>OX637260.1:1569916-2169916 GCA_951799465.1 Leptophobia aripa
ATAAACAATATTGGATTAAAAAAAAAAGTTCATTTCTTTTTAAAGTTATTTTTTGTTATAAACTTTTGTTAATATGAATACATATCTCAGACCATGGCCAACAAAAATGCTCACACTATGTTGATGGTGCCGGGGATCAAATCTAACCATCTCTTCAATCTAGCAAGGTAACTGTAAAAAAAAAAACAAAAGTATCTTGATACATACAGGCGTAGTGCGGAAAAGAAGAGAAACCCTCCACAATACTTTTAAATCGCCAAATATGTTCTACAGAAGAGTTGTAAATATTTATAAAGAAATTAAAAAAACAGGTTCAACCGATGGCATGCTGAAATAGAAGCACACATTTACGTTATAGTGAGAACAACTCCACACACAGTACACCGAGATGAATTAAGACAAAAAATATATTAAGTTAATATAATACTTTATTGCTTATATAGAACTGTAAATATGAAAGATTTGATATTATTATGAAATTAAGTGATAAAGAAAAAAAACGTTAGGTTTCTGTCAACAACAGAGATGATGAAATGGTAACACTATCTCACATTATTGTTTAAACATCATCATAGTATCAAGGCGAATCAAATTTAAAATTTATAACACCATTTTTATGTCATAAAAGTATTGAAGTATTGAACTGAAAAAATGTTGCTTCTTCATAAAAAAAAAAATATTTATAAGTGAACTATTATTATTAATTGGTCAATATTTTCTTAAATTGAATAAACAGTTTACCATTTACGATTTCACCAAATTGATTTTAATTATATTTTGTGAAAAACTTAGCATTTTTGTTAACAGCTTTAAAACCAAAAACTTATGTGTTTTTAAATACATACAAGATATTTTAAAAATAAATAGAACAACTTTTTTCTAGTTTAGTGCAAAATGTTCCAACGACACAAATACTGACTGATATTTATCACACTCCTTGACATATTACTTGGGCGTTTCCCACAGGATTTGAATTGTAATTTAACTTGATATCTCAAGTCTGCAGAACTGCACAATGATATTCCCTAGTCACCTAGTGCTTACATTCAAAGTTAATAGAAACATCTCGCACCTCCCAAACTATACGGCAATTCTTATATACCTATGAACAGGCAATGAATATACAAGTTATATAACACCCATTATTAAAACATTATATTGTTTTTGTAATGCGTGGCGTCTGCATTGCCGACTTCACGTTTTCCACTCGTTATTAAAACATCACTTCTCTGATATATGCCCTGGCAAATATCAGGTTTTATTTTCACAATTAGCTATCGAGCAGTTAAAATGCATCCAATTTTTAAAATAATGACATGTCCGCAATTGTTTTTGTTTCACAGACTACGTATTGAAATAATAAGGTTGACATTTCATTGCGTGATATACTTGTAAGTATTTAATTTATGTTTTTAAGCTTTAGAACAATTAAATGATGCCTGAACTTAATTATTATTCTAGTTGTTTTAATACTAAGTGTTTTAGTTGCGCCAATATATATTAAAAAGTGTTTTTTTACAGAGATAAACGCTCAGTTGACAGTTGCTATGATGTCAACATTATGTCATAAAATTAATTCTAGTGTTAAGGTACAATAAAATAAATTAATGCTATAAAAAGTTGAATTATTAAAATCAGTAGTTATCTTAGAGGCGTGATTGTATTTACATTTCTGTTAAGTAAATATTAGCAGCAAATATGCTGGTCTACAATCAACTTCCTACGTATGAATTACGTCTGTGCATAGATTTTTTTACATGTATGACACTAACACTGGCTAAGGAAATTATCGTATGGAAACCAGTATGTCGGAGATACTTTTATTAAATATCTCGTTGTGTATTTAACATCCATATCATTATTTATTTTATTTTGTTAAACAAACATTGTTGAAATGAAATGTTGCAACAATTCGTGATATTTCACATACTGCAATAATTATATATTTATATATGGTGTTTATTTTTCTCAGCCTTAAAAAAGGCTTTATTAATTTTAAAAAATTGTGTTGAACTTATAAAATAATATTTGTAACTTTTTTTATAGAATTTAATAATGAGAACATAAAGTTATCGTACCATTACCGAGAGAGTATTCGTATGAGCGAGGTTAAGTATGTCCGCAAGTCATTTACTGCTAGCAGTATTAAATAAAAAAATTATATTATAGAATATTATGTTATTAGTTATTGTATGTAGAACATTTATATCAAATATCATAAATATAAAATAAACACAAAACATTTATTTTAGGCTCATTTATTTAGGAAGATTACTTTCATACGTGACCAAATAAAAATGAGCTCTATTTAAAACGAACAAGTCAAACATTGTATTGATATAGGGAAAATGATAGCTCATATTACACTGGACATTTGAATGAAGGTAATGTAGATAATATTCTGCTAATAACACTATTCATAATTAAATATATATCAGTTACTCTTTGTGTACAGGTAATGAAATAATACGAATTTTTCGTAAAGTATTTAAAATACGTATTTAATAGATAAATATGAGCGAAGTGGATTTACCTACGTTAGCTGAATCTGGTGAGTTTAAATTATTTTGTTAATTATTCTACCTGATCCCCGGTGTACGGTGAGATAATTGTGAAGAAGAGTTCATTTCATGCAAAATTGGTCTTCGAGAGTTTCTTGCACGATCCTTTCGCCCGTTCCACGCCCTTGATTTGGGAAGGGGCAGCAAATGATGAGTATTTTTTTTTTGTTGATTCATTAGTGTAACGAAGTTTCCTGTATGTATAAAGATATTTTTGATTGATTGATTTTTATGTCAAAACCACTGGCTGGCCGGCTCGAAGGTCCCGCAGGCTACGCTTGTAATTATTGTAGGTGCATTGGAACGATTTTCTCCCTCTTCTCTTCTGATAGACATCTCGTGCGACTTGAATTGATTTTGTAAGTGAAAGAGAGTAAGTTTTTATTAAGTCCTGAGTCTGAGGCCAGGTGTCTGAAGGTCTCTCTATATTACCTTTTAACAATTTTACAAAATAGATGTTTTAATATTTTAGGTTCTCCTGAATTACGAAAAATAAGATTTCGTCTCAACAATTCTTTATTTTATACGATTTTTTAAAGTTTTCCATTAAAATTAATTTCTTAGAAATTTTTCAATGAAATCTTTAATGTTATAAATGTTAGCAAGATCTTAAGCAAACCTTTCCTTCATATGCGTGAACCAATTATCTAAGCCTTCCGAAATTGTTTATCCGGGAACAGGGCTCCAACAACCACTAAACTACACGGGCAACATATAAAACCTCAAAGATCATTTACTAATTTAGTGTTAACGACTCATACATTTTATTTAAATTTGAATTAAGAGCACCGTTTAGTTACATGATGTAACTCGATGACGTTATCAAGCTCATATGGGCAACTGCAGTGCTAACTCCGTTTTTCACTCGAGCTAATTGCGTCACAGCATCAAAGTGCGGTCACTTCTCCCGTATAAATACCCCCTGAAGCGTGCAACAGACTGGAACACTTTTTGCGAACGAAAAATATGGGAAGCATTGTGAACAAAAAACCCGGTTCGTTCCCAAAAATAATCGTCTATCGAAAATTGCTAAGAGCTGTACGTTCTTTATTCGGCAATTGTGTGGAAATATTCGTAGTGTAAACTAAGCTTTTATTGATTTAGTTGATGGAAATTTTAGTTGGAATTCCACTCCGACGTCAACGTTTGAGCTTTTTGTTATATTTGATATGTTAAATGTTTTATAAGTGTTAACATATATATATGTAACACTAAAAAGAGCAGAAAAAAATCATTGAAATACTTTTCGGTTAATGTTATTAGTTTATAGCAAAATTTAATTATTTATTTATATCTTTACCATATGTAATCTAAAGCTAGGAGAGTTCCAAAATAAACCGATCTGAAAATATACATATATACGACAATTTCATCTGGATTGTTAATGAAATTTTTTATATAAACATCAATCTTTGAGTTTTAAGTTTTTAGTTTTAGGTGTCTAAAGCAATTGTTGAGGTTTTTAAAATGGAACAATTAATCCGTGGACTCTGTGTTGTCTTTATTTTTTTTAATTAAAAATAAAATGATTTATAATGTTTAAAATAAACCCATAAGTAAAAAAGATAGGCCTGGGATTACATATATTCTTTTGTAGACAAGTATATGATTCTATGCTCAATGGACATCTTCACGATTAAGAGACTTATCGTCTGAGCTAAAGAAAGAGTAGAAAAAAAGCTCCCTTTCAAGAAACACATGACCTCACGCTTGGCAATCTCACTCCACCCACTTGGAAAACACTGCTCTTAAACTGTTAGTCTTTTGTCTTTTCACCTTCAATTGTTTATATACAATTTCAAATTAAACCATATACATATTCGTAGTCTCAGTGTTAATAACAGTGCATACATTAAAACTTGTTCATCTTGAAGCAATTCCAGTGTTTACTGAGTCAAATACAAGTTACTATTAATATGTATAGTATGGAGCAAGGAGGGGTCTTATAGAACGAACCGCATTGTTTGTGAATGTATATTGAATATGGCTGAATGAGTGGTTATAGAGTCTTTGATTAAATGGAGATCATATTTACAATGTCTAGATACTGTATGGAGCCAATTTAATACAGGGATAATCCACGAAGCTTTAAAACAGTGGCTTTAATTTAATTTACGACAATGAACGCATCTTGATAAGAGTGACTTAAATTTTATGTTAGCTTACTACAGTGCAAAACAAGTACATCTATTACACAATTAATAGTTTATCCTCTGACACACACGTGCTCTCACTCCTATACACATACTCTCAAAATATTGTATATATAATATATGTATAATTATAATAACAGTGTAACATATATACATTTATGTATATTACATTTTAATTATAGGAATAGCGGAGTATTCCCATCACATTTTGAGAAGCCCCGGCAAAAAAATCCAGTATTGATTTTTTTTATTTGAATATTTGATTTAAAGGACTTTAGTTATCAAAGACAATAAACGATCCAACCATAAATATACAAAACTATTTTAACGCAACAAATAATATAGATACAAATTGAATGAACATCCCAAATTACTTTTCTTATTAGTATTTTCCGATGCCGGAAAATCGTTATTTTTTTTTGTTTTACATTGACAAAACACGTCCTATTCAAGCCTATTTGGCATAGCACCAAAGAATGACCCGTTATAATATTGAGAGCATCAACTAGACAGCACTTTAGTATTTTTTATATCACTGATATAAATTAATATCTACTTAGTTTTATACTCGTACATTGTTTTTCTTGGCATAAGGTACACATTCACAAGTTCGTTTTCACATTAACGCACTCCAGAACCTCCCAGCCTGTGATTGTCTATGGGCAGAACTTCTCTCTTTTGCCCCCTCTTCTATAAAACACTAATTAAAAAGGTTATTTGAATTTTAGTTATAATGACATCATCTAAATAACACTGATACTGTGAAAGTATTTCATATTTTAAATTTAATGTATAAGTAATATTAAAAACGTTACCAACATATATATAGCATTAATATAAGTTAAAGGTAATTTTCTCGTTTTATTGTCTGAAAATACTAGTTATAATCTATTCAATGACTGTTATAAAACTTTCAGAAACCTTCCATATATAAGTAGGTTATATATAAGCTTTAAGATATTTACAGTATATTCAAAGTTGTTGTACTGTTTATAGGCCATCTATTAATTCATGAAATGTGAGCGAACGTACGTTCGATCAATTAAGTGGTGTATAAGTAGATGTATATAGAACTGAAAATATTACGTTAAATAATATGACTAGCATTGAGCATATTTAATTTAAATAATTTTATATTTCTTAACTCATACACATAAGTTCTGAGCTTTCCAGACTGTACAAATAAGATAAGGAATGTCTCGCTATTCCTATGTTTACTTTGAAATTTAAGTTAACTATGAAACTTCTACACAAAAAAAGATGTGTTGAAACCCGAGTAGTTGTATAAACATTCAAACATTTTAATGAATTTTGTTTAAAATTATGAAAATATAATAAAAAAAGAACACAGTAATTTTTATATAACTAATTACATTCTTAAAATACTATCCATAAGTGAGAATATATATATAAAATATATAGAATAAAACGAAGGATTACGAAGAGAGTACAACCTGTCACAGTCGTCAGACTTCATAATCGATCACTTTTTCTTGAATTAACTTCGTTTTTTATTTGAAAATTTCCCATACTGGCATTTACTGCACTGCACTGCAAAAAGTTCGACACGGACCAATATTTTCAATCTAAAATATCTCGACTGGAATTAGCATGCTAAAGCCAAACTAGCTCGTCTCGTACAGGTGTTGACCCGCATCATGTATATGCTATGTTAGAGCAATTATTAGACTGAACATATATAAACAGACCTTGATATATACATCGCAAAGGGTCGTGACCTGATGCTACATTAAATTTGCATATCATGGACATGTTTGCAGACATCTCGGCGTGAGTATACTTCAAACGCATCCACCCAATATAAATAGGACCCTAGATTTTTTAATTAAAAATTACAAAATGTAATAATAACATATTAATTCGATAAGAAAGATTCGAATGAATGTTACGTTCTAGAGAAAAATGTTGATCATTATGGTTTTAATACAGAACGTCACGTTAAAAAGTTAAAATTGGTTCTCATTGAAAGCCTCGTTTGAAAGAAGTCAAATATGAATACTAAATATACAGGATTGTCTCTGTCATGGAACAGACATTGTTAAAACAGTGCTTAAAATGTTTTTATAACAGGCAAACGAGCAGACGGATCGCGTGAGCAAAATGCTATCTGCCCATGGTTAAAGGCTATAGTATACATGCGTTTTCGGTAAATTTCAAAGAATGTCCCAAATTCAAGGTCTTTTAATTAATTCAAAAATATATATATGTAACATACATACACACACATACAATACATAGTAAACTATGAAATTGGTTCCAGGCCGCTATGCAGCTGAGTGTAAATCAGAATTCGCTTTGAAGGAAGTTAATCTTGCTCTCAAAGAATGTGGTTATGGTTTCTTCCACGTGCGACTGATGTTAGCGGTGGTTATGGGACTGGTGGCAGGTGTCATATTGGGTAGCAGTGCTTCGTTCATACTGTCGGAAGCCGAGTGCGATCTCGACTTGAATCTTGTGGAAAAGGGCGTGTTGAATGCTATGCCGTTTTTAGGTATGTACTGACACTTTTAATTATATGTTTTAATATTTATGTGTACAAAATATCATTTGTCCGTCTTAGTCAGTGATATGCAGTTTAATATTAATATGTAGCATGAAGCACCTACCCGGCTTTAAATGCATATAAAATACCATATTGGGTCAAACAGTCTCTCCTGTTTCAGTCCTGATGTCCTGATGAGTTCTTTGCTCAGCTACCATCACGATACAGACTTAGACTTTTAAATTTAGTATAGTATTTTATTGAAGTTTCAATATTGTATAAATTTACTTATGTTACACATTAAAGGCACGTGTCAGGCATAATTAAGAAGCATCTGACTAATTTTAGGTATGTTAACATCATCAATTATCGCTGGATTCCTCACTGATGCGTTTGGAAGGCGCACATTTGTTGTCCTTGGATGTGGTGGACAATTCGTATTTACATTTTTATCAGGTCTTAGTCAGACCTACACACTTTTAACCATAGCTAAATTTTGTGAAGGAGTTTTGTGAGTATTTTTCACATTTATTATGTATCAGTAAAGTAGACATTATTATATGTCAAAGGTTTATTTAATATAAAACATTGTGCTCACAACATAATTATTAAGCAGCTCGCGGCTAAATTGCGAAACAACGATCTGGTATTAACAGTATTGATGTCGCTAACTGAAATTATTTTTTAAATGAAGCTTTTATTTAATACAATAACTTATTTATATTTTGTATTACTATGTGATATGTCATTTTATGTCGAATAAATTCTTCCAACGTATCACCACACCCATAGTGTTTCTACAGTGCATGCACAGTTCAGTTTGATCTTATCACATCACAATACGTAAAAGCGAAGTCTAAGACAACACCTTTATATTCTCTTTCTATAACAAAGACAAGACATCTGATATTCCAGCACTGTGATCGTATGAATAAATACCGGAAAACCGGTATTCATTCATGTTCTTTTGCTTGAATATTTGTACCTGTTTATCCGTGGAACAGATTCACGATAATATTTTGTTGTAATTTGATTTGTAATATTCAATGATATACCGTTTTTATTTATTGCAATTTAATTAGCGCTTAATGAAATATAAAGATGATAAAAGTTTTTACTGAAATTAAATCTGTGTACTATTATTAATATTTTTGAGTAGCGAATATTAAAATATAAACCAGTCGCGTATATACAGCTATTTAAACATATATTAAGTATTCGATACACATTTGTATATTAGACATATTTGAGTCTCGATTTTCTCTTGTCTAGCTGCGGTTTGACATTCCACTGGATTTGATTTAAGACAAAATACAAAACTATTAAGCGTTACGTTTGCCTGTTATTGGACAACGTAACACGATGATTATCACTTGTCTATTACGGTTGGCGACGTAAATTTAAACCTAATTTCGTCATGGTTTACTATAAATTTGAAATAATATCAGATTTAAAAATATTTTACTAACTTTTGTCATATTGTCTCTTATTAATAAAAAAAGATATATCTATTTAATTACTTCAAGTGTTATGAAAATATCACAAACATTTTTATTCTATATGTTGAGAAACACCGTTCGGTTTGAAAAGTGTCTGTCCCCATCGACACGAATCCTTTACGTAGCGTCAGCAAGATAAAGCGAAAGTAAATTTCATTGTGAAAGAACGAAAGTGACAAATCAAATTATCCGGCTTGAAAGAAATGGCCATGATGAAAGGTTGTAATTTTAGGTGAAATTATTGAGTTTTTCAGTTGGATTTAAGTTGTAATGCACTTTGAATGTCTTTAGAAACTTCTTTTGAGTATAATGATAGTGGTTAGTCAGTCTGGCCATGAAAGCTGTGCGAGCACTCGAATTATACACACTTTATAACCGAAAAATTATTCATTAGGTTAGGTAAAGAATTTGTTCTCTTGAACATCTAAAAATGGTAAATACCATTAACCATAAAAAATACAGTTAACAAACAAAAAAGAACATATATAGAATATATGTTATATTAAAGTCGTCGTAAATATTTCTGACATTTAAAAGCTCATTATTATTTTTGAGGGGTATTAAATGAATAGTGAATTTCAGTTTTGGCGCTGTATATAGCTCCATGTTGACACTGACGTCCGAGTTCTTTCACGATGAAATAAGAGATCGGATAATGTTATTTACAACGGGTGCCATTTCTTTGGGCCAAGTAATTGTCGCACTGATGTCGTGGGGCATACTGATTCAAGATTGGGAAGTATCGTTCTTCGACGGTGCATTTGGTAAGTGATATACTTACTCAATACAAATTAAGATTACATTATTTTTGCACTCATGTTACATTAAAACTTTAAGTGAGTTGATACGTCAGCCTTCTTTAATACTTCATATTCTGCATTTTCGTACCAGTAGTTCTGTAGACCAGTCATTTTATCATTACATCTCTTTTATTAACATTCAAGAAATATTAATAGTTCATTGTTGTATTTTATTATGAGACATAGCCAGACGCTTAGATTAAACTAGTGAAGACCAAGTATTGTTATTATCAACATTCTAAAGAGCAAACACTTTACAAGAATGAAAACCCCTGTCTGTCGCCTCTGGAAATTTACTTTGTCGGAGTTCTTGGTTCAGGGTCCTTTGGAGTGAGCATCCATTATTCATCCAAAAGCGACTACCGTTCAAAACTATTAAATGTAGTAGACCTTAGTTTTATCTTAATATATACGTAAATAAAATGTGTATTTATATATATATATATATATATATATATATATATTACTACATTGGCCGTAACGTGTTGATTTGGTTATTTAAACATAGATTACTGTTCCGTAGCAGATGTATTTACGGTTTATGAATAACGTAATTACAATGTGGGAAATACAAACTAACCCTAAACTAATTAACACAAATTTATAATATAAGAAATATGCTTGGTGTCCCCAATAGTAGGCTAGAATAGATTTACGGTTTTATAACTTACTCCCAAGGGCTAGCCAAGACTGGTCAATTGATAAATTTAAATCTGTCGTTAAACTGAAATTCATAAAGCTTGCTATAATAAAAATTATTATATCACTTATACTGCATATAAATGAACTTGTCTGCTCTAATTTTGTTATAAATTGATGTTAATCACTACTTATTTATTTATTTTCTTTTATTATATCTGTCCCCAAACATCTTATGTATTTAAAAAACAATAAACTTATGAGATAATAAAACTAGGTTTACACATAAAACAATTAAATGCGATCTTGAAACAACTACTTGTAAAAGCGAACACCATAAAATGACAATCGCACTGAGTTTCTTGTGGGTTCTTATTAATTACGTTCAAAATTGAACAGATCGAAATGAATTTTGCAATTAAAGTGCATCGCAAAATGCGTTTATAAACATATTGCTTCAAAACAGTTATTTCATAACAAAAATCTAGCATTTTGTTGTCGGTACTTACGTGACTTCTAGACATCACACGTCGCCTAGGTTATCAAATATGTCTGTCATAAACATGTGAAGAATAATCACGATCGTATATCTCTCGAGATATACGATACTTCAATAAAGTATATATTCAATATTGCTACGTTTTATATAACAAAAGATATTTAAATATTTTTTCTGTTCACAAAACAGATCAAACAAAGAGTCATTACAATTTAAATTGAAATTAAAGTATATTTTGTACGGCAGTAAGAAAACAATTTTAATTAATAAATACGATATTCGCAATTTAAAGAAAGTCTACTTTTTTTAAGCTTATATTTGTATATTGTCAAACAATCGTGGTTTGATTGTTAATGCATAACTGAGAACGATACATGTCGCTTCGGTAGAAACATTTCGCAGAAATATGAATATATTGATTTGCACACTAAACTTTATCGCATAATGACTTAAAGCTTACTTAATAATATTATAATTAACAATAATAAGTCTAAAGTAAAAGCCTACAAGTATTATGGTAAGCAGTTTTTGCCCGCGACTTTGTCCGCGATGTTTAAATACAAAGGGACTTTGGAAAAACAGATTATAAATTTCAGACATCTGTTGGAATTTTTTTACAAACTTTTACCCCCTATTTCAACCCTAGTCTATGTATTTACCTAAAGTTTAGTCTATCTCCATACCGAATTTCATCGAAATTGGTTCAGTAGTTTAAGCGTGAAAGTGTATTGATTTACTTTCGCATTTATAATATTAGTATGGACCTAAGGGTAAAAAAATATAGGTTAGGTAATTTAAGACAATTGGGTTTCTTTTGCTCGTATTATGTTATAGCATGTTTAAGTTAAAAAAAAAAATCATTAGTTTATTGTCACAAAATCATAATTTTAATTCATCAATTCATAATCTTTTATTCCAGTACTACACACATGGAACTCCTATTTCCTCATACTATCTCTTTGGGCGTTGGCTAGTACCATCCAGTATATATTACTCCCAGATAGTCCAATGTTCTATATATCCCAACGAAGGTATGATGAAGCAAGAGAGGTATTAATTAAAGTATATAAGGAAAATACGGGAAAATCAGCTGAAACGTTTAAGGTAAGGTTGTAACGTTAAGTGCGAGTTAATTAAATTAATGCGCAGTACATAAATTTTATTTCATATTGCGAAGAAAATATTGCTTTTAAGTGATTGATTATGTCATTCGTTAAGCAGATTAAGTGTTTTTTTATTTAAAAAAATGTAACATATAGAACCTTATTTAACTATAAAAGTAAATGACGCCAGCCTTATGGGCACTCTGCCACAGGGACCAAACTTTTTGAATTTGTTTTAGTTTTGTGTTTTGTTTTATTTTAAGTTATATTAGTTAGGTTAATTATTTGTTATTATGATCTCATTTTTAAACTATTATATACTATAATATACTTATTTTGAGTTTAACAAGCTCTCTTGTCTTAACGAAGTTTTTTATATACTCTGAATACTCTGTCTATCCCTGTATAAATAGGGTAGAGCTTAATCACACCAGCACTAACTAAATGTAGCGAATTCGCGGCTTCCTCAAACTAAAAAATATAGTTGGCCATTCTCCAGAATCACCTTGGCAATGATTATGTAATTGCACGACCAACTAAAATGTGTTTTTATGTCCCATTTAGCTGAATTACAGCAGTGGGGTTTAGTACGGATATAATTTATCAGTTACGTCAGCACGGTTTCTTGTTTTTGTGGTCGCAAGTTCGCTTTGAATTTTAACTTTGGAAATAGAATAATCTAACTGTAACAAGACTTACTTGCTACCAGTTGTATGTTGATTTTAAAAGCCTTAAATAATTAATTAAACTTATAATCATAATGAATAGCAAACATTTGACTCAGTCAAACTGTAATAGTAACACACACAGCCAACAAAATGTGTGTATCACACAAATGTTGACAGTACCGTGAATCTTACCCGGGACGGATCTTACCAGTGTACCTGTTAAGTCTAGAATACAGAACCAATACTACTTTGAGTACTTAAAATTTGATATTTTTTAAAATCGAAGTATGACTGAAGTTACTGATAAAATCTCTACTGAATTATAATCGTCGGAATGATAATATATATATATATATATATATATATATATATATATATATATATATATATATATTAGTTTCGAGGCTCTTTGGTTGGTTTGAATAATTCTAGTGACATTTAAATAACAACCAAAAAAAAAGCAAAATAGGCAAAATAAAAAGCGATCTCAATAATGACTTTTCTCTATTGTTATTAATATTGTGTTTGAAAAAAATAATCTGTAGTCAGTATCATGTCTTGTGCTACTTTGGCCCAATACTTTACCATTCGCAATTATAAAATCCAAGATCACCTTTTATAGATAAATGAAAATGTTTTAATAACGCTTCAGTAAAGGCCCCTATCGCATTGATTATTCCTCAAATGTATTCATTCGTGACATGCTGTGATCTTTCAGGCGTATATTTAACTTTGAAACTTCAACGAAACAATCTTGGTATTTTAATATTGATATATTATATACAACCTCAATTTGAATGCGGATAGACTAGAAAAGTTATTAATGTATGTAATCATACAAATTGATTATAGTGCGAAGTAGGTGTTGTAGTTCCTTGTCTATGTGTCAGAATTATTATGAAAAATATTTGCAAGCGAACGCAAAAAGGTCTTATTTGTTTTTAATACCAAATTACATAATTGTTTAACACGAGAATCATAATAGCGAGTCTTATACCTGGAAATTGGATGCCAATTTAAAATAACGTTGTTTGAATATGGAACGCGTTTACCACAGCCAAACAACTTTTATTAAACTGTGGTTGTATCATCTACAGACATGACTGTGCAAATGTCAGCTTTTTAAAAAAAGAATCCTGTGGCCAGTTTCTGCATGTACTGATCAAATGACATTACCGTCGGGTTTGATGTAAGAAAATGACAGATCAATAACGATGCCGCCAAACTAAAGAAAAGAATAATAGGCGCGTCCTTGAATTTGTAATCCACGAAAACGTAGCTCAGATTTTATAAATCTTACTGTAATCCGAGTTCATAATTCAGACGATGTCTCCAATCACGATTTAGTACGGAACGAACATGCTATGTAAAATATTAATCCTCTTTATTTACGAAGGCTTATGTTCGATTTACGCTTTCAACTTTTTGCTGGGAATTCGAAACGGAGTATTTTTTTTATGAAACGAAGAGGTTATTTTAAACTAATGATTCTCGGGCTACTTGCATGCTCGTTCATTGCAATGGCAAAGATCGAGAAAAAAACATTTTTTTTCGTCAATAGTCCTTTTTAAATTGTCTCTTTTTCTATAGTTTTTGCACTTTATCAGTTTCCTGGCTATGTTCACCTGGAAGAGATCGCTGAAAGCGATATGTTAATAAATATTTTTACAAGAAGCATATTTATAAGCAAAGTGATAAAACCCCTATTAGATAGTTAGTCTGAAGATAAAATAAATCCGACTATCCTACTAAATTGGACGTCGTTAATTTAATGTAACGTGTCGGTGTGACAAGCGACATTTTTTTCATGATTACATTCTACCACGATATCACAGAATGAATTTCTCAGTATGATCACTTAGTAAATTTACATTGAAAAATTAAGACTGATATTTTTTACAATGAAACAATAAGTTTTTGGTGTTGTATTAATTCTTTTATGTGACGCAAATGTATCTCTTAGCTTTTTTAATTAAAAAATAAATTTGAACATCGGAATTCAAATCTCAAGTTCTCTTGAACTGGCATAATAAAAATACATTATGTACTAATTAAATTAAATAAAATATATATTTATGTTTATGATAGATGTAGGTTTTTATATGATTTAGCTTTATATTATGTTATCAGAAACATTTATATAGGACATAATAATAAGCAAGCCTGCCTTGCAGTTATATAAGGAATTAGTGACAAGTCTAAAATTTGCTAGATCCTGTTTCTTTTAGTGTTCTAACACAACTGTTGTTACTAATCTGTGCCTGTATGAGGAGGGCTGGCATAGCTAATGAAATTAATTTGACGGTAGTAAAATTAACAGTTTAGTGGCTGTTGATGTAGTGGGGGACTTGATCTTATCTTTCCTTAAGTTAAATAAGTGTGATTATTTATGCAAAACCAATGTTGCATATAATAATTATAGTAACCTATAAATTAATACTGTATATTCATTATTTTTTCAAAAGCACTCGTGTTATGCAAAGTTTACGTAAATATATATTAGTTTAAGCAGAATGTCTTTATCGAATTTTACTGTTGATCATGTTCTAAATAGGTTTCAGTTTGTAGAGATTTTATAATTTATTATTTTTCAGTACAAAGACATATGGAAAGAGAAACAGTCGTTGAAGAAGCGTGAGCCAATATCAATAACATGTCAACTGTCGAATGCTTTTTGTAACATTAAGCCAATGTTTCAAATGCCTCATTTGGGATATCTAATTCTGTTCTGCGCGATGAACTTCATTTCAATGGCGTTGTATGTATATTTTTTTACTATTGAGATGTGTTGATATACACAACTGTACTTATTTGTATTTGTGTGAAATAGCTTTTAGAGAAAGCTTTTAAAGAAGGCGGCTGAACGGGAGAAAGAGCGCTCCGCCACAAATCTACATCGTGTTGGGAGAGCGTAAAAGGTTTTTTTTTTAGAAGAAGGGGCAAACGAGCAGGAGGCCCACCATATAGGTGAAGTTGCCGCCCATAGACACTCACGCGGCTGGTAGCTCGTGAGTGCGTTGCCGGCCTTTAAAGGAAAATTGGGAAATGGAGGGGTAGGGGAAGAGGACGGGGGAGGGGAAAGGATGGGCACCGAACGAAACACGATTACGAAATGAACAAAGTCCAATTGCATCACTTTACGCCGGTTTTCTGTGAGATAGTTGTGTTTCTCCGGCCGTGCCTGCCCATTCGGCTGAAACTCTAACTTACAGCATGGCACTCCCACTCAAAAAAGTTTGCCTTTTCCTCCTATAACAAAGCAACCGCTGGGTCCCTGGTTAAGAGCGACAGCGACGCCAGCGCCTGCAATGGTAATGCGTTCTTGTAGGTCTACCCGAGGTGGTTTTAGTGGGTATTGTCCACCTGCTTTGCAGAGACGCCAGTGTCTCTCTCACAAATCCCTTCTCATTTGAGACCAGGGAATGCGTAAATGCATTTCCACCTCGATATAAAAAAAGCTTTACGAATGTTCAGAAAAGTTCGGTGTGTAAATGACAATGACCTAAGAGTGGTTTTAGGTATGACTTTATTCTTTAACACTCTACTTTAGTTTTAAACAAATAATCAGATAACACATGTTCGCTCTGAAAAAAAATGAAATTTCATGAAAACAGATTGTAAAAACAAATTTCTATTTGCGATTGTAACGATAACAGAGGGTTTGTTATAAATTATGCACGTTCTGCACAAACCGCGCAGTTTAAACTCGTATTACTGATGATAAATCGCACGGTCATTGCAATTTTAACTTTTGATAAATCAAAAAACAATTTATCATATACAATATTTTCAAAACTTCGTAGCTCCACAGAGTATGTATATGACGGCGCATCTCTCAATAAGACGTCAGGTTGATTTTTAGTTGCCAAAAACCAATCTAGCGAAGCGTCATGGTCGTTGGTAGTGGTGGGCAGCCATCTTGACACTCAGTTGTTCTAGACGGCCCAGCCCGCGCATCTCACGTGTGACGAATCTCTTTGCATCCGTATTGTAGTTTCACATTGTGTTGTAATTAAGTTGGTGTCGTGTTGCTTAGACTGTATATTACTCAATTGACTGGGTATTTCAATTATCAAACCCCGTGCTGATTAAACAACTGTGATTTGCAACAAGGAGTTGTGATTTTTCTGCTTACGTCCACCCGCCTACCTACATCACACAAGATGAGTTCTAATGAAGGCCCTCCTACTCCTTCATATAATATTTATTGACTTTACCTTTAAAACCGCTTGTATTGTAGTTACAACTTAGGCAAGCCAAGTACGCAACAAAGTGTATTTGCAAAGTGTTTAAATTATTTTGGTTATTAATCTTGTGGCACTGTTCATTATGTGACAAACACCCATCAATATTCAGGCTTTGGCAGGTGTTGCTTGTCTAACCTAAATTTACACTGAGCCTTTAAATATTAACCTCTTAATCATAGCATAGCTATTAAATGTTTTATGCCAGTTGTTTGACATACATCGTCTTTGAGGTGTATTAATATAATCGTACTCAGAGTCATACATTAATGATGATACTTTTAAATAGATAATTTTCTTTACACATTGTATGTGTAATGCCCTATAATTTATTGATTTGGTGGTAAAGTCAATGTTTGTAAAAATCAAATGTAAAAAGTATTTTAGATTGTACCTTTAAATCTCGTAAATATTTTCATTTTAATTATAACTTGTTAATAATCTTATTATTCTAACAAATCGGCTAACGCATAGGACAGTTACAAGAATATAAAATGAGTCATCTATTCACATAACTATTGAGAGTCACACGCTTAAGCAACTTCACATCATCGCTTCGCTTAAAATATAATATTCCATTTTGTTTCAAATCAAACTAAATTTTTAGATACACAGTGCTGAGAATGTGGTTCCCTCAGCTATCAGCAATGTTCGAGCATTATTCGAGTGGGAGTAGTGATCTCTGCGTCATCATAGAATCGTACAATGAAGATTTGGAACTAAAAACCCATCCCGAAACAGATACAATTTGTATACCAGTAAGTTGATAATATAAAAATTTCTAACACGGTCGGTCTCAATGTAAGCGATACTTCCCGTATCATGGGAGCCAATTGGGAAAACAAGACGTGCCGCACCGAATACTAGAATGCCTTTCACTGCTACAGATCTGGGCATCTTGGGATCTGGAGCAAGAAATCTATAAGACGATACACTTGCTAAACCAAATTAGACAAATTTCGAATGTACAACATGACAAATATGCTTATCACATAATTCTGAACGACCGGTAATTGAACCCTGTTCGGTCATCATTGCACCAATCGAACATAGGTTTTGTCAATTATATTGTATATATACTTGTATATATTTATTTCAAACATGCTTACGTTTTGTGGTAGCCAGGATGCTTAATAATCAGTATACTGTCAGCGGTCCTGAGTGAGCGGAAATGTCTTTTGAAATGAATTTCAATATCAGAATTTTTTATTAATATTGTGAAATCAACGGCCTTGTATAAGATTTAATTGTATTGTTTGGTAAATATTTTCAACTTATTGTATGCTGGGGGCATTGTACGTGCTTTTGCATAAATACTTTTATTGGCACACGTGATTTCAATATACAGGTAGCCTTTGGTTTCGTGTATGGTCTGATCAAAGCAAATTGTGAAAACACATTTTTAAACGAGTCATATCAAGAAAAAATCTCCACAAGCAAACGGCTGTTTATATTATTATTCTGATCTTATTACTCACAGTTTTAAAAGTAGTTTTATAAAATACATATATGGACTGTTTATCGTTCATTTTCACTTATTAAATTAATTTTCAGGCGCGCAGTGGTACCGAGACTTATATCAACAGCGTAATCCTTGGCTCAATTTGCTGCATACCACCGATACTCAGCACTATGCTGGTGAACAAAGTCGGAAAACGTAACTTGTATATTATTTGTGCCTTTATAAGTATGGTGTTGACCGTGGGAATGAGATGGACCAACTCTAAAGTTTCCATGGTGACTCTGTTTTCAACGGTCGTTGCCTTAGCAACCTTAATGGCCAGTTTAACACAGATTATGGTATTAGAATATTTCCCGACTTCAACAAGGTAAGTACAATAAAATTACACATTTAAATGTTATAAACTGGTATTCACACCATCCCATAAGTGGTGTTGGCTATGAGCAATATACATATTTTAAATCGTTTGTCAATTCTCTAAGCTGCATTAACGCTAGAATTGTATTGCTTTTTTATTTTTAATGTATTTCTAGCTTTTTGTCGAAATTATGATTTTATATAAAAAAATTTCATAACATATAATGTTATAGTTCTATCACCACGTTCTCAATTCTTATAAAGTTATATCCAGAAGGGTTATTTAGTTGTATATCAAGAAGGTTCTATCTTAAGGGCATAGACAGTTGCTTAATTCTATTTTAATTGCATACCAAAATTAACTAATGACAAAAGAACATTGATTATATAGTGTTCGAACAATGCTGGATAGTTTACAATTGGTACATAAGTACCACTGTCAATACAGCGTCTTATAACGATAATTTTTTCTTGTCATATCTATTCGTAAGAGTTTTGCAAACTATCTATACATCAGAAGACTCACTAAGCCGCCCAGTCCAAGCTGGTCTGCTCTGGTCTGGTTATATAATTAAACGCTATTACACGGTATTACATAACATACATATTAAAGTCAAGGTTATTGTGTGGTTTGACCCGAGAAAACCACCTTCACAATTTCTTATCTAATCTATTTTTCCGACATTTTCCTAGACACTATTGGGATTCCGATCTGTTATCGTGAAAGGTTCACACCGAATTCACTGCGTTATTAAAATGAATCATTTTAAAATGTATCTCATACTTTTATTTTTAATTGACACCGACGCAATTATACTGGGTTGATTTTACTGTGTTTTCATCATTATCTTTTTTTGTTAACTTTACGTTTTTTTTTTATAAAACGATACGCGTATTCATGTGTTCATTATGTTTTTACGCACTGCACTCGAGTCATTAGTTCGATAAGCCAAGGTGCAATGGCCCTTACCCGTTCGGCCGTAAATAAAGAAATTTTATAAGTTAAGAATATGTTTAATAGTTGACTACTTATGCCGAAATATTAATTTAATAAAAAAATATCAATGCCTGTTATAACATTCTAGAACTTTCTCGATGTTTTTAAAACATTACAGTACATTTTGGAATATTTTTCAGGTCGTTAGCCGTTGCCGTAGTGATGACTTTAGGACGTACTGGCACTGTGTCTGGAAATATATTATTTCCGATACTTTTGGATATGGGCTGTGCTGTTCCATTCTTTTCTTTAGCAGCTATAGTGGGAGGTAAATAATCCAACAACTTGTATGTCTTACTAATTACTGGTAACTTCTGGAGTCTCAGTCAGAGACCGCGGGTGAAACCTTTGCACTGATGAATTTTACTTATAATTCACCTAATGAGATGTTAATAGTAATTAGCTTTTTATATTGACAAAGCTTATTTAAAAATCAGATATTTTAGATGTTTTTAACAAAGGAAGTAAAAACTTTCCAAGATTACACTTATATGTTATAAGGTTCACCGCTTGCACCGTTAAATAAGCTTTAATTTGAACGTATACTTTTCTTATACTAAACCAGTAGTTATTGAGTTTAGGGCGTTTTGTTTTATTTTTATTTTTCTTTTTGCAGTTACCATATTGATGGCGTTTTTCATCTCATCGGAAAAAGTTTAACTTTGCAGTTATGTGTATTTTTGTGGGATAAAATATTGAATGTCTTATTAATAGGGATGGGCCGAACCACGATTTAACCGAACCTACTGAACTTCACATAACTAGCTGTGATGTGTCAAGATGTCACTGATAGCTCCCGAGAAAGAATCAATCGAACTTCGGTCAAACTTCCGCCTGTTTTATTTTTACAGAATGTTGGAAGTTCGTATTCGGTCCAAACCATACTCGGTCCATTACTAATTATTAAAAATTAGCATTATTTATATTTATATACAGTTATTTATTGTGTAATTAGGCTTAATTATGTAAAACGTTTGTAATATAGTTTTTTTTATAATGTTATCATTATTTTATTCCCCGTTAATATTTCTATTTTTTTAATGGTTTTTGATCAAAGTATCATAGTCCGTTTCAAAATTCAGATTCTAATTAAATATACATTAAAAGGAGTACACAAAGAAAATTAGAATAACAACTATACACATATATATATATATATATATATATATTTATATATATATATATATATATTGAAATAACAAAAAAGACATCAAAGCATATAACTATGATATATATAACATTACTAGAAAATTCTGAAAACTATTTTCAAACTTCGCTGTGAATTAAATACTATTTCTTTCAACATCATCAAATCAATGAGATTTTTTTCTTAAATTTCTATATTACTGCGCAGACATTCTGATTACATAACAGTCTCTTATTTAATTATGTGTGACTAAGCATCACCGAATTAGCCTGTCGCAAGGCTTATATTTATTCAACTAAATAAACCAATGCTTTATAGAAAAATAAAACATTTAAGAAAGCAAAATCAGAGACTTTCAGAAAAGGCGTTATAAAAACATCAGACTATTTTGATTATCAAAAGTTTGAGAATGAATTTGCTCCAGCTTGGCCTTGCTCCAAAACATTGTTAATAGTCCGAATTCAGCTTGGTTCTTTTCTCTGTTCTTTTTATGACATTACCTAAGAAAAGAAGCAGGCTGAGTTCCTACGCTGCTTCATGTTATGCTTGGTCGCGTACCAGGCGTAGAGACATTTAGATTTAAGACGATTCAAAATGGTACTGAATAAAAATGCTAAAGGATGAAAGCTTTGACATTTACATCTCGTATATCTTGACTGTAGGGAAAATCAGCTCCTTAAGATGCCAATACTTTTTTCTGTAATTAACGTGGAAAACTAATAAATTGCTCTTTGTAAGTACGATATGAATTATTTTACTTTTTTTTTAAAGGATTATTTGATTCGTGTTCATTCCTTACATCTTACCACTAAAGCCACACACATAATTATATAATATTGTTAATTGATACCATGCGAAAATTCACAGACGCATTGCGTGATATTGTAATAATGTTATCAACTGATAACTATAATAAAGTACACATTAGAATTCGTAATTTTTCCAGCGAGGTTTGATTATAGATAGTAAACTCCAATTTATGGTTGAGAAAGGTCAAATTAATAAAAAGATACACATACAATTTATCGCTCAAAGTTCAGCTTCATAAATTATTTTTTGGACTGCAACTTATGTTTCCAACATATTGATTTTCTGATGATTCGGTCTATGGAATAATATATTATTAGCTCTAATTACACAACACGAGTTTGGAAGCAAACACAGCAAAATACTGTAAAATTGTTGCTAGTCTAAACATTGAACTTAATGTCATTACGAGGTCGGAACCTTTTTTTGCTATCTATTAATTTCTACATAATATAACAAATTTCATCAGATGCGCAAACAGTTTCTGTATATTTGCATTATTCAAACGAGATACAGCTTATTTTATCTAAATGGGCCAATTACAAATGAGTTGCCTATTTTTTTATGAATGGAGAGAAGATTTCATGATAGTGCTGAACGGGAAATATTCCTTCGCTGATACGCGTAGAGTTATGACGTGTTAATTAATTTAAATTTAGAATTATGGTTGAATTTGTGATCGCTGATAACGTGGAAAGTATGTTTAATTAGATACAAACGTTATATGACTAGCGTTGTAATAAACTAGTGAAGTGGATGTGAAATATTTTAAAATACTTTGTAACATTGTTTGCAATAGAGCCAATATGTGTTGTTGTTGTACATAATTATATATTTCCTCAAATGACAATAGAGACAATAGACATGGGTCTATTGTTATTTGATTACACGTACATTGAATTTCAACTGTTGGCAAATGTTGCCCATATTATTTAACGTATAAATAAGACTTGATTAAACTAATTACGCATTTATAAATACAAGTGATCTTATGATAGCGTTTAGTGATACTAAGAAAATATTATTAAATTTAGTATTATTGGTGAATATCCTAGAATCTTTATATCTTATCGGATTACTCTTAATCAACTATTTTATATCTCTTTTCATCCCTGTGTACTTAGATACAGGCGTGTTTATATTTTAATAGTTGAATATTTTAAGCTCAAGATGTGGAGAATAAACCACCGTCTGATATGGAATTGGTGAACTTAGCATTGAAGGAATGTGGTTTTGGCAAGTTTCATACACGGCTACTCTTCTCATCGTTTGTCGGACATACGGCTGGTGTTATTACTTCAGCAACTACACCATATTTATTGCCAATAGCCGAGTGTGATCTTGATATGAATTTGATTGAGAAAGGTGTTCTTAACGCTATACCGTATGTAGGTAAGTACATATATAAGTCTAGCAAGTATATTCTTGGATAGAAGACATGCCGGTCCCTAGTGTTAAATTACGTTGAGAGAATTCCTTTGATGTCTCGCTATTCGAATGAACGACCCCAGGGCTCGGGATCTGACCACTGAACCCATATTTTTTATTTAATACAATATAACAATATTTATATCTATTTTGTCATTGTTAATTTTTATTTTTTTATAGAATATTTGTTAGACGCATTGTAGTTAATATCGTTATGTTTAAAATCAATTTAACACCTTTTGATATATAATATTATCAATATAAAAACATCATTGTTTAAATTTAATTTTACAGTATAAACACAATAGCATAAATAACAAAACATACATTGCATCGATAAACTCTTACAGGCAACGAACAAACGAAGTGCGAAATAAATAAAATGTGAAAATGTGGCATAGACAATTTATTTAATTGTAATTTTATCAGCAATTTAACATGTTGTAGATTTTTTATTTAGTTAATTATAAAATAATATTACACTTAAATATACACCATGTTATTTCCAACAACCAGTTTCATCAAAAAAAGCTTTTTTCGCTAAGCGTATATAAAGCACATTTACGATTGTTTTAGGCATGATAGCATCCTGTGTAGTCGCTGGCTTCCTTACGGACACATTTGGACGCAAGAAGTTTCTATTATTAGGCTTCGGGGGTCTATTTATATTCACAATTACTTCCGGCCTTAGCCAGACCTACGAAATTATGATAACGTCAAAGTTCTTCGAAGGATTTTTGCAAGTATCATTTTTTATTATAAGGAAACGTAGTCCATATATATTTTTTCTAATAGAATATAGATCTGCAATAAAAATCAGCATTACTTGGTTATTTTTCTGACGCATAACAAGGTTCGCCCCAAGTTAAGCGATAAACGTATGTATGTTTTATAAATACATATTTTAACAGGTAACACTGTTTTATAATATTCGATACTTTATCTCAAATACTTAACCGGGTTCTATAAATAAATATATATATTTCATTGTTTGTGATATTTATATATGGTTGTTAAGTTGTTGTTTAAAATTGTATACCTGGAATTCTGTGCATCCCTATCATTTATGCACATCCATGCCTTGTGTGTTTTTTTTTGTAATTTCATTCGGGTTATGTTTGTATGTGTGTTGTTGGTGTGCCTTATTAAATAAATAAAATAAATAAATATTTTTACAGATTCGCCATGTCGTTCAGTCCACTTTTAGCGTTAACATCAGAGTTCTGTCATCCTGGTGTCAGAGATTCGGTTATGTTAGCTCAATCGTCGTTCGTCGCGTTGGCTCAGGTTGTCGTAGCTCTTAAATCTTGGGGCATACTGAGCTTCGATTGGACCGCGACACTTTTCAATGGATACTTTGGTGAGATTGCTCTGTACATATGAAAAATTATTACCCGTATTAAATCCACTTACCTAAAAAAAAATTATATTATTAATAGATCGCTGTTAAAAAGTAGGTTATGTCGATTAATAGAAGCATTTAAATGAATCCGTGTTAATACTTAAATGAGAGTTTATTTATATTATGAAAAACATTTTAATTTTAACGCATACAATTTTTGGTACAAAACACATTTTAGGTGTAAATCCTCACACTAGGGTGTCCGTGTCATGTGGGTAGTGTGTGTGTGTATGGGTGTGTAAATATAAGTCTGCGGACAAGAGTTATACTGAGGACGTTATGAGGTGTATTAATATGTCATACAGTATCTACTGTAATGAAAACTGCTTCATAAAGTAGCATAATACATTTTCAGTACTTCATATATGGAATTTCTACCTGCTTATATTTTCATCGTGGGCGTTAGTTGCTACAATTCTATACGCATTTTTACCGGAGAGCCCTAAGTATTTTGTCACACAACAGAGATATGACGAAGCAAGGGAGATATTGATCCAAGTGTACCAAGAAAATACTGGAAAATCCGCTGATACTTTCAAGGTAAAATATAATTATATATGTATATTTATGATATATATATATCGGCGCAACTACAACAATTAGTCTTAAATTAACTAGAATAATTAACTTCAACATCATTTAACTGACCTAAAATAAGTTAATAACATAAGTTGAATACGTTCAGTTTGTTACTCTGTGAAATGTCATCTTTATTATTTCAATACGACGTTCTTTAAATAAATAAGTGGTTATTATGACCGACTCAATCGTGATGTTGGCAATGCTGATGCTACCTACGCGTTTCAAAATTAACCCTTCAGAGTAGTAGACCTATAGAGGAATTCTCCTCGTTATATATGTATAATTAAGTAGTGTGCTCTTATCCTTACAATTTTGGATTGGTAAATATTTTTTTATCCTATAGATAGAAAAAAAATTCAGTGTGAAGCAATTTACAGAAAACTTTCCGAGAAAAACTGGAAATATTTGATTAAACCGTCAACAGTATGCATATAATGAATTTTACATTTCAGTACATCAATTTGTTTAAAGACAAAACAAAGAATACATCTGAGAACACAGAGACGAGTATAAAAAACAAACTATCCTCCGGTTTTGAAAACATTAAACCCATTTTCCGGAAACCCTTATTATTCTATCTTTTATTCTTTTGTTCCATCAACTTCTTTACTATGCAGCAGTAAGTACGAATACAATTTCATAACTAAAATAAATTCATGCAATTTCAAAACTTAAGATTACTCAACCGACTTTATAGCGATAATTATTTGTGATTTTTATTTTTTTCGCTTGAAAATGTTATTGGTAAACCAAATTTGATACAGAAAACTTAAAAAAAATGATATTTATATCTTGAAGGACCATGAAGATCCGCACAGTGTAATGTAGATATTGATGATAACTAAACTTGACTTTAATTGATTAATTTATAATAATTCACATTTACAAGCAATCGCTTTGTGATTTCAGTATTACTTGAATTATGATAAAATACTATGTTGAAAACTCTCTTGGCTAAAATTGGCTATTTCTCTTCTAATTCCGAGTAAATCTGAAATTCAGTCACTGAATAAAATTCCACCTCAGATTGACGTCTAACGCTCATCAACTGAGTGATTATTTAAGTACATACAAGCCTAATTTAAAAGTCGTTTATTTTCTCACTTACAGATACAACGTTTTAAGGCTTTGGTTTCCTCAATTATCAACGATATTTGAGCACTATAGGAAAGATGGCGCAAACTTATGTGATATGCTAGACACATACACAGGAGATCTGAAAGCTAGAACAGCCAATACTACGTTAGGCTTAGTGAAATGTGTTCCTGTGCGTATTTATACTATATAATATTTAAAATGTCTCTATATATGCATTATAAATATCAAAATTGACTTGAAAGCATATACATTTAAGAATAATATATTTCATTCGCGATGATGCCATAAAAGTACCAGTTTATTTATCCCGATGTTTCTTAAACTCTCCGGTGTAAAGGGGATTTGAATGCTTTTATTTAAAATAAGCCTTTGAAGAGATTTATACATTATATTTTTTCTACACAATTTGGGTGGTGTAAAAACTAACAATGCTTTTTTCAGTATTGATTGAAAAAGTTTTATCTGCAAAGCTTATTTATACCGACAAAGTGTTTGAACTCGGTCCGTTTATATTAGTTGAGCCTTATTTACCCCTAGAATTTTCACCTCTATTTAATTTTGAATATATTTTTTAAAAACTAGCCCATCCGTCGACAAGGTATATATAAGCTGAACTACGTTTTATGGCCTCTAATCGTGATATAAGTCATTAACTTACATAAGCCTTCCTTGAAAGAAAGAGGCTCACGAGTATGAATTTTTGAGCTTCTAATAGTGGTGCTACTAGCACCACCTCCAACTGATTTAGGGACCCTTTTCTTTGTTAATAATAAATTAAGATACCCCTTGTGACTAAGGTTTCGTCATTATTAGGCCACATACGAAAGGTATGAGGTAACATAAATAAAACCGTGTTCAAAAAACACTTAATAATATAATAATAATTTGTGTATTAAATAAATCTCACAATATACTTTGTGCAGGTCTCATAGTAAAAATCACGATTTTTTTTAAAACTTCTTGTCATATGATGAATAATAAACACGCATTAATTAACCGTTGACAAATTGAATATGCAAATAATTTTGTACGTTACATTTGTTTAAGCCTTTATATATTGGCTACCCATTAATAACTGTATATAAGATTTATTCAATTAGTTGAAAACCCGTTCGACGTTTGCATTAAGACCACTGTACCATTTACCTTATTACAGATCAATATTATAATATTGTAAATTTTATTTGTTGCTTTGGCTTCTTAAATATAGCAAATTTTATTAAATACATACACAACTTGTTAAAAAAACAACTCTATTATAGTATAAAGTAAACTTTAATAGGAATTCTCTATTTTTCTCTAATTCTAAATATATTAAAAAAAAATAGTTTACCAAATATAAAGGTTGTTTTAATACGCTTATAATAGGTATTCGAGTTGAATTAGAAGTTATATACGACTATAAAATCGGTTAACAACGCCATTAAAACCACTGGACACTAGCAAGTTTCCTTACGCGACAATCATCTTGAACTCAAACTTATAATCCGTGTCTAGAACTAGTTGTCAACTAAAACGTGCAGATAAGAGATTTTAACAGAATTGGAAATTTCATTACAAATTATATATTATTTAATATTTATATTAAACTTCAGTTTTATTCGTTAAATTTGATATTAAAATCATACTTACCCTATAAATACGACACAATATTCTATGCTTCCTGAAGAGGAATATAATCTAAATCTAGAACAACTATTCATTTGGTGCTGGTTTTCAGGTACGCAGTGGTACTGAAACATACATAAACGCTGTGGTAATAGGTATAGTCTGTTTACTTCCGAACATAATAACAAGTGTACTAGTCAAGCGTGTGGGTAAAAATAATCTTCTGATAGTATGTGGCCTGATATGTGTTGGTTCTACTGTGGCATTGAGATGGGCAATGTCCGAGACTGAATTGGTGTCTTTGTATTCCACCGTCGTGTCCAGTGCAAGAGCAATGATAAGTCTTACACAAACTATGGTGTTAGAGTATTTTCCGACTAGTGGCAGGTGAGGGTTATTTCTTCTATAAGCGCTATATAACCGAGTATCGGTAGTCAATTGGCTGTCATTTAGTATAGGTCTATATTAAAGAGTATATATTGTTTATATAAGATAGTTCTTATTTATAAGTATGTATAATAACTATATAGTTATAGTTTTCAATCCGGTCCAATCTGAACACTATATGGGTTGGTTATGTTTTTATCATATATTTTGCAAGAACATTTAAATCTACTACATCAACATTACAGCTTGATTAATCTACTCAATTATTTCTTATGCTTCATGTCTTTATTACATTTATATAACTATCTTACTACTTACATATTTTTTTAAAGCTAACACAAAAATCATTGTTTCGTCAAAAATAATTGGTGATAAATTCTACATTATAATTTTGATTCATTTCTTTATTTCCCATTTCTTTCATATATTAACTGTACCATTTTTGCTTAATTGGTATAAGTAAATTGTATTCTAATATTGTGTATTATTACTTTTCAGTATAGCTGGTTCATCATCTATGTGAAATTCTGTTTACTGTTCTTAATTATATTACAGATCGCTAGCAATTGGTTTTATAATGATGGCCGGTCGTACAGGGACATTAGTTGGGAATATCATGTTTCCAATATTACTAAGTATGGGATGTGTTGTTCCATTCTTTACCCTAGCTGCTCTCTTGATTGGTAGGTTATTAGGTTATTAAGTGACATCTACATGCCACACACTATTGCAAGCAGCTGACACAATTGTAAACATCTTCTATTCTCTAACGATCTTCTCTTCTCTATACATATTACAACGGATACTCTCATTATTGTTAATATTTTTGCAAATAATTAATAACTGATTTTTTTCAGGTATAACGTCGTTGTCCATTTTCTTACCGAAGAAAAAGTGAAATTAATATTTAAATAAAAATTGTTTGAAAAAAATGTTTTTTTTTATTATTAACCCCTTTATTGTTTGGACTAAACTATCGAAAATAGTTGGTACTAGACTAAAGGTGAAGGCGAGATTAAATACTTGTATGGAGGGTATGTAGTTATTTTGTAAATTACCAAAAATAATATAAATTTATATTTTGAGTTAGTTTAGTAACTTCTTATTTTTTAGTATTATTGGAGGTTACGGCCATTATAAAGGAAATCTATGAAAATTGAAGAGGTTTTATTGGGTCGATGTTGAAACAGAATACCAAATAGCTCGTAAAGTTGCCCTCCATCATAGCGATGCTGATTGGTGCGTCATTTAATTAAGAGAATCGGCCCTACTGTAATTATTTCAACATGAAATTCTAACTAGTTAGTTCATCAACAATTAAAACAAATTCGTTTTATAATTATAAATTAAATATAAGTTGGAACATTTTCAATATGAAATGGTAACGAGTAAACGTCATAGAGTCGTCATAGTGTCAGTTAGTCAGTCAGTTCAGTGCTTAGATCTCTCGAATAAAAACAACCACGCTGAGTGAGTATCTTGCCTGATCCTACTAAATTCAGCCGCGTAAGAACAGGCATTTAAATTTAAGACGATTAAAAATCTGCCATATTGAATAAAAAGATTTGACTTTAGATACGTATTTTACGTTAAATATTGTATTGAACTTTAAGGCGAAGCGAGTTTTTCGTATTACAATGAGTATTACGAAACAAGTACGGCTTAATAATCCCTGTATATGCTATGAACGTAAAGGATAAAACGAGGTTGACCCATATTGTCTACAACCTAATAAACACAAAGTCCAAAGTTAATGAATGTGTCTATGAGTGAGAATGATGTATTTCGTGTGTGTGAAGGGTGTGTTTGTTTAAATTTGGATAATACTTAGGACCTATGTTAATAACAATGATAATTAGGATTATATGGGATTACAAATAGAATTCATGTTGTTAGTTTTGAGTGCGAATGGCTTCCTGGAACCTCGTTCAATACATACTATAAAATCACTCGCTTAACATTAAATAAAAAAAAACAACCTTACTATATGAATTGCATTTCGCATCGTTTGCTAAATAAAGTTACTGTAATTCGGAGTTCAGAAAATGCGTATTTGCAAATTTAGATAAAAATCAATTTCTTTCTATATTATGAACAAAATTGAATACTGTATACTTCCGGTATACAAAAGCCAATTGTTACCTGTTTTTAAAAGTGAACAAAGGGTAAAAAAATATTTGTTTTAATAAATTACATTTGTCCATATCGATGAACGCTCTATGTGGAGTAAATTGAAATTGTGAAAAAGTGCCGTGATTTTATTATAATTATTTCTTTGAAACTATATAAAGTAGAAACTTATCCTTAGCCTTTTGGCTGGAAATGTACAGACGAGTATTATTCTTAAGTGTTTCAACTGTTTATTAATGTATGAAAAATATTATCTATTCTTTTTATTATGAGTATATTAACTGCAAATAGCTTGCAGCTAAGTAGCGGTCTAGGGGTGAGAAAGTTAAGTGTTGCGCGGATCGATAGGTCTACGCGGTTAGTCTGCACTGGACTTGACCAGGTAAAGGATGGAAGAGGCTCATATTAGTATATTATTATTGAACCAAGTTAATATCTCGTGTAGTTTTAAAATTTTGAAGTTAACATAACATTAGAAAACCTATATTATAATCGCGGTGATATTAATTATTTTGAGTAGAGACTTTTTTTTTGGGGTGCAAATGCACTCGCGCTTGTTAAGGAATTAAGTAGTCAGTCGTAGTGGTAGTCAGTACTGGTGATCCATGAGGTGCTTTTCTCGCTCAGCGTATAAGCATCGCGATACAGCGAGGATATGCCGCAAGCAACATTTTAATTTGTTTTGTTTATTATTCTTTGTTTATTTTTTAAATTATTAATTTGAGGTATTGAAGTTTGTTAATACAATAGAATTATTTTTGTAAATAAAAAAATAAAAAAATGTTTAGCTATTGGTTATTATAATGCACTAAGATTTTAAAATTAGAATAACATTTTAAAAAATCTTTAAGGTTCTATCAAAGAAAACTTGTATTTACACTTTAAAAAAATACTGATAAATATCGGTCGTATCTTTCTAAACAGTATATTAGAACTCACTCCTCCTCAGGCCTCATAAGGCAGAATCTTTATTAGACTTATCAATTATGTATGAGGCTTCGAAAAGGCTTTTCAACCGCTCTGTGGTTTTGATAGGCTAAGATTTAGACATTGAATCAGATGACAATCTTTATTGCGCCAATTATTTGTATTCTTGTCGCGAAATGTTTTTATATACGTTAACTTAAACTACTTTATTTGTTTTCTTTGGATGACGATTATAGTTTCTTTCGGCCAGCATAACCTTAATTATGTATGAGTTACTATATGTAACTGTAACCGGAGATTTTAATCCCGTAATCCCATATTTAAGATTTAACTTCATAATTAAGCTCATTTTAATCAAGCGTTGTGAACTATTACACACTTAAGTTAAAAACTGTATGTGTTTTTTGGCTTTGTCCGTAAATAAATAAATAACACTTGTTGTCATTGGATCTACTCTTAAGCCGTACCACGCCTCTTTGACGTCACGGTCCCTATAAAAAGATCGGACGACTCAAACAGCTGACTTTAATCGTTAACCTCACATTGGTTATTATCCATACTAACATTATTAATGCTAAAGTACGCTTTAACTACTGAACTGATTTAAATGAAATTTGGTACGGGGGATAGACTAGACGTTAGGGAAGCTTTTCTTTCGCTTCTAGATTTTTTTTGGCGAAACAAGTTGAAGAAGTTGAAATTTTCAACAGAACTGACATTTTGAACCGATCATCCAAATTCCTCTTGTATTTCAACCACGCGAACGAAGTCGCGGGTAGAAATAGCTCTCCTATAAATTTGCAAGGATAACATATGTATCCTTCCTATATATGTTTTTAATAATCATAATATTGGTTTGGCTAAAACTAAGAGATGTCCCATGTGATTTCCCAAGTGTGTTCTACATTCGCCTATTAATATCATGCGGTTCCGAGAGGTTGGAGGTATGCAAAACTATGTAAGTAATCTAAGTAATACTATTGAGCAATGCTACATTATTCAGAAAGCTGGAATGCAAAAGTTTTCATAACTAAAGTTTGTGGCGTGTTCAAATTTGAGTAACCTTATTACTGTGACACTAAAAACTTTGAAAGCTCTTCTTTAAAACATTGCATTGTTGCTTCATTTTCGTGGTATTCAAATTATTATATAGTATTTTATTAAATTTGTTTTAGTTTTGTGTTTTATTTTATTTATAGTTATGTTTACTTTAGGTTAATATTAAGAATGTTTTATGTTAAATGTACTATATGTTTTTCTTTTATTAAACGGCACGTTGGATTTTATTTATTAAAGGTATCAAATGAATTCACCACGTACAAGGTACAAGTTTGGAGAGCTTAATGAAAACGTGATGAATTTCCTGTAACGTAAAAGTTTTTCTCTTACACTTTGTAACTAGCAATATTTCTAGTGGCCGCTAGCACTAATTGCCAAGATTTCGACTCAGTGGTGCTGGGAAAGGCTATTTTTAAAGTTTCATCAGTCGAAGAATATTAATTGGTTACGTAATCTTAATATACATGAAAATCTTTGAATCGTTACACAAACCTCTTATAATAGTTAGTGATTAAATAATTTTAAACTACACAAATACGCATAGTAGATACATAACTATATAAGTACAAGATACAAAATCTAAGTCTCATTTATCAATTTTATTTAAATATATAAGTGTAATAAATTCCCACAGAGTCAATATTATTATCACGCATCAAATAGGAAATAGTTCACCCGCTGACATCTCGGCCCCATCCGATATCTGATCTCAGATATTGGATGACAGTGGAGATTGTATCACTGTTTTTATGAATTGCCAATGTGTATTGAAGCAATGTAATAACTATTTTGCTGGATGGTTAGAAAATACACTTTTGTTTTGAAAACAATCAAACTAACTAACACTCACACAGAAACACCATTGCACACACTAATACACACACACACACAAACACTTAAATGCTCGTTCTTTACATAATATACTGCACTTGTTCATATGTATATATATATTTTTATTTATTTTTTTCTGTTCGTGTTTTTTTTTGTTGTATTATTTTTTTCTGATCTTGGATTCTATTCTTGATTGTATGTTTTGATATTGTTTTGGCTTTGTTTTTGATCTATTTTTGTTGTGTAAGCTTTTTGTGATAAGCTGTATAGATTTAAGAAATAAAAAATAAATAACAATATATTTTTCCTAAAAATCCTGTAACGTACTCAAGAGCTCCTAGCCACGTGAGTGTCTGTGATACTTCACCTTTAGGTGTGTCTCCTGCTTGTTTACCCCTCTTCATAAAAAAATATAATTAGAGTATTAGATACTAAAATTCCTTATAATTTTAAATTTAAAAAAAAATATGGTTTCAAGTCACTAACCAGGAAACCTCTGCTACTCAGAGGACCGGTGAGCCATACTCACTAAAACACTCCTCGGGTGTAACCCACGATTGTGCATATGGAGACTACTTGGGACGCGTTTGCATTCTACCAGAGTGACAGGGTGAGTAACCATAATGCTGGTGGCATAAAAATAAAAATGGAGTTTAAGTAAGATTGGATCATGTATTTCGCCTTAAAAGGGACATAGAACTTAGATTCAAGACAAGGTATTTTATGGTTGGAAACACTCCACAGGTGACCGTGGGTGGTCGTATAACCAGAGATTATCGTGCCTTATATGTGAAATACTTTTTTAACAAGAATAACATATACCAGATGTTTATAATTGAAATATTTTAAACTGGTTTAGAACTCCGCTCGTAATAACTAAACGGTTATTTTTTTAACAAGTTAATTTGAATATTATGTTTGAAACAATATACATAATTAATTTTGCGTTCATCGTATTGTTTTTACAATCTGCACATGTCACAGGACAATGAAACAGAGAGATTACAATTTAACGTAAATTAAGTCATGTGTGAAATTTAATTAACACAAAATATGAATATATTTGGTTATTTCTTCTTAAAATGTATGATCTTTTAAGGCCAATCAGAGAGACTTTCAACGTAAACTAGCTACGCTTGTGGATGTGAAAATTTGCGATTACGCAAATTTAAACATGTTAAAAACAAACAAACAAAATTGTAACCGCAAACTGCTAATTAAAAATAACACAACCTTGTGGAATTGAGTTATTTTAAAACAAAAACAAATTTATATTCCGCAACGAAAAGTTCGGGTCGACGTACACCAAACAATTTACGAAGTTGCCTTCAAACTTCCTGTAATTGCTTTATCGCACGTTTATGACAAAAAATTAACAATTTATTCACCGCGACAAAAAAAAACAACTCTCATTTGGCTATTATGTTTTTAAGTGAAAGTGTCTATGGTAATCGTTTTTATTTTAATCGTTTTTTTTTTCGTTTTTGTTTTATTAATACAAACTTTTAACTATCCATCCCTGGCTACGACGCTAAAGCTTTCTTAAGGTTGCAGATGAGGCAAAGTAAAAGGCGAACTTAAAGGCTAAGCATCAGATATAATGCCATGGAGAATTGCTGTGGATGCGCCTCTAATCCGAGACAAAGAAGCATATGTCTATAGAATCTCGAAAGTAAATCATTGCATTTATATATATAGATGTTTAATTTCAATGTGTGCATAAACACTAAAGCAAGAAAATATAAAAGAATTAAGTTATTAAATTTATAATTTTTCAGTTCTATGTCATTTCATTAGTGGCATACTTAGTGGCTAACGAAGTAGGTAGACCACAAAAAAACGAGATAATAAATAATAAATCGTTAGTGCATTAATACATTTTACATGGCGATATTTACCGAGCTTAAAATTAAAAACACGTCAATAGATTTATCGTTGAACATAAATCAGTAACTTTTATGATGAATAAATTATTTATAATATTTTATTTGATTGAATCACTGCGTTATAACATCTGATGGATCAATAAAAAGTAGAAAAATACTTTTGAGAGCATCTGACTATATTCCTTATTGCTCAGCTATCTTCCAAAAATAGTTGTTTTACATTTGTTCCAGACAACGAGCGTGGTGTTTTAGAAAAGCTTAAAACATTTCTCACTTTCCGTTCCGGACTATATCGAAAATTAATTGTAATTATCACAATAAAAACAACAGTATATTGTCGTGACAAGAGATAATTATAACTATAAATTGGCAATTGAACAGCTTTCGCGTTTAATAACTGGGACTTTGTGAACAGTTTCATTATTTACAAATTTATTATCTGTATTCGTATTGCACTCAGGGCCGTAATGGACTGTCTATGACGTGTTTAATGATACCCGTTGATTTCAATTGTAGTTTTATTTAAAACCGGGTATTATTTAAGTGATCTGACCACAAAAACGGGGCATTATCACATCGCGAAAACTATAGATCACACAGCGTCATGGACTATTCATTTATTACATGAATAGTCCATGACGTTGTGTGATCTATATAATAAATACTAATACTAAATATATACTCGTATATATGTATATAATATAATATATACATATTAAGTATAGTATAATTCACATGAATTTTATCTTATTCTTTTAAGAGTGCCTTTTGAGTGAAAGTTGGCAATCAGTTTCCCTAATATCGCGTAACCACTTTTTCCTTTTGCCAACCTTCCTTCTACCATCGTGTCTGTTTTTACCGGACTGTGCCAAATTTGTACCATCGATTAAGAGCGTACCGCTCGTTTAAAGACCGGCAACATATTTGTAAGCCTTAGGAGGCTATAGGAACACCTGCAACGCAACGGCGTTGCAGATGCACGTGTCCAATTCTTTTTTAAACATTAACAACAATTACATTATAACAACTAGTTAGAGAAGTCAGCAATTGTTTTGTCAAAGCAACAAATCGAACTGTGGTATCCAAAAAAGTGGCCATACTGATTGCCAACCTTCGGAAGAAAACAGCACCGTAATTATACGATCCTTTGAAAGTAAATACGAGGATCACTCGCTTGTATCCCAGCAATTACGTGATACGAGGATGATATAATTGCTAATAATATACTTCTTTCTACACTCAATTAGCTATAATTAATATTGACATGTAAAGAGACATTATCAAATATGAATTACGTGGAGCTCCCCTTCAATTTATTCATCTGAAGGGAAAACTGTCGAGATAACGAGACAAAATGTGAAAAACATTGGCGGGTGGATATTATTTAACCACTCGAGTATGTAAGGTACATTTGTAGTCTAACGGTATTCAAATTAATTGTTTCGGCTACCTGATCTCCATCTTCACTAAGTCGTGAATTACGATACTTAATGGCTTTAATACGATTACTATTTGTCCTTTCATTTGACTGGTTTTTTTTTAAAATACAATAACGCTGCTCTTTAGTTTAGTCATCATACGTATTTGGTAGCGAAGTCCTCAAAGAGCGATCTTTTTTGGGTTCTAATTATTAATCTAGTTAGCTAGTTAGTTGTTATTTTACCTATGATCTTAATCGAATAGTCTGAATATGAGACACTCAAGCAATCAGTGTTAGACAGTTCATAGTCTGTGCTATATCACAAGACTACTCGTTATGATTTAATGATATGTAATATATTATTCCTAAAGATCTATATCTCCACAAATTAAATTAAGTACGGAGTAAAATATATGGCAAAATCTAATGGTGTAATGATTGCAACATAATAATTATAAGAATCTTATTATTTAATTTTCCAATAAATAAAACAATAAGAGTTTTGGCACTATAAAATGCCGTCACACAGTCAAGATCAAACGCATAAATGACTTTCCTATTAGATAGTGGTAAATATTATGTTTAACTAAATTTTTAATTAAAAAAAAAACCATTACAAATCGGCAATTCCATACTCCAATACCTAATATAATTAACTTGAAATATTTAATTAGAACAAAGAAACATTTTCATATAAAACGAACAGCGAAACATTATTTGCTACGAGATACGTTTGAAGATAATCGTATTTAGCAGTTTCCGTATCTTCAACTTCCTTATAAGCACACTCACTTCCGGTTTACATGTACTTAAAGCTATGCCTTAAATACATATCAGATACTTACTAATTTGGTTACTGGTTTTGCGTTTATTTCTTATACGTAAGAATTTTAAAACATAAAATAAAATTTTAACTTCATTTATGGTAATTTGCAGGTAGTTCGGCTAGGTGTTACATATGTTAGAAACCATATATATATCTACTATGTCTACATATAGTAACCACTTTTCATTACTATGTCATAACAAATATGAGTAAAAAATATTAACACACCTTGATTATTTGTGGTTACATTCTTTTTGATTGAATTTGTGTGTCAAGCGCCTTCTCTGCAATCAGTACCTGGAAGTGTATCAACTGTTGATAAATTTATTCAATTAAATAGTACATTACACAATGAAAAAACCTTTATTAAAATATTTACAAAAGCGAACAACAATTTATCTCTATTTTGTGGTAATTGAGTGATTTAAAAAGATTTAAGAATGCCGAGTCAAATAAAATAGTCTGTTATTTTTTAACTATTTTTATTTTAAAAAATGACTAAATATTTATTTCCCACCTTTGGTGAAATAACATTATTACCAGTATATTATATATATATATTAATCTACAGATTAAATTGTTTATGCATGCATGCCCAACCAATATGGAAAAGAGACTGCATGTTATTTTTCATTTTAAAAGCATAGTCGAGTCTAAGTGTGAGTCATATTAAATCTCAGAACGTTCCTTTATATTTCATTTTTATAATAAAAATGCTTTGACACTTAAAGTCGAAAGGAAACGAATCTTAATTAAAGTATCAAATCTAAAATAACATAATTCATCTTAAACTTTCTTACATTTAATCACAATGAATCGTTAAATAATTATTAAAATAAATCTCTACAATTACATGTACTGGAAGTTGCCAAATCAATTGTGTAGAGTGGACAAACTGGCAAGTAACTCTCCGCCACTCCTTTAAATCGCTAAGCATGTTCTACAGATGTTCTATGTCTCTCTATACATATATAAAAAGGAACCTTTACTACCAGTAGCGTGGTGAGATATTGGCAAACATTTACGTTATAGTGTTATAGTGAGAACAACCTGCTAACACAAAGTAGCAGTCATACTGGATTATCGAACAGATGATCCCTGGATTGATTGTCTGTGCATGCAGTATGATTATTTTAAGTGCAGTCTGGGTTTAAAAAGCATATGTATTTTTTAGGGTATTAAGTGTTATCACCCATAACACATGTTATAAGGAGCTTTATGGGACTGTATGTGATGTGTATCAAGTTATTTAAAATGAAAGTTTTCATGCTTTGCACGTAATCGATTACGTACAGGTTTGCGGAGTACATAACACCTTATATCCCATTTTTATGCGAGATTGGCAAAAGGTAAATATATGTAGGTCCATTTAGCGGAATCCCTTTAGTCCGGAAATCTTATTAGGAAAGGTTTTTGCCTTCAATATCTTGTCGATTCGGTGAAGGTGTTGGAATGTAATTTTCATTTAAACATTTAACATCAGTTAATTTAAGAAAATGGATTTTCTTAACAAATCTCAATAAAATTATGTTCCTTAAACTTATCGTACTTTTACAATACTTATGTATTTATTAATCACGTGGTAAACACAATTTTAAATAATAAGACGAAGGATTATTAACGAGTGAAAATGTTGTTTTTATTTTATGGAGTTTACTTAAAATATGTTTCGTCAAAATTATTCCTATAATAAGCTTTAAAAGATTCACACAATAGCTTTTCATTTATGTAATAACCTTTCTTAATAAAAGCTGTACCATTTATTTATTTATCTTGTCCAAACAAAAGGTTAATAGGTTAGTAATCATTCAATTTTACACTATGTTAGTATTGTTAACGCATAGTAAAATCTGTTAGGCTTATAACATGAGATGTACTGTCCACCATAATGGCTGCAGGGACATCTTGAGCAACATATGAATTTGATGCTTAATGTATTTATATTGGAACGGAGATGTTGAGAGTTACGAGACGTGCTTGATGGTTTGTCGTCCGCTCTACTTGTTTTATGTAGAAGGACGCACATGAAAAGGCGGGTCACGGCGACGACTGCAAAGGAGCTTTACATGTGTGTTGCTGGCCTTTACGGGAAAGGTACGCTCTTTTCTTGAAAGCCTCAAAGTCATAACGGTTCGGGAATACCTACAATGATCTACGCCCTCGATTTGGGAACTGTACTGATGTGATTTTAGTGTGAATTTTTTTCTCGACGCTTCATAAGTGTAAGATGCCCATGTCAATAAAGATGTTTTTGATTTGATCGCTTAGTTTTATACATGAGATATAAAAAGTCAGTCAATGTTACAATTCATGCGAGAGAATGAGTAAGTTCAATGTATTTTGAATCAGTAGTGTCGTGGAACAATGAACGCCCTATTATTGTTTCATTTTGCGTTCAAGAGCGGCATCCGATGATTTTTTTCCCCCTATTTGGCAGTATTCGTACTTTCGAGTTTGTTTTTATAACGACACCGCTTTAAAATTTTGGAATGAGTAACAAGTTTTTGTTTTTATCATTTTAGTTAAACCAATGTGAGACATATAATTTCGTATTTACATTATTTTGAATGCTTTTTAGAATTGTGGTCAGAAACGAATTGTTAGTTGACAAATTACCATTTAACATTATAATTACATTTCAAAATGTTGCCACACAAACTATTTTTTATGTACTGTTTTATTAAATTGTGTGATAAAGTACTGAGCGTACTACGCAAAGTGAGATATGTATGACCCCAACCCAGTGAACCGTGCTGTACAATGGTTTTACGAAGACTGCCCTTAAAATACCAAACACACTGTCACCACAACAAGATGGCGCCCAGACCCCACTAGCTCTCCTCTGATTGGTCAATACAATAAACATACTTGTAAAATTCTTAACGAATGCTTAAAACTATTAAATAACTAAGTTACAGCGAGGAAATGCCATCAGCATTATCTCTGCCACAAGGATCAAACTTTTTGAATAAGTGTTGTAGGCTAATTTGATTATAAAATGGTACTCATAAGGTCACTTAAGCAACTATTGCTTTGCTCCGACATATTAATGTAATGGCTTAATCTAAGATACAAAAATTGTCAGGGATAGCTTTTGAATGTATAAATAATAGACGTCCGCTCAGATGAGATATTACATATATTACCGGACAGGTGTGTCACTACCTAGCAATGAATTATTCATGAAGGTTGAATATTCATATAAAATAATATTAATGAAAATATTAAAATTGTGTTATTAAGAGTCTTTGAGAGCTATATGAATAATTTATAGCTTTTTAATTAATACAATTATAATTTTTATTTAAAATAAAAGTAAAAGAGTATGTTTTGACGTGGAATAGAGAGTTATTGGACATTGAGGTTGATTAGGCGCTGGTAGTTAGAACCGGTGAGATAAATTCGAATCCATATTAAAAACTTCAATAATTTGATTTTAATAATAAAGTATTTATTTTATTATGTTGTATTTATTATGTTGTATTATTTGGTTGTAATACAACACAATATTGTGCTTACCTTAGATATAAGCATATTATTCTAAATCTTTGTATATAAATTACGCGCTAATTCCTAAATTAGCCTTAAAATGCATTCATACTAGTCTACGTACGTAATAAAAAATAAAAGACATTATTCGTATTTCGTTCGTTTATTTTGTCAAAAATTAAATTTTACGGTACTTATTATCGCAATTTACCAGTGAAATGGGTAATTATGACACTGATTGACCTTAAATATCAATAATAATAATAATATATCTTCAGTCAATAGGATGGCGAAATCCGATGATGAGAAGTTCCTCTATGTATATTTATCGACCTTAGTCATTTTTACTCCAGTGAGCTTTCGTCTGGCTCTTCAGGCTAGTCGCTCCCATGATGGCCCAAGGTCCGAGTCTCATAGAAGACTTGCACTAATCACGGCTGAGCTAACTCGCCAACAAGCCCGAGCTGAGCTTTAAAGGCCTACAGGGAAACTGCGAGATCCCACTTCAAAAAAAAAAGTCATTGAGGCCTTAAGACCGACCAATTAGTAGTTACAACTGACTAAATAAAACGAACTAAATAAAAAGAACTAAATTTCTGCCATACAAGATATATTATAAAACTTAACTCAACGTGCGTACTTTTAGGCAGTTTCTGCAGCGCACCACCCCTTTTTGAAAACAACTGCCAGCAGGTATTCCCGAACCGTTTTGACTTGGCCGTTCAAGAAAAGAGCATACCTCTGCCTTAAAAGCCGGCAACGCACTTGGAAGACACCTGGCGTTACAGGTGTCCATGGGTGGCGGTTAGCTCTTTACTCAAAGTGGGGTCCTGGTCCTTTGCCTTCTGTTACATACAAAAAAAACTCGTACATCCAATAGACTTAACTAATTATATACTTCATACATATAACGGAAACCAATTCATTAAGGATACGGAAATTAATGCAGAAACTTCAATGAAATCGAAGCAGATTTCCTTTGAAAAGTAAAATAAATAGACTAGATAGCGTCTCGGAACTTTGTAAAAACTTTTTAAAACTGCGACACTACTTTTTAACAAATTCACCGGCTGTGATCCGAAATTTATCGCAGCAAAAAGACTGTGTTATTTTTAATTACATCGAAGATTGTGGATTTTTTTCTGCAATTGTAAAAAGTGTATTTCTTAAACACTCGAGTTTAAGTTATCATTAATAACAGAATATGTTAAGAAGATCGTAATGTATGCATTATGTGTAATTATTATTATTATGTTTTTAATATTTTATACCTGTTATAGTTAAAATTATAATTAAATAATCTCATAATAAGAAAAAATATCATCAAACACTATTGGCTTAAATTTTATTCAAATTTCACCCGTGTATAAAAAGAATATAAGATAAAAGAATTATCACGCATGTATTAAGTTTACCATATTTTGTTTTTGTGAACTTATTTGTTTTTTTTCTAAATTTGAACACTTTTTTGGCCTGTTTGTTATATATGTATGTCTATGTATACATGTTTCATATAAATTTAAGATAATAATAATATATATCTCTTAATTAGGTATATACATCCACTGTAATTAAGTAAGGCCTCAATCGATTTTCCAAAGTAAATGTAAATGAAAATTGTGAGCATTCAAATTCCTTTGTCTTTTAAGGTAATGAGGGGTATAAGGTAATCAGTATGAATTATTTGGGGAACGAGAAAATAGCATTTCGGTCCACGTTCCGCTAACATTTAAGTCAGGAATTATGTTAAGTATTGTAAACTCATTGTGCTCAGCGATTTGTATGAAATATATTATTTTTACTTTAATTAAAAACATTTAACGCATTTTAACAAATTTTAATGGAAACAGATATCTTTGTAATATCTTATTATTATCGATTTTTAAAAAAATTATCAAGCTGGCTATAAGTACCGTTGTCCTAAGAGCTGGTGGTTCCAACATTGAAGCATCGAGAAACAGTGGAATGCCCTTGATCATTCGCCAAGGGGGGTCGCCAAAGGGGTGAAGGGAGGGGCAGCTGCCCCCGCTAGAGATTCAAAAAAAGTTGCCAAATATAATGAATCCCCGAAAATTATATTTTAATTAACCTAATATAAACAAATAACGACCATTATAATATTAAAATCTTATTGATAATTAAAAAAATACGCTGTACGCTGTACACTTATTCAAATTCAAACTCCTTTTTATTCTTTTTTTACATGATTTTTATTGCATAGTCAAGAGCTCGTGCTCGTGTAGCTTTGCACCTTAGACTCTGTACTGTCACAGAATACCTGCAATTCTCATTCATAGATAATGAGAAAAGTATGAATTGTAGTATGTAAAGTCAACTTGCCCCCCTCTGCGCCATCGGCTGGCGACGCCCAAGGATCAAACTTTTTAAATTTATTTATTGGTTTTATTTTATATTAATTGATATTATATTAAAGTATTAGACATTTCACTATAATTAAATGATATCACTATACAATTCCATATTATAACTGATTTAAATATGAACATGTACAAAAAAAATTGAAATTACATTGAATTTCGCCATTTTATAATTTTTAGATACTAAATAATTTGCTGGAGGACCCGCTTTGAGTTTATTTCCGTAATTAAGTCTGAGTAAATTAAACATTACGTCTGGATATAAAAAAAAATGTGCGCAATCAACAAGCATATTAAGGATACTTTTTTATTTGAGTAAAAGAAAATTTAAAAAAAAGAAAGGAAAATTCACTGAACATTTCGCCTTTCAATAACATCGTTCGAAAGCCTACGGCGAAAACCCTTCTTGAATCCAAACACCTATAGAAACTTTGCAACTTCCCTCAAATCCAATTTCGGTTTGAACGGACCCATTCAAACGTTAAGATGTTCTAATAAAAGATTAAAATATTTATATAGTTTAATGACACTATTCATAATTCATTTATTGTTAAATAATAATTTTGTTTCATTGTTTCATATTGTCTATTACAAACTTAACAACACTCACGTGGGCCGCTCAGTATTTTTTTTAATATGGGAAATGTTATTAAAAAATGATCGTGAAAAAGTAGAAGCCAACATATGAGAAATAAAGAAGCTTATTTAAGAGGAGGCTTAGGAGAGAAGAAAGCAGTAAAGGTCCTTACTCTTGAGAGGTTTGTCTTGTTTTTTAATGTCTTTTAAATTCATTTATTTGAACCAGGTGGTTTGTCCAGGGACGTGAAAGAGAGTTATCCTAGAGACGAAAGGGAAGACCAATATACAGAAGGGAGGACGACCTAAAGGCGAAGGATGGTGGATACGGATGGCTTGTGATCGCGAGAGGTCGACGGGAGGCCTATGCTGTTAATCAAAACAAATACTCGGATACCAGTGTAATCTTACAGCATTAATATATTATAATATATTTTGTTTTGGCTTTTGTATTGTCAAAATTCATTAAAAAACAGACTTTGTCTTTATCTTTGACATAGTTAAAAGTGTTGGTCTCTTATCCACATACAATATTGACTTGCCTTGACGGTGAACGTACACATAGTGAGATGACATTTCTTAAACCCAACAATCAAGGTCATACGTCAGGCACAAAAGGTGCACTAACTGGTCTATAAATAAAATTAAATCATGAAAGAAATGTATATCTATGGCCAAGATTCATTTAGGTTTCCAGCGCAACAGGATTATTATTATTAATGAGACACTACTCCGTATAATAAAATCAGAAATACGAACTCGATTAAAACAACCAGCTTGATCAGAATGCAAAATTAAACTTCCAGTACGGCGAACAGGCTTCTGCATTATTCATCTTGATTCCAATAACCTTAGTTTTCACCAGGAAACTATAAGTTCTCAACTTGTGAACATAATACATTTGGCTTAATAGCATATGTCTTAAACGTTTGAAGTTGGCAAGGACTTTAATATAGAGAAAATTTCGCGTTTTAATACAATGTTAAAAATAGTTTTAGAACTTTAGTTTAAACACAAGCTTTTAGGACGATTAAATATTTAGTCAGGTATTTTACAGTATTTTACATAGATATTCTACTTTTTATTCTATTTTAGAATTTTTTATGTAGGCATGAATTTATCTCATGGTGATGCTGCTGGAGCTTAGTTAAAGAAGTTTTTGAAAATAACGTATACCGTACACCCAAATGCTAAAATTATGATAAACAACTATGTTACAAATATATTTTTAACATGTTTTTATAATATAGAAGTGTTCAAAACTCTTTCATACATATTACGAAAATACTTGAAAGTCAAATCTCTTTATGGGAAAAAAGGCAGTTGGAAAAATAGCTGTCATTTTCAACAAAACACAACGAGGGCAATTTTATCGTTACGGAAATATCCTAAACATGCCTCTGATGTGTGAGGTGATGTCAAAAATAAAAGGTTTTTAAGAGACATAGCGTAGTTTGGTTATTTTTTAACTGAGATGTTTGACAATTTGAATTTTCATAAGCATTTAATTTTTTTTAACACTTTGTTGCACACTATGTGCAGAGCCAATAATTTTAGGTAAATGTTAGTAGATATGAGAGCAACGGCTTTATCGTTAATAAGCGATCTCTTCCAGACAACCCGCAAAATGAAGGAATCGTAATAAATTTGGAAACGTGCAACTAGAGCGTAGAATACAAAAAAAAATACACAACAGAATAAGTAAAACAGGAAAAAAATGTATAAGCTACATTACATAATGATTTATAGATAGTAAATGCCTACGAAGAAGAGATTTAAGAGGCTGATCGTATGGAACCAGGAAGTGAGTTCCAAAGCTTTCTATGCATGAATATTTTATATGTAACCTATTCTGTTTGAGTTGCTAGTACTTTTTTCTAGATTAATCTCGGTGCACTGTGTGTGTATATCGTAAATGTGTGCTTCTGTTTCATGTATACTGGTAGGAAAGGTTTTTCTTATTCTTTTATATAGATCATGCATTCGCTAAAGCATGGTTGCAGCTATTTACAGCAGCAGCAAATACTTGGCAATTTAAAGAAGTGACGGAGAGTTTCTTGCCAGTTCTTCCCATACATACACCCTTTATACTGACAGTCTGCTATTGTAAAATTTACACTCTAATGTGATTATTTTACATAATTGTCAACTATTCATAAGTGTAAGTAAGACCTATGGGGATAATATTATTTGTGATTTGATGCAATTAGGTATTTTTATGATAATAATAAGTCCCTTTAACGTTAATACAAATTAATTCAATTATAAAACTCAAAGGTTTATACGTATACCATATATGTAAACAACTAAAGCACACCTGTTTAACGAGAAAGTTAAGCATTTAAAAGCACATGTCACATTGAACCTCACAGGAACAAGATAATATTGTTTGAAAGGTTAAGAAATGTGCGGTTAAATTTTGGCTGAAATCGTGGTCAGACCCTTTTCATACCAAATTAAGGATAATGCGTTTTTAATTTTACAACGAGAGTGCTTTCAAATAGTGTAAAAGCTTAGTAAGCTCTATCATTTATAATGGCTTTTTGTTATGGATTTACATAAATAAAAATTGTGTACAGTAACGATGCTGTTTTGCTGATTGCTGTTAACTAAAAAATGGTTAACTAAAATGGGAAAATTAACTTTAAAATGTTGAACTTATTTATCATTATTGTATACCCTAGATATTATTATGTACCGGTGACCCAATTTTCTCGCTTAACATATAAGCATCATGATAGAGCGAGGAAATACCGCAATTATGGGTTTCCTGCCACATGGACCAAACTTTTAAAATTTAAGTGTTTTAGTTTTTATGCTAGCTGTACAAACAAACGGACAAACGCCTTACACGTTGATAATACGACGAATATATAGTCCAATCGTACTGGTATTTATGCCCGGTACGGTCAGCAATTGTGTGTATTTTGCCTGTGTATTTAGAAGTATATGAAGTTTAACACTGTTTCCACCCATAACACAAGCTATGCCTTACTGAACTTTTGCATTAAAAGTGAAATTCTTATAGTTTTTGCATTTAAGTTTATAAACATACAATAATTATCTACTGTCCAACTACTCAAATACACATAAATAATTAAGTTATTACATATACATTCAATTTTTTAGTCAATAACATTCACAATTTCCGTATCGTTTATTTAAAAATGGCCAAATGGTTGTCAACGTAAACTGAAATCGAAGCGTCTGTTTAGCGAATGTAAAGCAATCATTGGACTGAAAATTTATAACGACGACAAATGAAAATTGTGGAACGAAATGTTAAATATTAAGCAAATATTCGTTAACACGACCGTGACCCCTGAACTGTACGGACAATATTCACCCTTTCTTTCATTGTAATTGGTTTTGAAATTGCGTAAAGGCCTGCACGTTCATGAAGTTGAGGAATGCGGACAACGTTCGTAATTAAAATAGCCGTATGTATCCGTTTCCGTTTTGAATTGAATTCGTATCGGCTCATCATTATGCGCCTTTTGATTGAGCGTTGAATATTTTGAAAGGTATCTGGTTGAAACAGAGAGAATTATTAATATGCCTGTGGTTGAGTTGATAGAGCAAGGATACAAACCATTAACAGGGGCAGACTCAAAACAAGTACCTACCCATCGTCAAAATAATATAAGTAAAGATACATAAAACCATAGCACGTCTGTAGTCAGGAAAAAGGCTTTAATATAATTATAAACTGTTCATTAATCCACGAGTTAAATTAAACGTCGAGCGACTCAGAGACTGACATCCTGTGAGGTTCATTTATTTAACCACAGCTTAGAGGCTTTGTGAACCTCCGCGGAACAACACTTTGACCCTATTTTGCTCAAAGACAATGCTTTAAGCTTTGTGGAAAACATAAATGAGAGCACTTCTTCCTTATCTTGATACGAAATAGCAGGTTTTTAGTTACAACTAATGTTGTGCGGCCGATTTTCGTTTGTTTTGTTTGCGGTTGGATAATTCATTTAGTGAAAACTATGTGTTACTTATAAAAGTAATCAATTAGAGATTCGTGAGTGTTTTTCACCAATACTATCGGATAATTACCGAATATAATTTTATATGGCTATGTATATGTGTTTTGATAACGTCATTAACACCAACCTTACTTTGTCAGTGTGCTTAAATTAGCTAGATGAAAAGGCAAATAATTTTTACATGGTATACCAAATTAGACTATGAATTCATAACATTATATATACATATTATATATTTATATTATTTTATATATACCACATTTATACATTTTGTATAATAGCCCAGTCTAACCTTAAGACGGTCCTAGACTACTTAACAGTTTTTTTATTGTAAACCTTTATCTTATAAAGGGAACTTAACATAAGATGCTTACCTGAAGATGCTTAAAACTGACAAAAGTTACTTTAGACACGCCATCAAGTTATATTAAATCATTTTGTTGGTGGGTCAACAATCCTAGTTGGAATATTATTTCTAACTAATCACGTCAGGTCTACGTGAATAAATAAATAATTAATTTTTCTCTATTGAATATTATTAAATAGATGAAAGGACTTGTAAGTTCTAAACGTAATACTTAATATAACCTTGAACTTTTAATTACACATCGGAATCAAACAATTTCAGTGGGATTTCTAAATTAAGTCGTAAATCATAAATGAATTATAATTCTTAAGTAAAATTCGTCAGAGCTTACAAAGTATCCAGGAAGCTGTCGAATAAATCTTTTTTTCTTTACAATTGAAACAAAGTAAATTACGGCCCAGTAGGGCAGACACAAGAGTATTATTAAACAAAGCAATTTTAGTTTTTTCATTTTAAATTTTAATTAGGAAAAAAAATTCTCTGAATTTCAAGTTGGGGTATGTTGCAGGTGCCCTTCAAGTCTAATATAATCGTCATTTTAACATCGTAATTAGCTAAACGGTTGAATATAGAATACGAAATTGTTTTAAACGAATAAAAAATCACATATCTTTAGTACAACAAAAAATGAGGAAAAAAATACCTTTATTAATACTGAATCAGCATTTATCCGTTAGTATATTCATATAAACAAGATCACATGACACGTATTTTCATGTTTTAAAGCAAAAACGCCCTTAGCATTAGTTTTTCTCAATTAATAAGCTTTTTAATTGAACAAATAAATAACTGCCAGCCCTGTGTTTGGTCAGTGGGCGGAGTGTTATAAAGAATGTTCCGCGTTTATTTTATTACACTACTTATTACCGGGGCACCTCATGTATGGAGGTATATATGGTTTTATTATGATGAGTTGCTTTATACGTGTACGCGATGTTAGGTAGTGAAGTCGTGAGATTCGTCACGAATTCCGTTTCCGGTTTTGAATTCCTTCCGTTTCGTTACAGCCTGTAAAGAAAACTTTCTGGATATATATATAAACTTTTTTGTTTCGCTGCTGATTGGTGTAATGGTAGAAGATCTGTACAACTTTGCTTTGAAACATGCTGGTCGATTTAAAATTGGCGGACAGTTTCTTGCCAGTTCTTCTCGTCCGCTCTACGACCTTGATTTGAGAAAACGTTAATGTAGACTCAAATATATAAGATTGTTTTTTGATGATTAATAAGTGTAACAAGAGACTATCCTAAGTGAATAAAGATGATTTTGATTTGGATTTGATTTATTACATTGTAGAAAAAAATGGATAACATAAGTTACCGATCCAATTAGACTGATTTCGTTTGTATCTGTGTAATTGTATGAATGTAAAAAAAGGTCGAATTTATATTTTGTAGTCGATCAAACCTTTTAACTACAAGCCGATCAATTCTTAATTTAAAACCAAATGAAAATCCATAGAGTATAAAAACCCGGTCCAAACATAATTACCGAGATCCCGGCTTTATCGTTATCAACAAAATATTAACAGGCTTAAACAGTATTACGAATCGTTATCAAATATATCCAGTCTACGGTAAATAGCTAAAAATTGTAAATTTTCAGCGTACTCTCTCCCCAAAGACTTAAAATAAATCACTGACTCCCTGCGAGATAAGGTTAACAAACAGGAAATGATTTTGGTCGGAAGCTACCAAGCCGAGATAAGTATGTTTTCTTTAGACCCTTATAAACTTGTTTCGTATAAAATTAAATACAGTGCTTTAATTCTATTAACGATGGCAGTATTACTCAAGGTTACATTTCGTACATTTTAATTATATTCTGCATGTATATAAATTAATTTTATAATTATCAAATTAATCATTAAGATTAGAATTTATTCGCAATCAGTAGGGTATTCTATCCGGACGTATTTTTTAAATAAAAGCTTATATTAAAAAGGCTTATATTCAATAACTTTCGCCTTCCATAATTTATACTCAAAAACGATTGTTCTGTGTGTTTCATTGATTTTTGTCTATTTATCAAGCTCTAACTGAGATGCGTTGTTCGATTTGACACTTTACATAATTATGAATAAAACAAATAGTTGACACTTTTACCATCTTATTCCGCTTTTGATTGTCAATTTAACAACTGCCAAATTAATGATACATCAAACAAAATGTTCATATACTCTATTTTGTTTTTAATCTAGAGATCCAGTATTGAAATATGAAAACAATGAAGGCTTTTGAATCCGACGTTATAAAAGTCTAGACATTTTAATTGTATCGACTTCAGATTGTAAAGACAAACATGATTTCGTATTTTATAATCTTAATACGTTACTCGTTAAATATTTAAGTTTTGATTGTGAATGTGTGAATTGACATTCAGAGCCATTCAACCAAATGACCATACAAAATTAGGTACTAGTGATCATCTATTGATAATAACTTAAGTTGACCCAAATACGCAAATTACGTCCATCCCGCGCGTTAATATAAAAGCCTTCATTGCAATAGTCAATTAATAATAATATAATGTCTAAAAAGACAAAACAAATCCTTCCCTAAACTGGGTCTGCAGAAAGATAATTGTAAAAAAGACCACCAGAAAATGACAACCCCAGTTGTAGAATCTCTTCATCTAAGTGGGAGCAGTGAACCCATATAAATTATTTTTGTGACGTTCAAAAGTTTCAACCCTAATTGAATAAAGAATTATTGAATTTGAATTGATGAATTTAATTCACTCACAACAAGTAGGATGAAAACGAATTGTTGTTTCTATATATCGCAAAACACTTAGGCTTAGGCACTTGCCCAAGTTAAATAGAATAAATATGTTGGAGGAATTTAAAATACGTCTTCATTGAAGACTTCTATTGTGAAAATGACTTTATTTAAATCATCAAATATTCAAGCCTTTTGACAGACTTATATATATATATATAAATTATTATATGTGCGCCATTACAAATAAATTATAGGTCGAACAAATTGAATTTCTCATCTCAAAGGTCTTATGAATGACCCTTTTAAAAAAGGAGAGCCCTTAGACCACTTCATCGGGGTCTCTCAAAATATCAGCCCGTTATGTGCGGATGCCCTTATTTCACAGACAAGGGTATAGTTAGCTTTATAGAGCTGACAATAGTGAGATTCCCTGTATAGGATTGATATAAATGAAATTATATAGAAAATCTGAATATCTAAATTGGATATATCTTATAAAGATTTTTGACTTAAAACGATTTGGTCATATATATTGCATTTGTTTCCTTTATAAAGAATTTTATTAAAAAATTAAGGCGGATTACTAAAACGAATGTATAAAATATACATAATATATATTTATTTAGAATACTTTGTAATTACAATGCAAATAAATATTTGAGCGGTTCATTCAACTCCTTATGGGATATTTGAATATTATGAATATTTCTAGTACTCTTATAATAAATAAATTAAGAGAATTTCTCGTTACACCATCCCAAAGTGTGCACCGCGATGCCTTTGTGCGCCGTAGAAATTAAGATAAGTTCGTATTTGTTTTTCGAAGCAATAAACCAAATTTAGCTAATCGCAATAATTCCTAATTTTATATATTATAACCTTTAGGTAAACTATTCTAAGCACACATATTCTGTTAACTCTTCAAGATGGGTCAGTAAATATTGTTTTTAGAAAAAATAGTCTTGTATTAAAATATTGAAAAAGAAAAACCGGTATGTTAATGGGATCTCATATTTCTTAACAGACCTTTAAGTATAGATCTAGATCCTGTAGGATACCGTAATAAATTATATAACGTATATATAACATCATTTGGCAAAATATTATGTAAATTCTCACCAACCATACATTTAAAGAGAGTACAGAACGAATATTTGTAATAAAAATATTTTGTTTTAAATTTTTCTACATTAATAATGTTGTTCAATCTTCCTATATAACTCTACCTATATTATATACATAATAATAAAAAAGTAATTCGCAACTCATAATTTTTGTTAAGTTGAGTCCCTCACGTCCCTAATAAAATACAAAAAGGTCATTAAGAGGAACAAAGAGGAACTTTTTCTATAAAACCGAGCTTATGTAAAGGATGTGAACTTTTATTTTTGGTACCTGGATTCATGAAAAATATAGTATTTATTTTTTATTTCTTAAACCAACTTATTTTATTTACTACTATTTATATTACTGAAATAGTAGTAAATAAAATATCCCTGTTGTTTGCTGTTTGGTATGAATCCAAAATCAACAAAATATTGTAATGCGATTTATTTACAAAAGTGCCTAACTGAAGTATATATGTCGGCGCCTAGTAACAGGGATACCTGCGCTTGGTAAACAAGATGACTATTAAGAACACATGCGAAACATAGCTGCGAAGACACCTGCACGAAACCGATGCTATAAAACCGAATGCTTTTCACTCCTAATCTCCCCTCTAATTAACACGACGTATCCGGTACGCAAGACACTATAAAAGAATATACCGCCCGCGCGGCCCAGAAGACTGATAGGAGAGCTAGAGTTAAAAACCTTACTTAAAGTGTCTCTTACTACCCCAGTGAGCTTTCGTACAGCCAGTACAGAAACGCTCCTGCGTTATTAAAGTGGTCTACATACGGCAACTTAATTATGGAGCCGGAGAAATCTTGAATATATATGCCTACAATATACAGATTATAATCTCAGCGCACCTATGTACAAGGAATTATAACAGATTAGGAACGGTGAACGATACATCCTGTATAATTCTGGTTGTATGGATGTTGTATTTCAACCTCGTGGAACTTGAATTACCTACGGATATCAATTTAATTTTATAAGCGATAAACGAAAAAGTTTAGCTGAAGTTGAGAGATTATTTCCATGAAAAAACTTCGTGGGCGTAGAGTATTGGCATAGAGTAGGTGGTAAAAACGAGTTTATAAAGAAAACTTATAAAAATAGTACACTTAAATTGTATAATACTCGGAGGCATATCGAGCTATAATCTGTAATCTGAAGCGAATAATCTGCATCCAACGATCCGTTCAGTTTATAGGTAAGTTAGGCTGTTAGGTTTAATATTTGATAAAGCGAATTAAACAAGAGGTGCCTATTTAAATTGTATTTTTGCAACAAATGTATTGAGGTATATTTTAATGTGTGCATTTATGTATCTTTACTCAGTCATTAAATTTTAAAATATTATGTGTGTGGTTTGCGTTTGATGTTTTTATTTGGACATAATTGTTGAGTTGAAAGCGTAACAATTTTGTTTCCATTTTAAGTGTGTGTGTGTTGGTAACCATTTTAAAAAAGAAAGAAATTTATAATTACGAGACTACCGATCTTCTTTGTTTAAATATAAAAGGCAAACTTAATAAGTACTTTTACAAGTAAATCAAAGTCATTAGCAGACTTTTAAGAGTGTGTGAAATTTTTATTATGAAATATTAATAATATTTTAATGGTTAAAGTATTTTATGTAGTCTTAAAAACTGTTCAATAGACCCGTCTTTAAATCTATTGGTAAGTTTGCTTAAGGCAAAGATATTATTCACAGCGTAATATATAAAAAAGTCATATAAAACATTCCTTGCCCGAATCAACGTTTTAAAGTTTCAAGATGCTTTAAATTTCATCATGCATACACAAAAGCTCCGAGCTAGACAATTTTAAACACCTACAAAACTCGAACAAGAACACGATTGTTTTCTGCAGTTCCACGAAATTTACATACAAAATTCAAATGTGAAAATTCATGAGAACATTCGCAAATTATTAATTTACTGACGGATAATCTAAGCCTCGTTTAATACTAAAACATAAAAGGGTTGGGTTAGGTCATGTTGTATAATTAATTAGAGGGAAAATGTCCCAACGTCCCCAGTGGCTTCAAATATTGTTTGATAATTAATTGCTTATGATAAATAGAAGCCTACATCCGGGGTAAAAAATTAAGAAACTCGTCCGAGACAATTCAATGATGCTTAGAAATAATAATTTTGTATTTAATGTGTAGTGCATTATATATTATGAAAATACTAAGACGTACTAACGAGAGAGTGACTATCGTCTATGCGAGAGAGGTGGTAAAGCGTCTTGCTCTTGAACGGGTGCTACTTGTGGTGACTGGTCTTGATTTTGTGCTAATGACTTATTTCTACGTGAAAAACAACTTCTACTTAGGAAAAAAAAACTTAATTGTAAAGTCCATTTTACCCTATTACAGTCCATTATACCTACATTAATATTTTTTTAATTGTTTTTTTTTACGTTGCCCTATTCAACAAACTTTAATAACAGATATATTTAGTTCAGATAACAAAAAAACTCAAAGGTTTAGCAACCCACGCGATACATTATACAAAAAAAGATGTTATAAAACAATTATTATTTTTAAATTTATTTAATATAAGTAGTTATTATAGTTTTTATGCGTGCCGTAAGTGACCAACGAAAATAACAATCTAGCCACACGATTTTTTTGAGTTGTAAAAATACCGTTTTTAATTTAAGAATTTTATACAGTATATATGCCTGATTAAAATCAAAAACAAGGACATTATATATAATGAGTACACGTTGGGTAAATAGGAATAACGAACATGGTATATTCGTCAAAACCAACCGCAAACTTAGATTCGGGGAAAAGTGAACAGTAAACATTAATATGAAAAAAACTGCATCTGCAAAGAGCAAAGATGTAAAAGCAACCGAGTCAAGGGCGTACAACATCTAACCAAATAAAAGCATCTATTGAAGTTTGAAACATACCGAAACGTTGAATATTTTTCCCGTGAAACGCTTTGAACGAAACTGGGTCAGTTTCAGCGAAGTGAATAGACTTGTGAGGAGCGTTATCTCTTTATAACTAAACAAAACTTGATGTGTGAATATTTCATTAAGTAATAATGTTACAATTTTGTTCGGGTCAGATTTTATTTTTTTATTTCTTAAACCTATACGACTTATCACAAAAAGCTTACACAACAAAAATAGATCAAAAACAAAGCCAAAACAAGGTCAAAACATACAATCGAAAATAGAATGCTTGATCAGAAAAAAATAATACAACAAAAAAGAAAACACGAACAGAAAAAATAAATAAAATTTGTACACCATAACAAAATTGCGTTGCTTTCCAAGTATATCTATTATAATTAGAAGTATAAATTGTAAGAAGAAACTGTGGGTCGCCTGAAAGAGATCGCTTATTAGAGATGAGGCCGCCCGTTGCTCATAAATGTATTAACATCTTCTCCTTCTATTCTACTGTTTAAGTGCAATAAAGTGTGAATCAATAAAATAAACTAGTACCCTATCATTAGTTTATTTTATTTATTATATATATAGAACATTCTTTATAATATAATGTTAACAAGAACTGACTACCGATAGGACCTAACCAATCTAGATTACAACTTATTAACACTCTAAGCCAAATAAGCCTAAATAAAAATATTAACTTAAACATAAAAAAGCCATTGTACAGGGAGTAACATATTATATACCAGATAATATATATCTCACGTAGGTAAGATGGCAAAAACATATTGGTATAGGTATAATTCATAACATAAAACAATCGCAAAAATATCCATAACTCAAGTTATAACAACGCATCCTACATTATTTATTTTTCCTTATACACGTAAATCCTAATGGAAACAGAAAGCTTAACAGGGCAAAAATAAAGCTAAACATCAAAGGTGTTTTAAGAATAGACGTTAAATAAAACATTTAAATACACCTGTTTTCATTCCAATTAACATCACTGATCTCAACATAATTATTCTTTTAATTGCATTCGTGATATCGAGAATCTCATTAATTATCTGTTAAGTACTCTTTTTGATCTACGTGTTTAAGCACACTAAGCTTGGATTAAGAAAAAATAAAGCTTCGTTCGGAACATATTAATTTAACACGGTTGTTTTAAACAAGAATCGAATAAAAAATTGGACGTCGTGTATTTAAACACCCGAGCTGATATTTGAAGTATCTTCACATACTTAACAAATATATAAGGAGCAGTGACTTTAAACTGATTAAATCGATATGCCAATGACATCAAATTAAAAGCTTTAAGCTTTGAAGTGGTTTTCTTGTAAAGCTGGCTTAAAAATATTGTAATACATATTTCACAATATTTGTGTAATTCAGCATAATGGCAACTCGTTTGGCTCCTTTTGGGGCTTAGGCCTTTTTGGATGTATTCCAATTTTTTTTTCTGTGGCAATTGAAGCATCGCTCTCAGCATATTCAGACATTTAAGTGGGTTAATTAATGCTTCGAAAAAACTTACGCGGGATTCATTACTTTTTATACATATTAATTATACACACACACAAACCTTTATTAATATTTAATACCTAAACTTAATTTAGCAATATTACCTGTAAACCAATTCGTGCATACTTCTACTTCTATATACTTATCTTATACTTCTTACTTGCACTTGCACGTTATATATGTTGTGGATAAAAAAAGACTAGACTTCACGACACGGAGAATCCTATTGTGGAAGCTAGGTAACCTATGTAATGTATGACTTCTTTTGGTACAATAAACAATTTTATTAGTATTTGTAAGGCTATAATTATTATATATTACTAGCTGATCCCGACAAATGTCGTTTTGTCAAAAAAAAGTCTCTAAAAATAGATGTTGGCCGATTCTCAGACCTACTAAACATGCTCAGAAAATTTCAGGTGAATCGGTCAACCCGTTTCGGAGGAGTAAGGGAACGAAAACTGTGACACGAGAATTTTATATATTAGATATTATTTGCTTTTTAGATCTTCAGGTTCGGGTTTTAATCTTAGTAAAACTTTTATTGATTGTGTTAGTTTAATAAATTGCCATGTGTTTTGTACACACAAAAACAAAAATACATATGGTAAAGGAGTTTTCATCACCAACTGTAATATTTTCGAAGCACATAAAGCCATGCGCACTAAAATACAAATCTCACATTTATCATATTTTGAAAGCGGCTACTAGCATCTTTCTCTGCAAAACGAAAATCTGAGTTATTTTTTTCATTGACTTGAACTTGCACTTGCAAAAACTTGCGTAGCAAACACAGATTCTTCTTCATGTTCGACTATTAAAATTTAAAACGTATCCAACTATCGACGATACAAAGTTACAATGTCTGACCCGGTTCTGCTTTAGTATTTTAGAACTGTCTCGTTCATTCTAAACTTTAATAAATGTTTATATAGCCTGTGTTAGGAAAAATACTTTATACTGTTTATTATTTTAAAACCTTCAAGGTTTCGTACAAAACGATTTAGATCAGTCAATATTAGCAATAACGGACCACTGCTCGGGTCAGGGCTGGGCCAACTCTATTAATTACTGACAGGACAAGATGGAGCATCATTAAGAAAATTCACATTTATCTTATAGTGACGATTGACATTAAGAATTTCACAACAGGGTCTTTATAGTATCAAATGTATATAACGCTTTTGATTTATGCGAAATTAAATAATAAAAATGTATTAAATTATTATTTTAATTAAAAACTTTTTTAGTGAAGACCGAGAGTTTTTTTTTGGATGGGGATCTCCCTGTTGGCCAAGAGGCCTTTACAGCTCAGTTTGGGCTTGTTGGCGAGCTTAGCTAAATGTTGTTTTGCCGTGACATCCTGTGAGATTCGGACCTCGGCTTGGGCCGTCACGGGGGGGACTAGCCTTAAGGGCTGGACGGAAGCTCACTGGAGCAGTGACACTTGAAGTCTCCCATACTTCAGCGAGAGTATACACCATTTTTCCTATATAGTCTCGAATATATAAATAGTCTCGCTGCAAAGCCATACTTCGAGTTATGTTAATAATATAAACCAAACTCAAAATTAATAACATCGTATATTGTAAATACATTATAGACGAGTAATAGCAGACTTAATTCTCATTTAGATATGCCAAACAGAAATGTTTGAATCATTAAAATCAGTAGCCTACAGCGGCTACTGATTTTAATCATAAACCAAACTATGTTTTAATACACTAATTAGTTTCCGTTTAAAACTGTTTTCCTAGAACTTATCGATAGAGGCAACACCTTAGTTAATAATGAGTTTATGTTTATTCTTTGTTTTTTTATTCTGTGTTTCTATACATATATGATTTATTAAATATATAATACTATTGTTAAAATGGATACATAAGGAACTTTAGCTGGTAATAAAAGTATTGTTTGTAAATGCTGTTTAAGTATATTATACTGTCCAGCGTTGGTAGTACCAGTTTATTGCCTAATGACAACACCGGAGAAGAGTAGCAAGCGATTGGGCACACTGAACACGGTATGTTGTATAAGACAAATATATAATACTCCTCCGAAACGGCTTGACCGATTATCATGAAATTTTGTGAGCATATTAACTAGGTCCGAGCATCGGCCATCATCTATTTTAAAAATTTTTTTTTATCAAGTCGCATTTAAAAATACAACCCTTTTATCACCAATCCCTATTTTTTAGTAATTTTATGGCAAAACAACGTGCCGAGTCAGCTAGTATATAATATATAAGTATATATTAGTAATTAGTATTTTTTACAACTGTAATGTTGAATACACCACGTGTTCAATAAATAAATAAGGTACGTTAGTCTACGTATAAGGCTGTGTTGCTAAGATGTCTCACCATTAATAATCTCATACTTATTAAACGTATGTCTTTCAATTTCACTCTCATGGATAAATAGACAAATCACATATAATTTATATAGACTGCGTCTTAAAACGATTAAACCATATTATTGTTGTTTGGATTTTCTTTTAGTATAAGAATATTTATTATTTAGATGAAGCCTTAATGGCCTCTCTATAACTAGGCTCGTTATAGATAAAATCTTTTTAGAGCTCACGCAAAGTACTTTACATTTCTTTTATTTCCCTTAAGCTGAGTCAACATTTCGCGTCGTCTCGGCTCAAGTTGTTTGGATAAATATGATAAATAGTTATCATAAAATAAAGGCTGACAATTTTTTCATGACCTAAAATGAAACGTAATAAAATACATCAAAATTATTTAAGTATTAAGTAATTATTGAGAATTGACATGAAAAATATGAAACTCTTCACAAACCTTCAATGCTTTGCTATTGAAATTTAGCAGTGGATTAGGTGTAATTATTATTATAAAATATATTTATTACATACTCTACGCTCTCTCTCTCTTATTAAAAATAAAAAACAATGAATTATACAAAGATAGAAATACATAAAAAGAAAAAAAAGAAAACCAGTACCAGTTATTATTTTGTGTGTGTGTCTGTTTATTTATTTATTTATTTAACACTTTATCGCACTTAAACACTAGAAGCAAATGACATTAACAGATGTAAGAACATATAAGAGCAACGGGCGGCCTTATCGCTAATAAGCGATCTCTTCCAGACAACCCACAAGGGTTTATGTAAGCTTACGAGTGCGTGTAAATAATTAATACATGTCTTTAAGTAAGATCTCTATATATTCGTAGTAGTGTTTGGTGGTAGTGTAAAAATTGACGATTCAAAAGTGTCTTTATAAAGACCTACTTGAAGAAAGATATTTTGAGTTTGAGTAGCTTTTCACTATTTTAATTCTGACATTATATATATATACAAATTATGTAACACATAAAATTACAAATTACTCGTAGGAAATAATTATTCAAGTATATTACTCACTTTGATGTATCGGGTCGTAATGTGAAAATTATTAGTGAAATTAAATGTTTTCATTAGTTAATTGAAACCGCGCGAGGATGACCACTGAGTTTACTATTAAATGGTAAAAGTCATATATATATAAGTGATTTTTTTTCAAATTTAATCGATATATTTTGTTTCTACACCTAACCTCTATAACTTTAATCTAAGTAAATAAAGTAATTTTTATGGTAGCAGAAATCGTTAATTTGTCTACAACGACTAGTTGTCTATAAATAATATAGGCTTGTATCTGACATATAAATTTTATGATAATAACGAACTCGCTAAGTCTATCTCGGACGCAATACCCAAGATTTCTAAGCTTGTACCAAATTATAATAATCCTTATTCTTAAACTAAGAGCCTTCTTAGTACATTTTTATTATATTTTTACGAAATACCCTTGGCACTTAAAGAAAATTGAATTTCAAATAAGGAACAGCAGAATATATTTTAAATTATAAATATGAACATTTGTAAATAAGGTTCGATTTTTAAATCTGACACCTATACTTATAACAAAGGAGGTCAACAGCATTTTTAAAGTAACACATTCCGGGGACGTAAAAAAGTACGTGTTTGATGTCGTTCCTACGTTTTGTATCCCAGAATAAAAGTTTCAAAAATGCCCTCACATTTCGTCGACGTAGTCACGGGCAGAGTTCGTTATAATTCCAATTTGTCAGCTCAACTGACTTAATATGTACACTACTTAAAGTATTTTTGCTTAACGGAAAAACGAAGCAACTAAATCAAGTGTATAGAGCAATAAATAACTCTCCTAACGTAATTAACAAAAGAAAATACATTAAACATTCACAATAATTAGAAGAAGGACTTAAGACCCGCGTCAATTTAATTACAAAATACATTCACTTAGGAAATGTTTTATTGCTTTAAGTGATATAAGGATCTTTTAGTATTCAGACTTTCGGACGTTTACCTACGCAACATATCCCGCAACAGGATTAAGAAGGAGATCTCAAACATGCAGAAACCCACACCTTATTCATATCCATCATCACTACACGTCAGCACACATATAAATACGCCACCACAAACTTAAAATATTTTTTATTCAAGTAGTTCTTTATAAAGACACGTTTGAATCGTCAAATTGTACAAGGTTCTTCCGAACCGTGTTAGTGCATCTACCTCGATAGCTGCTCTTTTAAAATTACTCACATGACTGATTCAAGCATAACTTAAGCTCACATTATCTTGTCTATCTGTTGTAACCCTATTCAGCCATATTTTTACTTCTATGTAATAAATATTATGTATGTGTGTATGTATATTGATTTTAATCGCTGTATGTGTTGTGGAAATAATTAAAACTCAATTTAATATTTTAAACGACTAAATATGAATTTAGTATATAGTTAATCTATATCATAAAAACCTATTTGATGGGGCGGTCCATAAATGCTTTTTCAAAGTAAAATATAATTATAGCTTAAAGCCGAAATACAGCCGAGTGGTGTGAGAATGTCTAAACGTTCGAAAGCTTTTATTTTAAATAAAAAATTCGCTGAAGGAAAACAGGTACATTGAGGCGACGCGTGCCAGGCACGAAAGGTCTACATGCTTGCAAGAAAATAATCATCATACAACGGATTTAGAAATTTGGGGCCAAGGATTGAACACCATATTTTTTCTTATATCGAATTAGAAAATTAACTTCGATACTCATTTGTTTGCGCCTCTAGGTTTTTTTTATATCTGTTTGCTTATTTCCAATTTAATTATTGAACAAGCGTATTTACATTTTACATGTATAACGATAATTGATCCTGGATCAGCGTTGATTTACATTTCCAATGAGTGCTAATTTACAGTAGGATCTGATGTCGCATTGCACCAAAATCAAGTAATTATAAAAATAGATTATTATACTTGATTATTCAATTTTTTTTGTATGATTAACTTTTTTCTGACGTCTTCAGTGAGTTAACTTTTTTTGAATTATATTATATATTTTACGTATGCATTATTTAAACATAAAATATTATATAAGAATCTCATAACTCCAATTTCAATGTATTTTAATTTATAAGGGTCGAATTAAAAATTCCAATAACTAGTGCTTAAACTATTGAAAACATCATGAATCATGACTTATTCTATGTTAAAAATTATAAAGCCCGAAGAATTGTACATAATATATATGGCAGACCTAAAGGTCAGACTTCATCATACTTAACACTAAATCATGAATGACTTTAAAACTTCATGATAAACTGTCAGACTCGAGATGTATTTTTAATTTCCATTAAAGTAAATAAAAAAAAAACTCTTGAAAAAAACTGGATTTGACGAGGCGTTAGGCGTCCCCTCACTGAATACAAATGTGTATTAACACGACGACCGCCACGTTTACTTCCCTCCTGTTTTTATAAACTCCGCTTAAGAAATACTTAATTGCGTCCGCTACCTGGCGACTATTAAATCATTTCTGCAATATACAATGTAAACTCCATTTAACGTCACTAGATTTAACGATGAATTCTCTAAAGCGCCGAAAACAGGCTTGGTCTATGATGTATTCCATACAATGATATTTTCTCTCAGCATTTAACCACCACTCTCTATAACGCCATAATGCACAGTCCCTTCAATGTCGTTAGCGAGTTTACACTTTATATGTGTTCTCTTGCTATAACATAAAATGTGTATCAGTTTCGTTGGTTGTTTGCTACAGAAAAGGGCTTCAGACATGATAAGCCGGCCACAATATCACAAAACTATAGCTAATATATCCGATAGCTTTGCAAAGCAATGTCACTCGTGTTTTAAATTTAAGACCTAAGTTTCTGATAAGATAGAAAAAAACCACGTTTATTTTTAATACAACATAATAGGTAACAAATAAAAAAAAAGTTAAAAAGAAATTTTATTATTAGTTGATAGCTCTATCGTGTTAGCTTTAGTACAAAAACCTGAGCTTAAACACAACAGGTATAAAACTTTGCCTAATCGTTACCATAACGAGTTAAATTAAAGTGACCTATTCAGGCCTGATGGGCGTGTCAAGTTGTATCAAACTTTAATTAATGTAATGCCTTGTAATCTAACGTCGTTTGTCAAATCATGCCGATTGGTAATTACTCATTGTTGTGCTGGAGTAATTACCTTGCGAATAGTAGATTTAATGCAATGCTAGTTACAATACAACTTATGTCAAATATTTTTGTTAATTGTCTATGGTTTATCCATAGTGTAAACAAAATAATCCCCAAAGATAGAGTAGAAGAAACTATCTTTAAATGTCGCACGAATATTAATTCGAATTATAGCATGACTTTCAAGAATGGTCAGAGAATGACATATAAAAATGACAGATATCATTTTGAGCAGGGTTACTGTCTCCTGATATATTTCTATATTAACGACATCCATTACCCCGAGTAAAAAATACAGTTTTTGTTTAAATAACTGAACATGTAAAATATTAAAAAAATCACATATATTTATTAATTGCTACGTTACTGATAATAAATGCAGAAAGAAATATAGCATGTATCCAATCAGTTTCATTTAGCAGTGCTCAATTAGTCTAGCCATAAATACTGTAACAATAAAAAATCACAAAATATTACTATACTAACAAATTATATATACTATTCTGTATAAGTCTTATCGGTTACAAAACTTATAATTGTATTTAGAATTGGATCTTTTTTTGAAATAATATAAATTAAAAAATATATATTTTATTAGAATATGGAAAGATATATATATTATTAGAATATTTCGCTTTGAATTAAGAGATTTTTTAAAAGATAATCGCTGTGATTGCAATACATTAAGTATGTAGAAAGGCAAATACAATTTTTAAAATCCTCTTCTCAAGTGTTTGTGTACAATCAATCAATTAATAGACCGATATTAATAGGTACAGTGGAACCTTCTCTGTTTGTGACAGAAAGGAATGGCCATCTGCGTAGTGTTAGTATGAAAAAGGCGAGCTTGCACATGAAATAAATTCGAAGAAATTCGAGAAAAGACGAGGATTGCATCTAGAATTACGTCGCATATTTTGAAAGACAGTACTTTGACGTACAGCCTGCAACAGATGTACGTCAATTCATAAATGATAAATAAAAAATGAGGCCACAAAGGTTCACTATTTAAGGATGAGAATATTTTTACAATTGATCAATATTTTTAACAGTGTTCAATTTGGGCGTTATGATTTAGTAGTGTGTAAGCTATAAAGTGACTGAGCCATGTTTTGTGAAAAAGGCATCGGCACAATCGTGTCAAGATACCATTCTTGAAAAGCCCAACACCATGTTCATTAACTAACAATGGTTTCTTCGGCAAGACTCGGTTCTTATAGTTTGATCCACCCAATGTTGGTTAGAAACGAACGTTTCGTAGTTTATCAGAGCTGAAGATACAGACATCATATGGTCTTAATTTTAATGCACTGGATTTCGGGTTAGGTTTAGAGAGTAAGGCACGCTTTATACGCCATGATGACTTGGAGTCCTTAAAACATAAATATTAGCCGTGAAGAATTATTTTCATAGATACAGTGCGGCCTTTGAAAACTGTCCTCATCGATTGCATGCCAATTTTGCAGCCAATCGAGTAAGCTTCGAACAAGCTTTATATATTATTAAGTGTTTATATATAATGTGCGCTGTGCATAGAAGTTGAACGCGCCTTTGCCACAGATGATCTAATAAAAACATACGTTAATTTAAATGTACGAGTATTAAATTAACGTATGTTTTTATATCTGAGAAAAAGGGCTTTATTATTATTATTAGTTACTTATAAACCTCAAACTCAAAATCTATTCGTCATCGCAAAGATATTGTAGTGTTTTGTACTGTATGTGTGTAAATGTATTGTATATTGTAGAGTGCGATTGTAGTTATACAAATAAATAACAAAATAGCCATTTCCCATTCAAGACAATGGACGTTTAAAATAATGATCTGTCAGCAAACGTGAAAAATCGCCTGTCACTGTCGCCGTGCTAAGATTAAGCGTTAATAGGTAATTAACTGTATGATCAATTAATAATATGATAAGTTAACTGATAGTGCTAATAAGCGTTTATTATTTTAAAAGCGGCTAAGTGCAAAGACCTACAATTTTTTTAAATATAAATAACACAATACCAATCACTGGTTTGGACAAAGATGACTCCTGCCGGGAGTGAGGTGTTCATTTGAAAGTTAAAACTTTACTTACAGTTACTTTAAGATTTTTTTTATTTGTGACAAAGATACACGGATAAATAAATATCGAAAATTTTAGAAGTCTATAATTAACTTTGCAATGTTTATTATATATATATTCTTTTCAAAAGTTTGACTTATTTTCGATAAGTCTGGTTAAAGTATTAAAAATGTTTCTTGTATTTTAAATTGTCTGTTATAATATTCGTTTGACATGTGATTTATATAAATAAATATCCACTGTTGATATCTATGAACTTAAAACTGTTTTCTAGTTAATTATTATTGACTTAATTTGTATAAACTAAAAATTAATGATTTTTTCGAAGATTTAAGCAAATGATCTACCGAACCCGCTGTCTAAAGACACGCAGCCCATTGGTCCATCAAAAAGTGATTTATAAATGTTTCAAGCTAATATAAGTATGTTATGTTGCGTTGTTATAATTTCACAAAATTTAGCCCTTGATTTGGGAACTGGCAGTAAATGTAGTCGTAATTTTTTTTATAACTTTTCTTGTTGACGATTCATAAGTGTAACTTGGTTGCCGGGATCGGGGTTCTATATAAATAGAGATATTTTTATTTTTTGATTTGATTTAATTTCATTTCCAGAGGTCCATTAAATTCTACCATATTTTTATTCCAATATGTACTAAGCTTGTAATTAACATTCTATAATATAATATTCTATATTATAACGCACATTTGTAATTTACAGAAAAAGGTTTAGTCTCATTAAAAATGTCGTTAGTAAATGCACTCAATGGCAGATCGTGAATAAAAATATCCTTAATTGGCGTATTTGAATCGTGAATATAGAAATCCGATTATATTTTTCCAATATTAGTTCAGTGACATTTTTTAAATTCATGTATTTATTCAAAGAGAAATGTTAAATTGAAGGTACGTTTTTATAATATATATTTAAAATGAAATTTCTATTTTCTCAACATACACTAGAGATATATTATGTTTATATTAGGGCGTAACTCAATTAGAACACTATTATATAAAAATCAATGAATATTGGCTGTTAATTGAAAACTGGAATAAACTTGATAACAAATATTTATATGTCTTTACTTTTATGATAAAGTGGAATTCAGCGTCTGCCATTTTCCAATTATGAACTTTCGATAATTTATATCACTTTTAATACAACCAAAAAAAAAACATAACCAAAAAGACACACTTATAAAGATACCGTCAGGCAAAGGGATAATAAGAATCTGGTATAACACGAAATACATTTATGTATACTTTATTGCACTTAAACACTAGAAGCAAATGACCTTAACAGATAGTTAAGGTCATTTACAGTTAGTACATATAAGTGCTACGGGCTGCCTTATCGCTAATAAGCGTTTTCTTTCAGAGAACACTTAAAATACAATTAGACTGGTGCAAAGGCTGCGAAGTATACAAAAAACAACATACATTAAAATAAGTGAAAGGAAAAAGACATGCTAATTTAAATCTAGAATTATAAATAATTATATTGTAGACAAGAAATGCTTACGTAGAAGTGATTTAGAAGATGATAATGAGGAGGCTGAACAACATTAAAGTTTTTTGGCAGGTCCTTGAATAAGGAGGAGAGGGAAGTGTCCAGGGGGGGGGGGTGTTGGGTAATAGAATAAGTGCTGTAGTAGGAATCACTATCTGAAGAGAGAGTTCATAATTAGCAGATACACTTAAAACAAGTACATGAGAATAAAAAAATCAAATAAAAAACAACAAAATAACATAAAAAAGAAGAAAAAAAGAATATGTAACTACTGAGTACATACAAGGTGTACAATTCAAAATAATGCATTCGCACAGCGTCGTTGCAAGAGAAATTAAGCAACTATTCAATATTCGTAATATAAAGTGAAGTTACCTAGATAGTGCTCTTAGTGATACTACACATATTCTGTGAACATTTTCTAATGGCCAAGTTGTCAATTGTTACAAATGTCACAATGTTTACAAACAATAACTAAGATAAAAGTGCCTACTTTACATATAATTAAAACTTTGCAGAAAAATAGTAAATAAAATTTTAAAATGAGTATACTTATGGGGAACAATCTAAGAGGCGGTGATGAAAACACAAAAGAAAAGGGAATTATAAAAGTAACACCAACTATTAAGGACGCCTTGCTTTGTTGGGCGCCTTCTTGGGACGGGCTTTAGTAACATCTTCCATCTGGAACACATACCCATCTCGTCCTGCATTTGGAAGAGCATTTGTGCTTGCAGATTTTCGAGAACATAACAGAAGTCCTAAACAGGGCAATCTTAGCTAGGGGAGTAGCGTCTGAAGCCACTGCTGGATTCACTGCCAAACAAATTGAAGCTGATTTTGGAATTCCTCCATTCTCTTTGACACCATAAAGGATTCATCCAGGACTGTTTTCCTTAGATCATCCATAATTTTTAAATTAAAAACAATGAGGGTAGTAAAATGTGAAAAGAAATAAAGTTAGTTTAAAAAGTGCTTAAAAGTGAATATGAGTAAAAGGAAAACAACATACGGTGCACCACAGTGTTAGAACATCACAAAAAAGTGAGTACAATAATAATCTTGGGAGCAAAAATAGTATGTATTCACACTAGCACAGTGACAGTTCTGTGCATATATTTAGTGTATGAAAAAAATCTTAAAGTAAAGGATTAGAGAAGATAAGTAAACATTCCATTTAGCAAACACTCCAAATATGTATTACATTAAATACATACCTTAAGAATACAATTATAAGTATATATACAAGTGCTCAACATAAGATGACATACATTATATACTCCTCACTGTCATCTTTTAAATCACTTCTTCGTAAGCATTTATTGTCTACAATGGTATTATTTATAATACTAGATTTAAATTAGCATATCTTTCCCGTTTAACCTAATTTAATGTATGTTTTGTTTTGTTTTTGTGTTTTTATTGTATACTTTGCACCCTTTGCACCTCTCAAATTGTATTTTATGTATTCTTTTATTCTACGGGTTGCCTGGAAGAGCTTATTAGCGATAAGGCCTGCCGTTAGTCTTATATGTATTAGAAAGAAAGAAAATATGTTTATTTTGACACACACACGGCACACACAACATCACAATATATTATAAGTTCAAAACTAAAATTAACTAAAAATAAACACATTGCATTGCTGCAAGTGCCGCGGGCATGCGCCAAATGGGGTGCTTCTCAGGATGTGTGTGGAATATAGTCCACACCACTGATTTTCAGCAGCCCCCAGTTGTCGCAAACCGCTGCACAGCGCCAAGTGTTAACATCTCTTTCTACTGTTTAAGTGCAATATAGTGTAAATAAATAAATTATACATATATAAATCTATTTAAACAGTGTAACAAAAACCTTAAATTAATAATACTTCAGTACAGGGTAACACTATTTGTCGCTGAAGCCAAAGACGTGTCGTTAAATGCTAGACAGGAAATCAACGCATTTGAGGTACCGTAACCGCACCTCAGCGGTCGACTGCAAACGCTTCCATTAGCCCACTATAAGGCTAGTCCGATTGTGGACACAAATCAGTCATTATCTTGGTGACACGCTATTAGTTATCGATATTATAACAAGGAAATGAATACGAAATTCCATCCGTACCATCTTGATGTCTGGCGCTCCACGACTGTGCGTTTTTTAAGGCAGTTTCTGCCGCGCACCACCTCTTTGTGGAACCAACTGCCAGGACAGGTATTCCCGAACCGCTACGACTTGGGGACTTTCAAAAAAAGAGCGTTCCTCTTCCTTAAAGGCCGGCAACTCACTTGTAAGCCTCCTGGCGTTGCAGTGTCCATGGGCGGCGGTTGGCACATCACTCGAAGTGACCCGCCTGCTTGTTTGCCTCCTCTCACATAAAAAAAAAGGAAATAGAAGCTCTGTATTTAATTATCCTTACAAATATTATAAATGCGAAAGTAACTCTGTCTATATGTATGTATGTTACGCTTAAAGCATTTTTGGTCGCGAAAAAAAAGGTTGAAATAGCTGATGAAAGTTTCAACAGAATATTTCAAATTCCTTTTGGTATTTACACGCGGACGAAGTCGCGGGCAAATCAGACCTAGGTTATAAATATATAATAAGTTTTATTACCTTAAACACAATCACAATAAAACTAGAGGGTGTTCATTTAGTACATTATATGTTCTTATACACATATACAAATATATGTTTATAGGAATAGAACCTTTATGTTTTATAACATTGGTCTCATCTCCTAGACAAACGACTGACCATATTTACTATGGTACGTTTATCAATAACAAATTTTAAGTCCCATTTATTATTCTAAACCCCATCTGTCCTATATAATACAGAAGTAGGATTATAACTTGACATAACACAATTAAAAATTCAAAGTATAGACAAAGTTAAAGTAATTCTCAGAATACAGTTTCTCGGTGACGTTCAAAGCTCGTTAAGGTTCAGCAGCTTCAGTTTTAATATTTTTTCTTTGAAAACTTTAAAGTCGTGAAAAGTCATTTCAATTTTAAATTGACGTTTTTCAATTCAATTAAACCGTTGTTTATAATCACAATTAAATATATATAAATGTTAACTCGAAGTGGAAAACTTGTTTATTCTTAACAGGATATTTATTCACAGTCACTAACTTTTTTTCTAATGTTAAATTGAGACAGGTTAATTTTGACTTATTAAGTGTAACTTACTAGACCTTAGGTTTGATTAGTTAACTTCTAATTTAAGGAGGCACAAGGCAAAAGACCTGCCAATTGAATTTTTTGTTTGACTGAAAAATTTATTACAAAGTGAAGACAATAAAATCATCATAATTTTATTTAATATTAATTTATTTTATGTGACAAATACCTTTATTAAATCTATCGTCGCTTCCTTTAAGTCGAAGTAATTAAAGATTTTTTTTAAACTCTCAATTAGGAAAAAAAAGTTAATTAAATTGTTACTTTTTATGTTTTTGAATTGATTTTTTATTATACTTAGTCTTGCCATAAATATTGTTATAAAGAAAAGCACGATTATTTTTTTATACGTAACATTTATTCCTTTCATAGTGAGTTAGTTTAATACATCAATATATAACTATTAAAAATATACAATGTTTATTCGAAGTGGTCTCCATTGGCTGCAATACAGTCTTTTAAACGTTGAGGCCAGTTATCAATAGCAGCACGAACTCTTTCTAGAGGAAAATTCTTCACTGCCAACCGAATGGATCGTTTTAGGGACTCCAAATTATCATGGCGTTTAGAGCAAGCCTTACTCTCTAAAACTGACCATAAATCATAATCCAATGGATTTAGGTCAGGACTTGACGACGGCCAGTTTTCAGTGCTGATAAAGTCCGGAACGTTAGTTTTCAACCAAGATTGGGTGGATCGAGCTCTATGACCCGGTGCCGAGTCTTGTTGAAAGCACCATTCTTTGTTATTGAACATGGTGTTAGTTAAAGGCTTAACTACCGTCTCAAGAATGGTATTTTGATAAACTTGTGCCGACGTTTTAATACCTTTTTCACAAAAATATGGCTCAGTCACCCCTTCATAGCTAACACCCCACCAAACCATCACTGAAGTGGGATAATGCCCACGTTGTACTCTGTTTACTAATTGCGAAGCTTCTTTAGAGCTTCCAGCATAAATACGGTCATTTTGTTTATTAAAATACTGCTCAATTGTAAAAATTTTCTCATCCGTAAACAAAATTTTTTTGTGACCGCCCTTTGCGTACCGCTTAAGTAGTTGTTTGGATTTTACCACCCTATTCTTCTTTAAATTATCAGTTAAGAAGTGACCAGTACGTCTCTTATAGGCTGCAAGTCCTAAGTCATCTTTTAATATACGCGACATGGTTCTAGGAGCTATCTTCATCTCCCGAGATAAAATCTTTTGCTTACGGACAGGATTTCTTCGAATTCTTTCCCTAACTGCTTTAATCACCTTTTTCACACGAACGGTACGTGGACGGCCAGATCTTTTTCTGTCACAAACAGAGGAGGTATCATTGTACCTATCAATAGCCCGGTAAACAAACATTTGACTAATACCAAGCGGGTGGAGGGTTTTAAAAATTGCACTTTTCTCCATACCTACTTTATGTAAGGCAATCACAGCGATTCGGTTCTCTTTATCACCCCACTCCATTTTAATATAACAAAATATTTAACAATATAATGGCGCGAAAATAAGAAAACACATCAAGCAATCATATAAAAATGACAGATTCCAAATTCAAACGTAATATTTTCTTTTTTTGAATAGTAACAGTATTTATGGCCAGACTAAGTATAATACTTATATACAAAAAAAACTAAGATGTGCTTTGATAATCAATTACAATAAGTTTTCTGACCTCACGTCTGTCAATTTTAATATATTTTAATTTGCTCTAAACAAAGTGGTCTTTACAAGCTAAAACATGACATTTGACATGTTGACATGCAGACCAAATTGGACGACTTGCAAAAAGAAGCAGCTAGGGTTGTCCTTAAAATTAACGTGCGAAAGACTAAAGATATGAGAAGTGAAGCGCGTGACAGCCACCCATTCTTCATTGGCGATGAAGTAGTGGAGAGAGTAACATGCTTCACCTATGTTGGTAGTATCGTGTCGGGACCTGAAGGAACAGACTTGGACATAACTTCCCGGATTGTCAAAGCAAAAGGTGCCTTTGCGTGTCTCCGTCCAATATGGCAGTCGAAACACCTCTCTTATAGAGTGAAACTAATAATATTTAACTCCAATGTTAAAAGCGTACTGCTGTATAGATGTGAGACTTGGAAAGTTACTAAGCCGATCACAACCAGATCTAAGTATTCGTAAACCGATGCCTACTGCAAATCCTGAAGATCTTCTGGCCAAACACTATCGCCAATATAGATGTCTGGACGATGTGCCACGAAGATCCTTTTGACGTGCAGATTCGGCGTCGCAAATGGAGTCGGCTCGGTCATCTTTTGCGCAAAGATCCGTGCCATATCCCAAGGCAAGCTTTTGACTGGAATCCTCAGGGATGGCTCAAACGAGGCCAACTCAAGCAGACCTGGCGGCGATCTATCATCACGGAAGCCAAACATATGGGTCTGACTCGGAGTGAACTTAGACGAAAGGCCACAGAGAGAGCAATAGAGTAGGGTCATATTTGCCCTATGCCACGACGTGGGGCGTTAGGACTCTAGTAAGTAAGTAATACTTTAAACAAATTAACCGACACTGAAATAATGTATCTTGCAATTGTTTAAGAATTAGAATTGTAATCAAATTTGATAGCTGGGTTTAACGATTTCGTTGCCAAAAGTTCTACGCGAATGCTACGCCGTAGCTTATCTCTAACACATAAAGTAGTTGATGAAGATTGCACTTAATCCAGATTTAGATAGCCCGATATAAAATGCTATGGACCCTAAATGTTTTGATGACCTTTGACCCTTCGATTAGCAATGTTATCTCGCTGGAGAATTTGTGATATCTGTCGTTTTAATAGCTTTATACACAAATAAAAATATATTTAATGACACATTAAGATAATATTTATTTATTTAGACGCGTGTTATTCTTTACAGTCTGCCCCATATATAGAGAAATAAAACTAGAAAGTTTAGGAATTATACTAAGTACTCGTGTTTTTGTAGAAAAAAAAAGCTTTTTAAATACAATTTTACAAAATAACGAAGCTCTAAATTATATGATAGTAACAGTAGTAGTAGAATATTCCTCACTAATAAACATACCAATAATGAAAGACATACATTATTGTTATAATCCAGGTTTATATAAACAGCATATTTCTAGCTACAAAGTTATTTTTAATTACCTCTATAACAATGTATCTTGACAGATAAAATGAATGTCATGTTTTAAAATATAAATTGCCTCGGCTGTTATGATACAAAGTTACCATCTCATTTGCGATACTCATATTTTTTATTTCATTTCAATATGATTTTTTATGTTTTTGAGTTTTATCGACGCGTTGTTCTATACGATTATTTTTTGTATAATTTAAATAAAAACCATGGAAACACTTTTATATTAGACACCAATGACGACAGATTTATTGAAGACTATAAAATATTAATAAATAAAAAAATACAGATAAGCTAAATTAAAACAAAGTATTGAGATGAGTGCGATTTAATCATGTTCGTTTTTCAAATTAGCAGTAACACTCATTTATAACATTTTATTACTTAAGAATCCAGCTAATCACGAAAGGCCTTTAAACCCAAATAAGACCAATGGAGAAAATACTCGAAATTAAACCTTTGTAAATTAATTAATTTCTCTTTACTCGTCGTTTACAAATAGTCCTTTAATTTAAATCACTATGATGAAGTCTTTCGAACGTCAAAGGAATGTAAAACGATGTTCATTTATTTGGTTGAGAATATTCAACCGAAATAGTAATAGTTATTAAAGTAAATCTGTATTAAAATGTATTGAGATACATATTTGTATCATTAATTATTAATATATGTTTTCAATAAACGAATAAGCGACCAGTGCGTTAAAGTTTTAAAGAAGACAAAGTCGTTTGCTTTTTCATTTCTTCTTGTTTCTTTGTCTTAATTCACTGTATGGTAAAGGAGTATCTTGCCGATTCATCACGGTCTATAGATAGGTCCTTCCAAACCGGTGATAATGTAAAAAAGATGATTCAAAAGTGTCTTAAAAACGAGTTGAATATAGATATTTGAGTTCGGACAGCCAGAGAGAAATGTAAATAATTAGTTAGAAGATAAAATGTACTGTCAACTGTAAAAGTGCAGAGGATTTTATCTCTCCGATGTTTTTTATTTGCTTTCAAATGAACTCATTTTCAAATTCATAAAACGCAGGAGGTCCTTGTTGGACGTCAACAGAGCGTTTTAATCGTACACTCAAAAATCACATCACAATTAGCTGATTATTGATCGTTACAATATTTCAACTTAAGTAACTTGATAGGAAAAATACGTGGTACGTGAGCGTCGTCATGCTCAAAAGCACAAGCCGTAACACCAGCGACAATGACACTCAACCTTGATGACAACAACTGTCATATCAACCTGAAATTTGACATGAACGCCGTCACATATTGAACAACTTTGATTGTTGTCAAATAATTAAGAGAATATCCTGTACGTTTAATATAAGTCGAATAGCAATGAAAATGGGATATTGTGTATACTTAGTCTTGCCATAAATATTGTTATAAAGAAAAGCACGATTTTTTTTTTATACGTAACATTTATTCCTTTCATAGTGAGTTAGTTTAATACATCAATATATAACTATTAAAAATATACAATGTTTATTCGAAGTGGTCTCCATTGGCTGCAATACAGTCTTTTAAACGTTGAGGCCAGTTATCAATAGCAGCACGAACTCTTTCTAGAGGAAAATTCTTCACTGCCAACCGAATGGATCGTTTTAGGGACTCCAAATTATCATGGCGTTTAGAGCAAGCCTTACTCTCTAAAACTGACCATAAATCATAATCCAATGGATTTAGGTCAGGACTTGACGACGGCCAGTTTTCAGTGCTGATAAAGTCCGGAACGTTAGTTTTCAACCAAGATTGGGTGGATCGAGCTCTATGACCCGGTGCCGAGTCTTGTTGAAAGCACCATTCTTTGTTATTGAACATGGTGTTAGTTAAAGGCTTAACTACCGTCTCAAGAATGGTATTTTGATAAACTTGTGCCGACGTTTTAATACCTTTTTCACAAAAATATGGCTCAGTCACCCCTTCATAGCTAACACCCCACCAAACCATCACTGAAGTGGGATAATGCCCACGTTGTACTCTGTTTACTAATTGCGAAGCTTCTTTAGAGCTTCCAGCATAAATACGGTCATTTTGTTTATTAAAATACTGCTCAATTGTAAAAATTTTCTCATCCGTAAACAAAATTTTTTGTGACCTCCCTTTGCGTACCGCTTAAGTAGTTGTTTGGATTTTACCACCCTATTCTTCTTTAAATTATCAGTTAAGAAGTGACCAGTACGTCTCTTATAGGCTGCAAGTCCTAAGTCATCTTTTAATATACGCGACATGGTTCTAGGAGCTATCTTCATCTCCCGAGATAAAATCTTTTGCTTACGGACAGGATTTCTTCGAATTCTTTCCCTAACTGCTTTAATCACCTTTTTCACACGAACGGTACGTGGACGGCCAGATCTTTTTCTGTCACAAACAGAGGAGGTATCATTGTACCTATCAATAGCCCGGTAAACAAACATTTGACTAATACCAAGCGGGTGGAGGGTTTTAAAAATTGCACTTTTCTCCATACCTACTTTATGTAAGGCAATCACAGCGATTCGGTTCTCTTTATCACCCCACTCCATTTTAATATAACAAAATATTTAACAATATAATGGCGCGAAAATAAGAAAACACATCAAGCAATCATATAAAAATGACAGACTCCAAATTCAAACGTAATATTTTCTTTTTTTGAATAGTAACAGTATTTATGGCCAGACTAAGTATAATCATATATACGAGTACATCCCATTCTACGAAAAATAAAAATAATCTATTAATAAACTTAATTAAAACTTCCATGACGTATATATTTTTTTTTGTTTGTCACTAATTGTCACTATTCTACAAACCACTGAAAAATGTGGCATCCGAATCTTTTTCACGACTTGTTACAAAATTTTAAATCTAACGGAACGGATGATTAGGGTGATTTGTAGAGACGTCTTTCTATGTTAGCCTATAATTGAGGTTATATTTGAATCCAATTTTTTGTGTTGTCATGTAACTTGATCACGCGACTGTCGCTGTAGAGACATGGATATGGAAAGATGGAATAACTGAAAACTCGAGTATATTTAATTTGCTTAAGGAGAGGGACAACCATATGGAGACACCATTAAGGTGAAGTCACCCTTCGAGACTCGTTTAGTGTTCTATAATTGAATAATAAAACACAATTTTAATATATTATTTGCATGCCTTTTTATGATAATGTCACATCAGGTTGACATGGCAATATTTTATTTAACTCTAATTAAAATTTTGCCATATTAACGCCACCTATTGTGGCAAACATGGTAATTGTAATTTGATTTTTACCGGCTAACCCAATGATTTTGTAGAATTTAATTTGATGGTGAGTCAAGTATTGGTAATATAAGGGTATTTCAAAGTAATACCGTAAATTCAGTAGATTTATTCTAATTTATTTGAATATTCAATTGTAAGTAAATTTGACATGTTTTAATAATTATTTTAGATTTAAGTTAATACTGGATTGTATTAAATTTTTAACATAATATTTAATAAAAAAATACTACTTTTTTCAAAGGTGAAATATATTAAATAATTTAACATTTACATTTTTCCTTATTTTGGATTGTTAACTTCATTTGTCCAATCAACTGGCAAAGGTTGTATAAAATGAGGTTTAATTAAAATTTAACGCATGTATTTATGGTAAAACAATCATCTACAATAAGTAGGTCAAACGTTATTACTTACGGTAGAATTAATTACTGTACTAATAAGTTATGTCAAAATAAAATATTTTAACAGTATACTTGCTCATGCGTGAATAAATTTTATGCTCCATTGGACTCATTGGCACGCGAGACCTATATAAAATGTATACAATAGTCAACAATAGGTGAAAGTAATTTCGCTATGTCAAACGGAACCGACCCGTGAACCCATGCCTATGAAAAATTAAATAATTACATAGAGCTTTTTTATAATAAAAATATGATATTATTTACCATTATCCACAGATTCGATTAATTATCACACTTTACACAGCACATAATAATTCCACAATTTTATCTGTTTCGCACTCAAAATCACTGAACACTAAACCAGAGTTTTGCTTGTATTGAAATTCGTAGCACGGCGTAGCATACCAACCGCTGCTACGACACTACCGCTACGGCGCAACGACTCCGCCCGAGCGATTCCGAATAAGCCCGATGGAGCGAGAGGGACGCTATCCATTTCATATTTTACATCGGTTACGCTAAGCAAAATCAGTACCGCCAATTCAGCGCTTTAGCGCCACATCTGGTGTAAGTTTCAGTGCGCTTTTCAACAAATATACGCTTCCAACTTAACTACAGTTGTTACATACAGTCAAAAACCTACATTTTTCTCTCTAAATTAACTAAAACTTCCATAGTATTTTTACATCAATATCTTAATTATATTATCAACTTAGCCACAAACATATGTATGTCCTTCACACATACAATTTTCGCTACCACTACTTTCTTACCACAGTGTTTACACACTATATAAAATGAACTTGAATTATTAATCTGAGAGGCAATAAAAGTAATATTAAATGACACAGTTTATCTTAAATATTATCAGGCGTAATAGTTATCATGCTGGACTGCGGAACAGAATGACCCGGGGTCGATCCCCAGTACCGTCAACAATTATGTGAATAACATATTTACTGGCTGTGTCTGGTGTAATATATATTTATTCAAAGTATACTATTTGTAAATGTATATAGTTATGTTAAACCCATAACACAAGCCATAAATCCTTCCTTTGGTTGCATAGCTCGCCAGTATAGACAATTTCGCTGGCCATTGATACATGTATATAAATTTAACAAAAGTTATATTGACAAACTGGATAGACAATAAAAGCGCTTGCATAGCGCCTTCTCCTCCAAGAGTTGGCATTTTCGTTTCATATTTTATAACGTTTGGGACGTAGCTGAATTACGAAGTTTGGTCGGCTTGGTTTATATAGTGTAGCGAAATCGACATTCGTGATTTTATCCGCGAATCTTTCATTGTGTGGTAGATTGTATGATGTAATGGCTACATAGATGTAATACTAATCGCTTAAAGGGTTGATATTGACTATTATTTCACGTTATTATTAAGCCGTTAAGTGATTAAGGTTTCAGATTAAATTGTGTTAATGGTCATCGTTTTACCGCCTCCCGGGGCTTTTGCCCTTAAGCCAAGGGTTCGACATCTGGTGAAATTATTGATTTGGGTTAGTAAAGATTTTGTGTCTATAGCTTATATTTGGTAGGACCTAGACCTAGTTATAGAAGTTATATATATCGCACAATATATTTTTCTACAATCTTCCGACACTGAGCTACACAAACATTTTCTATGAACGTCCGCGTCCACAAAGGATTAACGCGTGAAAGAAAATAAACCTTTACTTTACTCCGGCATTAGTTATATACCTTTTAAAACCACGTTAGCCTTCTTGTGCATTTTAATAACAATACTTCCAATGTATATATCGGTTAAGTCCACGGAATATATCCGTTGACTTAACGGACTAAATGCGGATCTGACATTATCTTGCACACATAGTAGGATTTAATGACTGTTAGTATTTATATATGATTCCAGGCAACCCACAAAATGAAAGGACAATTCAAAGTGGTTGGGATTTTACCAATCAAAATCTAACTAAATTTCACGATTTTATTAAACAGTTTGAAGATAATACAATTATAATCAACTGTGATTTTTAGGCATGAAACTGTACTATTACGTTTGTATGGAACTTTTTACAAAGTAACGCAATGTCACTAAAAGCTTGTGTTTTACGCACACGTAAAAGAGCCCGGGCAGAAAACAAGGTCTTTCATAGAATTGAGTGATACGGAATGTCACAACTTTTGTCAGACTTTTTGTAACGACATATTAAATGTCAAACAACTAGTCAAAATAAATGTTTACAATATTTTATTTACATACCAAAGTATAACAAAACAAAACTAATATTTGACATGAAGTAAAATATTAACATCTTATATATAAAACTCTCGTGTTACAAATGTTCGTTCCCGTACTCCGGCTTGTTCACGGCTTGTCCGATTCTCATGAAGTTTTTGAGCATATTGATTAGATCTGTTTATAGGCCATCTATTTTTATGGACATTAAAAAACACATACAATCCTAAATTAGTCACCTTTTTATCACCAACCAAAATATCAAAACTATTGATATACTGAGCCACAAAGGCGTATGATTAAAAATGTATTATACTACTTAATATTAATTAATTTAAGATAAAATCTTATTGAATACTATAATTCAGTGAGTATTGATCATTTCTTAGTATTTTTTACACTTAATTAGGCTTCAATTATAACTACTCAACAATTCCATTAAAACTTCCTCGCTATGATGAAAACAGATAAGTATTTTAGTTACATTACAAATTCATTTACTTAATTAATATTAATTTATATTTAGATAAGAGAAATCAGTGTTAAACACACCGTTGTTTTAAGGTGTTTCTCTTTAATTTTTTCATTGTATGTTTTAGTAGATATTTTACGGTAAGCTAATTGAAAGCTTTGTTACAATTTTTATTTGCATATAACATTTGCTATCATAAAGTGAATCTAGTTTTACCATATGTGTATGGTACTAAAAGTTATTTTCAGGTATGTATATCAGGATTATACAATATTTATGTTCAAGTAAATCCGTCTGATTCCTATGTAATCAATTTTAAAAATATTAACAGATGCTGGTACACTTACTTTTTTTTTAAAGTCGATCTTATAGATCTACCCGATGTGGTTTTGGGTATTACCCACCCCGTCACTGATAAACAGAAACATCAGCGTGAGTTGAGCCCCACATACCCTCCTTTGGGACTAGGAAATGCGGAAATGCATTTTCACCTCGTCAAAACAAGCCGACTTCTCAAAGGTTTTATCTACATACGATTTTATTTGTAAATTCTTAGTGGGTCATATGTAACGACTTATAAGATATTTTCATTGGATTTAGAGCATTTGGAGTAACTTTTTTAAATTGCATAACTGTGTACCGGTTATTATAACATGTTTAAGCTGTTTGAAACTGGTTAAGCTCGAAGTTGTAATTATATTGCTTTCATGTTATGTTCTGGGAATTAAATGAGGGCAGATAGAAGTTTCTACTTAAGTAATAACTTACTAAAATTTGTTTGTTTTAGTTAATTCATTTTTAAACTTGTTTAATTACTATTACAGTGGTTTATTGTTTCACACGAGCCAACAATATCTAATATTTTAGGATCAAAACAGACGATTTTTAAAAATCAATTTTAATACAATATTGCGAAATAAAAAATAAATTTTATTAATATAATAATCATTAAAATTTTGTTACTGGGCCATTTCAGAATGTAATTAATCACAGGATACCTGTGTTTGGAATGCGCGGGGCATATATATACATCTTCCCTTATATATGTTGTGAAAGTAAATGAATATGTGGAAATTGTAATTTATAGCAGAAATATTCATCAATATAAAACTCATACATAAAACGCAAATATAAACGAGGAGAATTGAAAAATTACAAGCATCGTAAAACCCGACGCATTTTTTTGTTGTAAATTGAAAATCACATTTTATCACCTACAACATTATATGAATCAAAGCGGCGTTAATATAAAAAAATGAGGCAATTACTGTGACATAATTCGAAGGGGTGTGTATTCGATTGACTGTTGAAAATAATCGTTTTTTCACACTACACATAACTCGATACGAGATTAATACTTGTCTGAACTATGCCAAATAGACGTAGAAAGTTTAAAGCTTTTAATGTCGTCACAGCGGTCGAGACCATCATGCAGTCTCGGCGGAGTTAAAGGTACACGCGTCACTTAAGTTTGCCATCATTCTCGAACTTCAGACCTAATCTGGTCGGTCCAGCGCCTACGAGATATGCCGCGCGGTCTAGTACCCTTCACTCTCCCTTGAACTACTAGACGTTCAATAGAATGTCTGCTTCGATCGTACGGATACTCGCTGTCAACGGAATGCGGTACTCCGGTTTTTAGGCCTTTTTTTAAACCGGAAATTCGTTTTGGTATATTTCGTTGCGCGAGAGTGACGTTTGATCATCTATTTGGTCACTTAAACTAAACATTAACTTACGTTGCATGGTTTAGCAGCAGAAAAGATGAATTTTTAAATAAATAAAAAAAAAACGTCGATTTTTGGAGTCAAAACATTCTCGTATTTTCTACCATTACAGTTAACAATAACAACAACTACTTACCGTTACTAATGCTAGTGTTAACTAGTCTAACGCACAAAAGAATACGCTGGAAATATATTTGCGATTTTTCAGTGAGATTCTCTATGTTTAATAGATGCTAATTTTATTACATATACCTACATGTTTATGGAAACAATTAAATTTTTAACGCAAAGTAATGTATTAAATTTGGTCTCACCGTCAAAGTACTTTGATTTAACCTAGTGAATTTTTCATTTCATTAGATCCCATATGACATTTTAGTCATTATCGTATATACTTTACAAACAAATATTTGATAGTCTACACCACAAAATACGAAAAAGTCGTTAAAGCCTTATTAATATAAGTCTTTGTCGATTAATAATTAAGTTTATCAAAGTTGATAATTGAATTTAATAAAATTAACTGTTGAGTGGTGCACAGACTTGTTTGTAAACCAATTTTAATAAATGTATATAATACAACAAACTAAAGAACTGATTTAGCAGTGATCAATATGTTCAAGTATAATCTCAACCGTGGTCGTACGTTTTATCCCTGAACAAAAACGTCCTACGTAACATCTGCACATGTATAACGTAACGTAACATGTGCAAATGTGACGTAACGTAAGACCACATGCATTGTGATGATTTAGAAAACATGGTATGACTGCCATGTAAAATATGATTGAAGAAACTAATGTATGTGAGGCCAAGACTGATCCAGCCATCTTGTATTGTCACAAGATGATTGCCTAAACCATCGCAAAAATTAAAATAAGAGTTTTATTTTAAACTCATGCAAGTTCTGCTTAATAAATTACATACATTTAATCAGCGTAGTTCAGAATTTCTCTTGCAAATATTGAATTAAGCATTCTCTTTGATATTCTCATTACATTAAGTAGTGTTAATATTTTCACAGTACTAAACAAACGTTCCAACGTGTTTTATAGAACATTACAAGAATAATGCGTACCTTATGACTAGACATGGCTACACTTAAGTAATGAGATAAAATTATGTTGTTTTCTGAACATTCAAACAGAATGTTGTTGTCTGGTGGCTTGAATCGTTTGTTTAAAAATCACGGCACACAATTGATGTAGATGTTTTGTAAAAACGACCTAATGACTTAAGATCTTTCAAGTAAAAAAAAGGCCGGCAACGCACTCACGAGTCACGTGAGTGTCTACGGGCCGTGACTTCATTGATGGTGTGCCTCCTGCTCGTTTGACACCTATTCTATAAAATAAGTACTTTAAAAGTCGGGTTTCGGGATATATTGTTCTTACCAAATAAATATTTGGTATAGTGGACATGCAAAATATAATAGTTGACTAAAAAATTTTTATATTAAATCAATCAAAAAGATAATTTTCTCTGTGATGGAACGCATCACTTGAAAGCGACTTGTTGGCGCTGCAATTCAATATGTGAATAAATAAATGAGTTTATATTTCCTTTTAGGTTTCCCTCGCATCGTCGCTTGTTGGCTCTGTGAGTGTGAGACAGCAATGACATATTAAATATCTTATACAAATTACAATCTCTTTTTTAAACACTAATAGTTTCTTATCTTCTTCCAGTTCCTTAATGTTTTCAAGCAACACATGCTTAAGTGCCAATAAACATTGAAAATAAGCAATTCCATCCCACGCTTAAACCAAAACTACGGAACATAATAAATATTGGCTAAGTTAAGGTCGTTTACACACTGCGCGATTAAAATCAAAAATGTTAGATCGCAAGGCAATAAAATTCACGAACACATGTTACTGGATTATAAGATATTACCATAAATATTATTGAGAAAAAAAATTTTTAAACTAAAACTCTTATGTTCAATATGACGAAATACTTAAAACGAAATCATATGCGCGAATATTTCAGACTCAAATAACAAACGCATGCAATCTGTGTTAGTTAAAAAGCAAAATAAGTTAGTATTTACATTGTTTAAACAAGTTTAACATTATGGAACATTCGCAATCGCATTCAGCATAAAAAATATAATACAATGAAATTAAATATATTAAAACGAATATGAGATATTTTACACTCGGTCGGTAAGCGGAGATGTGTGTAGTTTATGTTTGAACACTTAAAATTTAGATACTTATTATATACACATAACGAAGCTCTAGACTCAGTCCACTGATAATTAGGCAAACTGACGCACTCATAAACTCCCAGCCACATGAGTGTCCATGGACGGCGACCTCACCTTTATGGTGGGCCTCCTGCTCGTTTGCCCCCTCTTCTATTAAAAAAAACTTGGTAAAAATCGGTCAAGTCGTTTCGGAGGAGTACGGTAACTAACACTGATACGGAAATTGTATATATATATATATATAAGATATATTATGATTAGGGTTTATGCATAATTTATAGAATAAATAATTCTATTATTTCTGTATGCGTGTGAACGATGATGATAACATTTTAAAATAATAATAACCAGATATAATTAATATTTTCCAGATCTCAAATCAAACTCGGAGGTCAAAGGAAGAAGTAATAAACTCCACGGCTCCGTATAATTGCCAACATTTTTACAAGATGTTTAATAAACATTCACTACGCCATGACACACCAAAAACAAACAGCTGTAAGCTGTAATGTTGTACCTACTTGGTCATTTATTTATATCTTTTCCACATATAATCAACGATCACTTGTGTACATCAATTATTGCCTTGCTACCAGGGTATGAAAATGAACCGGTCTGATAAGAACCCTCAACAAACTCATTGTCATTTTATGGTCGTTTTTTCATTCATAATTACAATCGAGCTGAAACATTAGTTTATAAGGAATACTAATAATTTTTATATAAGTCTAATTTGTATAAATGTATAAAATAAACTGGTCTGAGATGATACCCTGTTATACAAATGTGCTAATCTCATTTAGGGCGTTCGGCAGCGTGCGTGCGATCCGCTTAAACCCTATTAAGCAGAGCCATTTACACAGAAAAATATAAATCATTCGTCGCACTCGTTCGCAGATCGTAACCCACCCGCATCTATGTAATACCCCCCCTTTGCCCCATTGTTGCCAAATTGTCTCGTAAATATTCGCCGTGCCCTCAGTTATGGCAATCACGCGGTTCTTAAAACTTTTATTAGTGACGACATTTTTGGCTCGCTGAGTAAAAAAGGGATTTTATATGCCTGATTACGTTTTAACAGCGGTTTCCGATATGGTTTTATGTATCTGATATCGCTTAGTTGTGAATTAAATTTTGTGTGAACTATATAAGACTATATATTGTAACTCCAGAGGGCTTTACATAACAAATACATTTACATAAACAGAGATAGAAGTTATATATAAGAAAATAGTACCTTAAATACACATTCACATATAAAGTATTTTTTTACTAACAAGCAAGAGATTAGATCGAGGTTATTATCACCTGTATGACAAAGAAATTAAGCGCACCTTGCCAACTAACTAACTCATTTATGAATTTAAAATAAAGAATATGTTTAGCTTTAAAAATGTTAGTAGGTTTTACACAATATACTTAGTTTTTATTAAACCTGTTCTGGATTTGAATTTAGAATGTGCGTTAAAAAATCTACTATCGTTATTCCTTTTTTAAATCAAATAGAGTATGATTATTGGTTCGTATTCGTATTATTAATTATTTCGTATCAAATCAATGCTGCTTCACCTCTGAGCATTTCGTGAGACATTTCTTACCACGTTTTTTAACCAGCTACCAGCTACGATATTTCCTAACCAATACGATTTAAGGTCGCTTCAAGAAAAGAGCGTAGCACTCCTATAAGGCCGGCAACGCATTTGGCCCCCAGCAACGTGAGTAGACACTCAAGGACGGTCACTTCACCTCTAAGGTGTGCCTTTTGCTCGTTTGCCCCCTCTTTTATAAAACATAATTAACGAAATCTTATCTAATGTGTAGAAATTTGAGATTATGTAAAAAGGTCTATTTCACAATCAATTAAAGTCGACATGTCTAACCCTATCAATTAGAGTGCTCGGTCTCTCCATCTCACACTTGTTGGCAGATGATCAATCTAAGAATTTATTTAAGGAATATTAAACCTGAACTGGGTAAACGTAACGTTTTTTTTTATATTGTCTTTTATTGTAAAAAGTGAAAGTAAATCTCAATTTCAGATCTCGGATAAATAAGGCTTAATAAGGATAATCAAAACCATATCATACATAAGACAATGGAAATATAAATTTATGTGAAAAGTCACTCTTGTATGATAAAAAATTGAGAAGCTTTTAATGGGAAAATTTGTGGGAAAATGTGCGACTCAATTGAAAGGAAGGCGCGTTAATTTATTGTAATGTGTGGTAAAATAAATTTAATACGAAGAAAAATATTTTTTTACTTTTCGTTACAATCCGCCTAACATTATTATTAGTAAAGAATAACTTCCCAATCTAGCTTAATGGCACTTCAATACTTTTTTGTTGAATGTAAGAATAATGCTTTCAAACTAATTAAATCTATATACTCTGTTATTGTATGATACTTACTAGTAACTACTATAAAACTAAAATAATAGGCTATAATAATATTATTCACGATTATATAATTATACAGAACAGATATAGAACTAATATTAAAAAAAAAAAATAGAATAATTTAAATAGAATAAAATTTAAATAATATTAAAATGAAACAGTTTTAAATCATAAGATCATTTAAATAATAATATAATTTATTATTATATACATTTTACTATGTATATAATAAAGCTGTTATTTCCCTACTCCAGTTATTTTACTTCGCAAATTTGGTTACTGACTCGCCTATAGAATGATCGCTTGATCTACTTTTTAAGGTAATATGTATAAGTCGGTTGTGTGGTGAGTTGTATGTTTATTTATTCTATTTTATATTTCTTAAACCTATACAACTTATCAAAAAAAGTTTACACAATAAAAATAGATTAAAAATAAAGCCAAAATAAGGTTAAAACATAGAACCGGAAATAGAATCTAAGATCAGAAAAAACAATAACAAAAAAAAACACGAACAGAAAAAAATAATAATATATATATACATATGAACAAGTGGAGTATATTATGTGAAGAACGAGCATTTAAGTGTGTGTGTGTATTAGTATGTGCAATGATGTTGCTGTGTGAGTGAGTGTGCGAAGTTGTCTTAGTTTTTTTTTTAATAATTTCTACTTAGGTCAAATATATCTAAGGACAGGTAGGACTCATAATAGTCCACACTGTCCCTTAAGTCCACACTGCACCATCTAGTCAAACCAAATACTTATTTCTTGTAATTGCCTGCTTCCTAGGGTAAAATTTAAAGGATCGATCACAGGTGTTGCAACAAATTTATTAGCCAACCCGCTGCGATCTTTTTATTGCCAGGATAAATGACGCTTAGCAGGTACCGAACATTTTATAACCTGACAAAACGGGTTTAAGAAATGTATTTTGTTGGTATTGGATTTTTTATTGAACATTGGGGTCGAACTTATGTTGGCAATACTTTTATTATTTCAAATCAAATTTTTATATAAAATAACTGTTTATGTGTGTAAGTTGATATATGGTGCCGTCAGATGTTGTAAAGTTGCACTAGAATCTATATGGTGAATAAATAGTTTCTACTACAGCCGCAGGTAGTTGAAATCATATATCTGATTATTTGGTGAATTAAGTTTGGGAATTTGCTCCAGCTTAGTCTTGCTCCAAAAATATTGTATTAGGATGATCACCAGAAAAACAACCAAGCTGAGTTTCCTGTCTGCTTCTCAGTTTGGTCGCGTTCAAACAGACGTAGAGGCGTCATTACGATTTAAGACGATTTTTAATAAAAAGATTGGACTTGATATTCTTCAGTCATTCTTCTGAGCTGGACTTTATTTCGGTAATTGTGTATATTGATTAAATCTTACATGTAATAAATTGAATTATGTAAAATTTTGTATAACAAAGTCGTGGGTAGCATCGAGTTAAATTAAATTTAGTTAGGCTTTACTGTTTAGAAGCAATTTAATATGAAGTTTCGACTAGCTTACAACTTTTGACAGCGCCGTTCTATCAATATTAAATTAATCCATGAATAACTTAGTAAAACTAAATGATCCAGGAAGGCTGTGTATGTAATTACTGATGACTGTTTACTATAAAATATAGAATAATCCAATCTAATGTGTATGTAAATTCAATAAAAATGCTGGTGTGCATAGTAACACTAGGAATAAGCATAAACTGCATATGTAGGCTTCATAAAATTAATAATTCGTTTTCGGGAAATTGTAAACCCACCCAAATGTTATTTCAAATTTGTCTTTTCATAGACTGGAAAACTTTACTAAGCATAAATTGTTGAGCAAGTCTTATTATATTGTTGTAACTTGCTTGAAAAGAAAGCCTGGAAATTAATCGGAGGATTTAAAACTAAAAATGTATTTATATCTTTTCAATAAGAGATCACTTAGGTAGAGGTCATCAGTTTTCCTCTTATATCTAAAGCTACGAAGGTTGCGAAATAAACCGGTCTGAGAAGAACCCACAACAAAAATATTTATAATTTTTTTTACTCTCTTTATTGCCAGTTTCTAAATCAAGAGCGTAGAGCGGACGAGAAGAACTGGCAAGCTAGTCTCCGCCACTCCTTAATACAGGGATGGGAAAACATCTGATTTGTATAAATGTATAAAATATAAATCCGCCTTGTACATTAGATATCAGATCACGACTCACCTTTACATCGCCGCTCACGCCTTATGTAAATTATATGTCCCAGATTATAAGACGGAGGTTCTTTGTTTTAAGGAACGGGAGCCTCATTTTCAGACAAATAGCTTGAGCAAGGAAGCATTATTCTACATTGAAGGTCAAACAGTCGTAGGTTGTTTTAAAACATATTTTTTTGTGTTGCAGATAGTTGACAACCGTGCAAGTGTCAGTCTTCGACACTGTTTTTTGTAACAATTAGAGTAGAGCTTGGGGCAAATGCACAAGGGCTTATTAAAGAATAAAGTAGTCGCCAGATAGTCAGTACAAGAGACCCATGTACTGGTGCTTTTCTCGCTCAACGTATGAGCATCGCGGAACAGCGAGAAAATGTTGCCAGCATTATGGTTAGATTGCCACAAGTACCAATCGTTTTGATATTTTTTTCGTATTTTATGTTATTTAATTTATTTACTAAAATTATAAATTACTATCATTTGTTCAACAATGTGTTTATTATAATGATATAAATTATAATAAAATCTTTATTTTTCATTGCAAAATAAGGTTTGTATCACAAAAGCAATTGTGATTTCGTCTAATCTCTCATCTAGTTAATGATTAGTATTATTTTCGTGTTAAATCGTTGCGTCATCTGTTAAATTAATGATATAACTCATTAAATTTCCACACTATTTAGCTGACGCATAAGCAGATTATTTAAATGAATTTAGCCTACTTCATTAACCTAGATTTCGGATGTTTGAGCTTTGCATTTGTGGTTACATGAAGATGAAAGACGTTTATAATTTTGCGATAACCCAACCGCATTTGATATCTGTTAAACTGCCTATTAACATCTGGTTTAACCCGGCTATATCCGGTAACAAGAGGATCAAAAGATTATTTTCTAATCGTTAAATACAAATTTAATGTTTTATAATTTTAAATTGTTTACGAATACTGACTGTGTTCAAATAACTATATCGTCCTCTATAGAGCTTTAAATATGATTTACAATACAATTCTAAATACTCAATGCAATGTCTACGAATAAATTAAATTATTTTCAAATATCATGTTTTATTCAAATATATACGTCCTTCGTGTATACATACATATATTAATACAAACCATGTTCAGAGTTACTAGTATAAAAAAATACTCAAGATATAGTGAGTACGGCCCTGGCCCATTTTACAGTGTTGTCAGTATATATGACTCGCTTCTGCCTCATTTGTTACCTGTTTTTACGCGTTCACGAGAATCTCATGATAGAATAAATGGCGTAAGTGAAGGGTTATTTTTATTTTTCAGTTATTGAAGATATTTAAAAGATAAGGAAGGTGTGGTTCACTTAGTTGGTTAAGCAAACGTTTTTTATAGAGTTAATACAAATATTACATTTAAAAAAACATTCAATTAGTCTGATAATGTTCGTCGTCGTAGCCACTCGATGGCCAGGCCCCTTAATTTCCAGTACGGCTGGACTGACTGGAATCAAGTCGTCTGTCGAAGGAGGCTTCACACATAAATGCATAAGGATTAAGGATTGGGTGTTATATTTAACCTACCTTTTTCTCAATTCTACCATTCAAACAAGCATAATAAGATTGGATAATCAAAAAATCTGGTCCACATAATATGGGAACAATATTCATAAATCGAATTGCCTTGTATATTTTCTTTGTAAGGCTAAAGAGTCCTAAACGATGATAACTCGGTTCTTTTGATATATAACCATCTTAGAATAATTGGATATGAATTTGTAACATCGTTGTACAAGAATATTAAGTATGCAAATCTGATCAGTTCCATAGAAGCCGAACTGGAACAACTTCGGAGTTATACAAAACTTTGACATTTACCAAGTAACTTCGATTATTGCGTTATAGATTTCTTTGGACTTCTGTGATCCTGGTATCTGGACCTTATTTATTGAAGGGTTTAAAAAATATATAACCATTATATAAAAAAATACGTACAACACAAAAGTAATTTAGAAAATTGGTTTACAAAGTTCTGGTGAATTTTTTATACAAACTTCCACCCCCTATTTATATAACCTTCAACCCTTTTTTTAGCGATAAAAAGCGGGCCTTCATTCCCTAAAGTTTAGTCTATGAACATATTGAATTTCATCGAAATCAGTTCAGTAGTTTAAGTGTGATAGCGTAACTTACATACATACTTACTTTCGCATTTATAATATTAGTATGGATAATACGTATGAGATGGCCTTCTTTGACAGGGTTGATGTGGTTTAATTTAAAGTTAAAATCAGTATAATAAATATCTATCTAATTAAAATATATATAAGCGAAGAAGACTTGCGTCGTGAGTTTACGCTTAATTCCGTCAGGAATTGATCTAATTAAGAACAACAGTTCATTATTGTCGAGAATTATTAATTAATCGTGATTAACAATCAAGTGTTTGGTAATATAGATTTATAATATGGATAGCTGCATAGCACATAATCTAATATACAAAATTGTCGTGTCGCGCGTTATTACCAAACTCCTCCGAAACGGCTGGACTGATACTCATTAAATTTTGTGTGTAGATCCAATGTATGTGACGCCTGAATTTTCACTACATTTTTTTATCATACAGAATTCAAAGAATATAAATACATCCCTGTTTTATGCGATTTTTATGTATATAGCAAAAAATAATGTGGGTAGATAATTGATATATAAAATTGATTAAAGCTTCAAATCTAAATGATTTATTCTCATTTAATTGTATTATTGTCTCACATTAAAATTTCTGTTGTCTTCCTCAAATTACCCAGTTCAGACATTCTTGCTAGAACAGAATAGAACACGTGGTCTAGGCATAGTTGCCTGTATCTATTTCTGGATTGGGTTATCATACCCGCTAGGCCTGGTTTGTTGATATATAGTCAAATTATTTCAGGTAAATTTTGTTTCATTTTATATCAAAATTCGTTATACCGAACGGATTGACCCGGGTTCTATTCCGGACAACATATATTTGAAATTGATATTTGTTGAACAAAAACCTAGCTATTAATATGTATTTAATTATATGTTTGTATATAGTTGTGTTAGAACCCATAACATGGATTACCTTAGCCCTAATATATGGTGTGTGTCATAATGAAATGTATTTTTTAAATTCTAACATACCATTTTACAAGTAAAAATATTTATTTTATTTTGCACCTTCAAAGGAATAACCCTCGCTAAAAGCAGTCCTTTGATGCATTTCGTTTAAAACGATCTCTAGGATTTCCTGAAGCCCTCGATCTACGAGAAATACGTGCTCGGTGTGGGGACTACGCCAATTGGGTTACAGAGCCACTGTGGAATACTAAGACTAAGAAATGGTGTAGTTCTAACACTTTCAGTGGCCATTTGGCTGTTGCAAATGGAATAGAAGTGTTTTTTTTTTCACTGTCGTTCAATCACTTGCATTTATAAAGATAAATGTTTGATATTTTTAATAATTTGAATTTTTGATCATTGTTTTTAACTGAATTTAATCAAAATTTGAGAGAATATGGATAGTAGTTTTTTTTACCACTAGTGTTAACAATATTACCTATCCTATACAATTAGTGAAGCTGATATAAATATATCGAATTAAGTAGCATACGAAGTTTCCAAAATTATAGTGAAAATCAAATTGTGATTGCTATAATAAATAATTCCCGCTTAGATCATTTAAAACTGTTTTATTTTAATGTTTCATCAGATAAAAATTATTAGACTTGATTCAAATGTGCAATTATTAAAATCTAAAATAAAATACCAGTAAGTATATAAAAATCTATTTCTTACATTTCTATACATTATTTAGAGTAATTGGTAATAACTTCTCGGTCTTATTAAATAAAACACTATTATTATTACATATTGTGTGGCAAACATATATCATGAAAATCTGATACGTCCTTTTAGAAATTGGTTAATTAATACAAATTCTGTTAATACAATAATAACGTTATTTGGACAAAACAATGGACGTGACTATATATCTTTCCCTCGTATATAGCAAGATTTTACATTTAAAACTAGCTAAAAGTCCAAATGCCATTGGACAGAAAATAAATGTGCATAATACATACGAAATGCTGACAGTAAATCTATCAGAAACAATACGGAAAGAGACAAATTCGTGACTTTGTGGAGGCGAGATAAACAAATTTCAGGTTGTGATCGTTAAAGGGTGCTAAAATAAGATTTATTCGACCAGCGCTGACGGCACTGACCCAATGATGTATGGGGAGAACGGGCGTGGCGTTAAAGCACTGGAAGAATTTGTTTTGCGATCGCGAACTTTTACGACTGCGTATAAAACAGAACGATAAAACTAAATGAAAAATAGAACAAAAAAAGTCCAATATTTTCTTCTACTGTCTTGTCTGTTGGCGATACGCCGTCGTATAGGCTTTGAAATCCTGACATTAAATTAAGCTTCAACAGTGCTTTTTATAGATATATCTCAAGTGTTGGTAATATATGTATAAAAATTTTTCGAGGAAAATAAAAATGTATCGTTAATATTTATTTATATAATTTTCACTTAAATCATATCAGCGATCACCCTCACGTCAGGAAAGTGTCTGAAGAGCCCAATTTGATATAAGGTTTCAAAGGGATCTATTGTTCAACTTTCTTATATTGAAAGCTTCGCATGTTTCGAAGTAGACCGGTTTGGAAGATACCAAAGGTACTCTCAAACTCTGATGGTTAGAACTGTAAAAAAATATTTTTTAGAATATCCAGTACACTATATCTAGCCAGCTTGCTGGAGACAACCTCGGATGAATTTATTCATTTTCCTTTGTTTTAATACAATTGAAAATATTTTTTATCTCAACCATTGTTTATACAGTTTTGTCAAAATCTGTAGTAGTAATGACGTGTATGTTAAACACGGATGAACAAGAATGCTCGCAAGCCCGGCTAAGTAACGACGGCATGATCTCACATGGAATAAGATGAAAGACACTTGTATACAGTAACCCTGGTCCACACGGTTAAATATGTAAGAATATTAATACCACTAATAAAATGTTTTAGCGTTATGTTTTAATAATATGATTTTAATCGCATACATATGAAGTAAAAATTGATATTCGTATATTATTAGAATGTAGTTGAAGTATTTAATAAACAATTTTCACATTATAAATGGTAATTGTTCTTAAGTGTTTACTTTGTTGGGAAATGTTGCGTCACTAATTGGAAAAGTTGTTTTTCAAACTGAAAATGGTTATATAACGTAATATAGCGAATATAAAATTAGATATTACATTTTGAATTTTTGATAGAAAATTAATGACGAAAGTTTTAGGTGTAACACGTTGTGATACGAGATAAAAATGAATAGGCCAAGCCGTTTAAATGAAAGTATAAAGTAAAGTAAATAAAACTTTAAATAAAACAAAACACAAAACTAAAACAAATATTAACAGTTTGGTCCTTGTTGCCGAGTGCATAGTGACATAATGCTGGCGGCATTTCCTCACTGTATCGCGATACTTATACGCTGCTCGAGAAAAAAACAGCTCTTGGATCACCGGTACTGACTATCAGGCACTTGATCACTTGGCACTATAAGCTTCTGTGCACTCACTGTCTTTACTTAATTATTTAATAAATTAATATAATGTAAGTGTTTGAAGTACGTTCATCGTATTGATTAATCAGAGCTGAGTTCCGTATTGCATCCCGGCGCCATCTTATTGTTGTGACAGTGCGTTCGGTATTCTGAGGCCAGTCGTTGACGAACCACTGTACAGCTTGTTTGACCATGTTGAGTCGTAAACGTTATAAGTGTACCTAATTCTATTGTAATAACCATAATTTTGTGCTGTCGCGTAACCCATATCATACCTAAACCCGTTGAGAACTATGTTTGTTTTAGGTCCACAGAAGTGGAATTAATTAACTTACGAAATAATGGAAAATCAACCCATATATTGACTTAGTCCGACATATATATAGTTATGTTCGTGTTTAAACTGCCACTTGGGCACTATGGTAATAAGAACGCATCAGCTCACGGTTGTATTGTTTTTTAATATGTACGTTTTAACCATAGGCAATAAATTACCAATTTTCCAAAATATTGATAGCTTTTCGATCAAAGTATAGTGAAAATATAAAGCTTTAATATAAAACAAAGCTTACTACTAAGCCAATTTAGTTGTGAGTATATTTACTTCAAAGTAAGATGGCATTATCTTGGATGACTCGTGAAAATGGGAAATGAAATAAAAAAGGCACATCTCGCACGACATTTTCTTCTTTACATGAATATTTAAGCGTCAATGTTTCTCGATATTACGTTGATGTCTTTAATAATTTGATTTCTATACATTTCCGTTTTCACTTTTCATATTCATAACGGAGTAGTCTTTACCCTTAGCAAATGTTGTGGAAACGAACATTTTAGAATCGTAAGAGTATAATTTTGCTTTAAGTTTTTTTAGATTAGTTATTATTCCTTGTGAGTACAATATTTACTTTTTTCTTTCTTTCTATAACAATTATTATTATTATACGTGTACGCACACCTGCGTATGCGTAACCGGGACACGTGCAAGACGCAGCTGCGATGGCGGCTTGTCGGCGCCTAGCCACAGGGACACCTGCGCTTGGTAAACAAGACGACGCATTCTTCGTCGCACACGTGCATAACCAGGACACGTGCAAGACGAAGCTGCAGGAATCCGATGCTATAAAACCGAATGTTTTTCCCTCCTGAGATCTTGAGTCTCACAAGAGACGCCCTTGTGCTAGTCAAGGCATTGTATTTAGTTTTAAGTCTCGGCCGAGCTCCCGCTCGCCAACCAGCCCTTTGCTGAGCTGTAAAGGCCTCACGGCCAACAGCGAGATCCCACTCCCAAATAAAAAAACTCCTGAGATCAAAAGCGAGATATCGTCGTGCAGGACGACACGCTCCCGCGTAGTAATTACACTTGTAGTAAGTACGTAGTAAGTACTTATAAATACGACTGTTTTATTAAGGAGCCAGAGGACGCTCTAACATATATATAAATGTTTGCTATTAACTAAAAAATATAAAGCTGAATTTGTTTGTTTGAATGCGCTTATCTCAGCAACTACCGGTTCGAATTGAAAAATTATTTTTTAGAGAGCTTGATCTTAAAATTATCTCTTTTGCTTTTTCTAATGGTTTTTGGCAAAAAAATAATTGACTATTATTTTTGAAATGTCATATCTGCTCTCTGCCCCGATGTGAGCCTTAGGACATAAGTAAGTAAGTATTACGTCCAAAACATTTATTTCAACATGAAACGACGAGCATTTTACTTTAAAAAAATAATTGTCTTAAATAATTGACAAACTTAATACAGAAAAAAATAAAGTATAGTTATTTGATTTTGGCTGAGGGAATTCGAAGGTACTTAACATGCTAACAGCTTTAAAATATGAACAGGAGACGTTTACTATCAAAGGGTTTTATAATCGAACTGAATTTTTAATAAAGCTGAAGTTCAGTAATTATTTATCACTTATTATTATTTTTGAGAGGAACGCTCTTATCTGGAAGGTCCACTATTCGTAGCGGTTTAGGAAAACCTATAATAAATTATTTAAAAAAAATTCAATAATTTTTAACTAATTGTTTGATTTAAAAGCGTTAGCCAACAAACATGTCAAGCGTTCAACTGTTTTAAAACTACCCAGTAAATACGGTGCGGCAACAAACACTTTCAGTAGTACAGAGTTTGCGTTCTATGTAAATCAGTGTCCTCAACTTTGGATTTAAATAACATGAACAATGTTTGTGCTAACAGCCTTTATAAACATGTAATGGTAAACAAGATGAAAGATTACTTGTACAGGAAACTTTTAATACGTATAATAAGTCTCGGTATATACAAGAGGTATATGGAAATGTTTACGGGATATAAATAAATGCTATGGAGTAATAAGGTGATCCAAGAGCTGGTGCTGTCTTTGCTCAGCGTGTAAGCATCGCGATACAGCGAGGAAATGCCGCCAGCATCCAGCCAGTACCCACAGGTACTCTGCCACAGGGACCAAACTTTTTAAATTTGTTTTAGTTTTGTGTTTAGTTTTATTTTAAGTTACTTACAGTTAGGTTAATATTAAGAATATTTTGTGTTCATTTAATAATGAGTGTGTTTAAATATTGCTAAGTAAAGCTTAATACAATTGGTGAATGGTTAGGAATAAGGTAGTGTTCTTCCTTTGCGTACAGACTTGTTTTTTCTGTACATAGAACTGAGGTTATAGAAGGAATAAGGCTAATGTTACCCTTTTAAAAACTCTTTCGTCTCTTTCTGTCTAATTGTGTTTACGCTGAGATGGAATTGCGACAAATGAGCTAATTAATTTAGGGCAATTCGAAATTTCGGGATAGGGAATAGATTGAAGTAACGTCGTATTGTAAACCTTTTTCTAGTTTCTTTACAGTACTAAAGTAACTAATGTCTTGGAGTTTAACTCTGTTTCGATAGATGATATATTTAATAATTATTTAAAAGAAAAAAACTTAGGCTAGTTTACAATTGTATTTATGTTATAGCATGCTGATGGAACAAATAATTCCAAACAACAAAAAAAGTATATATAACGAAGAGAGAGAAAGATTTCCTCTATAGGGCTACCGCCAACCTCACTACGCTGTAGGGTTATTTTTGAAAGGCGTAGGTAGCATCAGCATTGCCAACACCACGATTGAGTTGGTCATAATAACCACTTATTTAAAGAAACACTTCACTGATAGTTTCCAAGATTTATATTTCACTATTTGAAGAGAGGTCCGTTCCGTGCAACGGCCTGAGCGCGACTGTGTCGTGCGGTTTTTTTTTTTTTTTTTTGGAGTGGGATCTCGCTGTTGGCCGTGAGGCCTTTACAGCTCAGCTCGGGCTGGTTGGCGAGCGGGAGCTCAGCCGAGACTTAAAACTAAATAAAATGCCTTGACTAGCACAAGGGCGTCTCCTGTGAGACTCGAACCTCGGCTTGGGCCGTCAGGGCTGGGGACTGACCTGAAGGGCCTTATCAGGAACTCACAAAGTGTGAGCGAAGCTGAACAGGGACTCCGCCTTCGCCGGCGAAGGTGGTTTTTAAAACCTACATTTCTAATTGGAATTAGCCGCGCGGGCGGCGCAAATCTGTATCTAGCTAATGTGATGTGATCATCCGGATCGGTTTAAGGCGTGGCGTACCTGTGTAAATATGTCGCGACTAGGCCTTACGATGGCCTAGCAAACTTCCGGACTGCACTAAGGAGTCCGGCGTTTTCTATAATTACTCCCAACTTAGCGTCAACACTGTCAGCCGCACTGTACGAGTGTTTAAACGCTAGCAGGGCGTCGATGTCTACAGCGTCTATGACACTGAGGGCTAGGTGCACCGCACTGCGGACTTCGCTGGCGTGAGCCGTAAGCGTCGTCGCAGTGGCGGGGGGTAGGGGCATCTGAGGGCCGGGTTTCCTTATTGGGATATCCATAAGGGAAGGAATAGGTTTTATGGGCTCCGCCGGCAATGGCGGGTTAGTGGGAGGCACTTCCGCCGAATTTTGTGGAGCTTTCCACGGGTTGATAGTGGGAAGGGGGGCTGGGACGTAAGTTTCCTTGGGGGGCGCGGGAGGACGCTTCTCTGCACCGGACCTTGGCACGCGCTTGCTTCCCTTTCCGCTCGCCTTGGGGGCCCTAGGGCAGCCGCGATAACTCGCGGGGTGGCCCTGTTGCCCGCAAAGCACGCAGGAAGGCGGCTCGGCGCATGGCAGTGTCCGTGTGCAGTCGGCGGTCCCGTGATCGCCTAGGCACTTAACGCAACGCGCACGCGCAAAACAATTGCGCGCCGCGTGCCCGTACAACTGACAGCGGTGACACTGTCTGGTGTATGAGTGCTTGATAGGTGTTTCCACCTTGAGCCCAGAGAGTTTACAACACTCACTGAGGTTGAAGATCTTTTTGCCGCGCGCTGAAAGCTCTAGGACGACAAGAACCATGTCGTATTCCTGCTTTGAGCTGCGGTGTAACATGCGGAACACCTCCTTCACGGGGTATCCCTGATTTATTAGATCCGATTGAACGGTAGAAGAGTCGATCTCCTTGGGGATGCCTCGGATCACGACTCTAAGGACTCGTTCCTCGGGAAGAGGGAATGTGTGGCCTCCTATGCCTTCTGAGCGAAGGTACGAGGTTAGAAAGCGGTGGTGGGCGGGGTCGTACACTTGCACGCAGATGTTGTCGCGCAGTGTTTTCGCCTTGTATGTGATGGACTTTTTGTCCATCAAGGCGGACAGAGAGGGCCAAATACTTTTGTCCCTGACGTAAACTGGGGGAGGGGCTTTAGTGCGATCTTGTTTCGCGGGCTTGGGATAAGGGGCGGGAGATGGCGCGGTGTTCGAACCCGCAGACTGCTGGGAAGCTGGGTGCGTGTTCCGTTTAGGAGGAGGGTCGAGAGGGGTGTTGGGAGCACGCCTCTTTTTGTTTTTTCGGTTTTGTACGGTCTTGAAACCGTCGGAATCGGAGTCAGTGTCTGAATTAGACGCTGCGGACTGACATGACATGGCGACTGAGCGCCCGGCCTCTGATTGGTCGTCGTCACTATCGAGCATTCTTTTGCTTTTTCGCGATTCCCTGTCGGAGGGAATTTCGGGGATCGAAGGGCACGGGGCCTGCACGGAGGCCGCAGAGGGTTCGGTTATTTGGGTCTTCGCGGGGACCAACAATTCCAATTGACTATTGCGCGAGGCCTGCGCGGGGGCCGGGGGGAGGGAGTCGCGCGCGAGGAGTGCTTGCGCGGAAGCGTATGCAGGTCCGAGCTGCATAGGTTCTGGCTCTGGCTCTGGGGTCGGGGAACGCGGGGGAGACGGCGACCGCGATCCCAGGGGAGACCGGCTGTTCCAAAGGCGGACAGTCGCCGGGTGTCGTCGCTGCACGAAGACGTAGAACCGCCTGTAGTGCCGCGCGAGCTCGGCGTTGAGGTCTTCTGTCGTGCGGTTACAATGCGACCCTATTTATAGTGATCAAGCACTTGTTTACAAAGACGTCGTGTTGAAATAATAAAGATGACATTTCACAGAGTAACAAACGTAAAGTATTCAACTTATGTGTTTAAACTTATTTTAGGACAATTAAATGATGTTGAACTTAATTATTCTACTTAATTTAAGACTATTTGTTGTAGTTGCGCCGATATATATTAAAATTATATTTTCCTTTAAAAATAGTTTATATCAAAAATAACTCTACTCATAAAGGTTATCTTTGCACACTTATGAATCGCTAAAGAAAAATATATTGTTGACTCTAAAATTAAATATATAGATTAACTAAAATAAATTTGTTCCTTGTGGTAGAGTACCCATAATGCTGACATTTCCTCGCTGTATCGCGATGCTTATTCGTCGAGTGAGAAAAGCACCAGCTCTTGGATCACCTATAATGACTACCAGGCGCCTACTTAATTCCTTAACTGTTTTATTGAATTTTTATAATATAATAAGATAAAATTATGAAATAAATATTATATTTACTGTCAGTTCCCTAATCTAGCAGACGAGAGACGGCAAAAAACTCTTCGGCACTTCTATAAACCGTAATTTTTTCATTTGTAATTGGTTGATATGTATAGAGAATCGTTCTTATACAATTCAACTACAAATCAGCCTGTATCCTGTTAATCCCGGGTAATCCGATAAAAGCATGACTTATGATTGTAACACGAGCACTATTTATCTTCCATCCGATACGGTTCACATACCTGTGAAATTAGATAATATCGATAATGTTATGGATACCATTATATTCAGTTTCCACAAGGAAACCATATTAAATTAACAGCGTATTGCGCGATCCGTTAGATCAAGCTGTATATTCAAACAGGTTGACGCGGTACAGATCATGATTGTTGTGAACGCTCGGTTATGTTAAAGTACACTTTGTATGAAATTCCATTCAATTAAATAGGTTTTACCGGTAATTCAAACCCAAGTTTACATTTTTTGACATGACACCTTGTAATTCGATGGAGCCTGCTGCCACAAACTATGTGAGACGGCATTACCTCGCTGTGAGGCGTTCCATTTAAGACTTGAAGTTCAAACAAGAGCACGAGACCAAAGACAAAGACGCACAATCGGCATCTGTCTCTCTCCTACCTGAAAAATGCAACCATTCCATCAGTATTTTCTTATGACGTTGTCGCGTTCAACTATCGGCACTATACCGACTTAAAAGACAGGGCAAACGTCATAGCTTAAAGGTGAAGTCGCCCATAGACGTTCTGGCTGGGAGCTCGTGAGTGAGTTGCCGGCCTTTCTTTAACATAACAGAGCGCCTTTGCGCTCACACTCCTTAACGTCCATAAATCTCACATTTACGACTATTGAATAAATGTAAAAAATCTTATACCAGTTTTGCCTTATTAAATTCACAATATTGATTGGCACCTTCGGTGTTATTAGTATTGTGTAATTATATATTTAATTTATATATTTTTTTAATATAAATTATAATTATATTTTTTTCTCATTGTAAGTTTGTTTAAAGCATATTTAATAAAGTTAAGAATGTGTTTATACGAGTTAAAGGAGTTATTTTTAATCTGTGATACTCATATATACAACAGACTAGTATATCGAAAAATACGCGTCACAAAGTAATTTACAATGTTTTATCTGTTCCATATGGAATTGTATCAGACTTACGTACCCAAGGGGCCAATTTGATATGAGGTATAAAAGTGAGCACTTCAAGATACAACTATTTTCTTACAGATAAGTCTACCGGCGTTCCAATCTTGATTATTAATATTCCCAACAAGCTTAGTTGACTATAAATTCAAAAACGTAAAAAATGCTAAATATAACAATCTATACTAATAATAAGACAGTAAAAATCGAAAATCTGTACATTAAATATTTTTCCAAAAAACTGAAAGGAGGCATTTAAAGAAGAGTCATAAAAACCAAAAAAACAATTTTTGGAATTCTTGTCTGTCTGTCTGTCTTTCTGTCTGGTACGTTATAACTTCAAAACTACTGAACGCATTTGGATTCACAGTTGGATTACATATAATTGGGAGCGTTGTCAAAAGTTTATTTTGTCAAAATGGGTTAAGAGAAAAAGAAGTTATGGTCAATTGAAAATTTACTTGAACCACTGCTTCAAAATTTTTAAACACTTATATTGATTGAGTAGTTATATATTGTTAAATATGTTCTAATATAAGTTAATCTTAATATTAAAACTTATGAGAGGTAACAAAAATAACAAATGACGCAGTGCGCGCGGGCGCGGTTGAAGTGTTGAATAATGTGCTCGATAGATGACGTTGATAAAATTCGTCATCAACCTAGATTTTTTTTTTTCTTAAACCTATACAGCTTATCAAAAACAGTTTACACAATAAAAATAGATTAAAAATAAAGCCAAAATAAGGTTAAAATATAGAACCGGAAATAGAATCTAAGATCAGAAAAAAGAATAACAAAAAAAACACGAACAGAAAAGAATAAATAAAAATATATATACACATGAACAAGTGGAACTATGTGTAGTACGAACATTTTAGTGTGTGTGTGTGTGTATCAGTGTGTGCAATGGTGTTGATGTGTGAGTGAGTGTGCGAGGTTGCGACTTAGTTTTTTTTTAAAGAACTTCTACTTAGGCCCAACATTTCCATCGCAGTATTAAGATGCTCCATTGTGTTATGACTACCATGCAGTTCGAGTGAACACTACCTAATCAAACAAGTAAAAGGAAACAAAGTGAAGAGACGTTTATCGTTTGTCCGCATCCATTTTTCCACCTACGTCCATAACGTTAATGAGGTTTACCTTTTATTATTTGGTCAAGCTAATAAGTAATAACCTCACAAGTACGTATTTCGTACTCATAACTTCGTAAGAATTTTCTTTCAACTCTTAACCGCTGAGGAGTTTTACCTTCCATCATCAGCTCATCCACATAAGAAGATGACTATCAGAATATAAAATTGTCAGAACAGTAATTGCCTGTATGTTAATTTGAAAGTTGCCCCTGATTTCCCTGAATCATCCGATCCTGTAAAGCTACTGCATCCCTGAGTAACACAGGCTATATATTATTCCAATTGTAACAAGATTTAAGCCCGAGAAAGAAAGCCCTGTCGAGATCATTAAAAAACGCATTAACCAAATTACACGTGGGCGGAGCCGCGGGCGCGGGCGGAAAGCTAGTCGAACGATACCACCAATATATCAATTATTACTTTGATTTGACGAATTGAAATCATGTATTTAATGTCTAGAAACCCTATAAAACTTAAATTTTTCGCAACCAAAAAGATTCTCGGTCCAAGTAAATGGAGTAAAAATGCATCGGTATGCTACTTTGCTGCCAAGTAGTCATTCCAATCTAAGGACCCTCCACAACTCCGTATAAGAAATTCCTTTTCATTCCTGTCCGTTTGTTTATTCAAAAGCTAAAGACTATAATTTCTACTTTGCGTTGCGTGATTTATTTTGTAAGCAAAATATGTATATGTTGAAATAGGTATATGTATACCTATTCATATGTATACAATTCAATATTATTTTTTTGGAAGGTAACGTTTGTATAGTGGTTAAGCACTTATATGCCATTAGGTTGTTTATTTAACACCCGCTGTCTATAAATGTATTTGTTATTTGTGTGTTAAGCCCTGTTTTATAACATACTATTTTTTTTTTTTTTATACAAGAGGGGGCAAACGAGCAGCAGGCCCACCATATAGGTGAAGTTGCCGCCCATAGACACTCACGCGGCTGGTAGCTCGTGAGTGCGTTGCTGGCCTTTAAAGGAAAATTAGGAAATGGGGAGGTAGGGGAGGAGGACGGGGGAGGGGAAAGGATGGGCCCCGGAAGATCTCACTCACCGAACGAAACGCGAGTACTTAATGAACAAAGTCCAATTGCATCACTTTACGCCGGTTTTCTGTGAGAGAGTGGTTTTTCTCCGGCCGTGCCTGCCCATTCGGCTGAAACTCTAAGTAACAGCATGGCACTTCCACTCAATAAAACGTAGCAAGAGACAAACGTGCAGGAGGGTCACTTCAAGTAAGGTGTTAACCACCGTCCATAGATACCTGCAATGCCAGGAGGCTTACAAGTGAGTTTATTTATTTATTTGTCTGTTTATTTGTTGCCGGCCTTTAAGCGAGAGGAACGCTCGTTTCTTAAAAAAACCTTAGAGACTTTGTTCATTATTCATGTAAACGAAAACAGATTTAGTCTGTTTTAATTTAAGTACTCTTTCCTTTTACTGTTATTATATGGTAATTAATACACCCACACAATATAATAGTGGTTCAATAAACCACTCTAATTGTAAGTGGGATAATCACAAAATTACATACAACCAATGTTTGTGACTAGAATGTGTCAAGACATTGTTTATAGCAAGCGAACAATATGTTTCTCGATACATAGGTTTCCGACATAAAACCTTGTGAGTTTTGACCTTTTGAAGTACCCCAAGGTTGTAATGTCCAATTTTATTGCTGGCAATTTCTGACCGGATTTAATGAGAATTCCGCAACCTCAATAATTGTTTAGTAGTTTTCCGTTGAAGCTAGTAAAACGACTCTAAAATTGCCTTGAGAAGGACGTTCATTTATTCACCTGTAATAATTACGTCATATTTCGGTGCAGCGTTAAGAAAACGATTAATAAGGGTGATCATACGCGGAATAGGGCTTTGCTGCCGGAGCCTTATTCGAAGGCGAACCTCAGCCAGAAAAAAAGAATAAAAACATAATTTGAATATGTATTACTGTATTTACTTTCTAGTATAACAGTAATACGTCACGACAAACTGACAATTGACCGTTTCGAACTGACTAGTTACTCAAATAACACGACAATAATACTCTGAATGGAACGAGACCTTGGTTCGAAATTACGCAACCACAGCTAAACGCATGACGTCCTTGACGTTTGACATTTCGATATGGCGATCGCAGTTCCGTTTTATCACAGATAATTAATGTTTCGGACATTGTAGTACCTTAACAGATACCTCATTTCACAGTACATAAAAGGAAATATTTACAAACACACCGGTGAATCTTAAGTGTAAACACGAGAATATCGAACGAATACCGACTGCGATAAAAACGGAGTGTAACATAAATTATTCATAAAAATCTTGACTTTCAACCGGGTATCTACCTTGCCTACTAAAAATTGGATACGCTTGCTCGTCTAACCATATAAAGAATTGTTCGCTTACAAATAATATTAAAACTAAAGTAGTCATACAAATGTTATTAACTACATAATGTATCTCAATAATATACTAAGATATAAGTATAAGAAACCCTTTGATCATGATGGATTGCTCTTGATTAGAATACTTAGTATTTGTATATTTTTTAATATTTTATGAACGGGAAAGTATGATCGATCTTTTTTAGTTGATACATGCCGCGCCCACATTCAAAATACGTCCACAGACCTGGTTCTAATCACAAATATTAAGCTATGTTCATAATCTTATGCAGTTGTCAGTCAGTTTATTGATCCAGAATCTAAGTTTATTGTTTAAGTTTAACATTCGTAGCTTCGCGTAATATTCAAATGTTAGAGGTAGACGCACGCACGCTGCAGGTGAGCTGAATTTTTTAGACAGTCGAATTTTTCATCGGTTTTACGAGGAAGCCTTACGTTAGTACAACGATATATTTCATTCGGTTTATAGTCTGTGTCCCGATTTCATTCGAGTAAAATCCTCGTTTGAGCATATGATTAAATGTATAGAACAATACTTACAAATATTAATTGGTTTTAATTGCTCAGTTCTTTAAATCTAAAGGACCTACGCTAAGGCTAATTCTTGTTATTGTTTTTTTTAAATGCTTATTAGTTAGTTATGGGAAGTGGTAGTAAATGTAATTGTAGAGTCATTTTTGTCATAATTTTTCAACATTTTTATTTATTTTATTAGTTCTAAAAACAGAGTGTATGCTTAGTACAAAACAATTTATGTGTTACATAAGTGTAAGAAAGTTTTTTTATATGAATAAAATTATTTTCATTTGATTCGCTTTAAACTGTAATTTGATTAAGATAAGATGAGTTCGACTCCAACAATTTTTCTAGGTATCTCAAATGAGCAAAAGAACCCGTGGTTGCTGCTCCAAAACTAAAACATTTAAATATTCAAGCTTAATTAACTCGTCAACGTCTTGAAAATCTTTAATTCAGACTAAATTGGAACGATTTATCTCCTAAGTGTTTTCTTAAAATGAATTTACTTTAACAGAAATAAGATTTTTTATATCACTAGACTAGACGTTGACGGTATGGATTAAGTTATAATATTATATTTCAGTCGCTTTCATATAGAGTTCATTCACTTTGATAGAATTCACAAAACAACAATTCAGGTTTTTATATATGAACATTATAAGTGCCCATTTTAATGGACATCTTTATACACCGTGTGTCTTTAATAAAACAGCAAAAGTGTATGCCGGATTGTGACTCTAAGCCTTGAACTTCTAAGATCGATAAAACTTCTGACTCCTCCTGAAGACTAATTTTAACATACAACCAGAGATCATCATAAATATTTATAAGTCGTTAGGAAAAGGAGTGAAAAACTAACAGTTCCACCACGCAACTAACACAACATGTCCTCTGACGGTGTCCTCGGTATATACGCAATAGAGAAAAAACAACTTTCAATGTACCGCCCGAAATTAATGACATAACAAAGAAAGTAAAAATATATGAGCTCTAGCCGAGTAGATTTTTCAAGAATGTATAAAATGGGCGTAATGTAATGTATGACTTAAAGTACTCGGGCTGTAACACCGTTTTCGCTTCTGAACTTAAATCATATTCTTACATATTATATTATATATCTTAGAAATCAGAAAAGAATAGATTAAATATCAAGCCAAAATAATGTTCTAACATAGAACCGGAAATAGAATCTAAGATCATAAAAAAACAATAACAACAAAAAAAGCAAGAACAGAAAAAATTAAATATAATATACATATGAACAAGTGGAGTATATTATGTGAAGAACGAGCATTTAAGTGTGTGTGTGTGTATTAGATTAGTGTGTGCAATGGTGTTTCTGTGTGAGTGAGTGTGCGAGGTTGAGTCTTAGTTTTTTTTTAAAGAATTTCTACTTAGGACAAATATATCTAAGGACACATATATATACTTAGTCTGGCCATAAATAGTGTTACTATTCAAAAAAAGAAAATATTACGTTTGAATTTGGAATCTGTCATTTTTATATGATTGCTTGATGTGTTTTCTTATTTTCGCGCCATTATATTGTCAAATATTTTGTTATATTAAAATGGAGTGGGGTGATAAAGAGAACCGAATCGCTGTGATTGCCTTACATAAAGTAGGTATGGAGAAAAGTGCAATTTTTAAAACCCTCCACCCGCTTGGTATTAGTCAAATGTTTGTTTACCGGGCTATTGATAGGTACAATGATACCTCCTCTGTTTGTGACAGAAAAAGATCTGGCCGTCCACGTACCGTTCGTGTGAAAAAGGTGATTAAAGCAGTTAGGGAAAGAATTCGAAGAAATCCTGTCCGTAAGCAAAAGATTTTATCTCGGGAGATGAAGATAGCTCCTAGAACCATGTCGCGTATATTAAAAGATGACTTAGGACTTGCAGCCTATAAGAGACGTACTGGTCACTTCTTAACTGATAATTTAAAGAAGAATAGGGTGGTAAAATCCAAACAACTACTTAAGCGGTACGCAAAGGGAGGTCACAAAAAAATTTTGTTTACGGATGAGAAAATTTTTACAATTGAGCAGTATTTTAATAAACAAAATGACCGTATTTATGCTGGAAGCTCTAAAGAAGCTTCGCAATTAGTAAACAGAGTACAACGTGGGCATTATCCCACTTCAGTGATGGTTTGGTGGGGTGTTAGCTATGAAGGGGTGACTGAGCCATATTTTTGTGAAAAAGGTATTAAAACGTCGGCAAAAGTTTATCAAAATACCATTCTTGAGACGGTAGTTAAGCCTTTAACTAACACCATGTTCAATAACAAAGAATGGTGCTTTCAACAAGACTCGGCACCGGGTCATAGAGCTCGATCCACCCAATCTTGGTTGAAAACTAACGTTCCGGACTTTATCAGCACTGAAAACTGGCCGTCGTCAAGTCCTGACCTAAATCCATTGGATTATGATTTATGGTCAGTTTTAGAGAGTAAGGCTTGCTCTAAACGCCATGATAATTTGGAGTCCCTAAAACGATCCATTCGGTTGGCAGTGAAGAATTTTCCTCTAGAAAGAGTTCGTGCTGCTATTGATAACTGGCCTCAACGTTTAAAAGACTGTATTGCAGCCAATGGAGACCACTTCGAATAAACATTGTATATTTTTAATAGTTATATATTGATGTATTAAACTAACTCACTATGAAAGGAATAAATGTTACGTATAAAAAAAAAATCGTGCTTTTCTTTATAACAATATTTATGGCAAGACTAAGTATATACAATATTTCTAACAGTTCTACCTATATTATGCTGCTCCTCGCATAACTTAGAATAAGATTTCTTAGAATACAGCGGTGTATAGTATCAACAGTTATTCCTGTATAATAAGCTTAATAGAATACAAACAATTCAGTATATGCGGTCTAATTATGATAGGATTTGTAACGAAAACGGCTCATAATATCACATACATACATTTTACAAGTAACAGAAATGTTGTAGAATGAATTCATATTTGAATGAATCCGTATTTCGTTGTCGCCAGTTGTGGTGTGATAAATAATTGTATATTTATCTGAGAAATGCATGACTTTGCATTGAAGTCACGTTCCACCGCGGCGAAAAACAACTAAGGATGCGCTGTTTTCTCACTAACTGGATTACAGCTATATATCAAATAAAAATGGTTAAGCGTGTGCGATTTATTAAGTAACAATTAGTTATTTACAAAACTATTTAATTTAACAAAACATAATTAATTCGACGCTTTGTGGGGTTTAAAATTCCGATATATTTAAAGAGGCCACAACGATGTGTATAATGTATAACTCGGTGAAAAAGTAGACCGCTTTGGCAGATGATTCGCGAGTAAGTTTTAATATAATTCATTAAAATATACATAAATCTTGTCGAATTTAAATAAGAATTAATTATAACATATAAGAACTATTTAGACTCGAATTTTAGTGATGTATTTAAAATATTATATCGAATAAAAAGAATAATTAATAAAAACGTGTTTGAATAAAACTGAGGTAACTAATATTGTGACACTAGAACGTTTTATAAGATATTTGTTAGTATGTTTTTTAACTCTGTGAATCGATGAATGCAAAATATAACATTGCGTACGAACGGATGATGAAAAATATTTCAAAAAAGGTATTACTTTTTACGTGATAACGATATGTCCGGGTCTTAATTAACGTAAACCCGTTCATTAAAATGAAATATTTTTATTAATAAAATATGGTAAAACAAAATAATGGTTGTGTACGTATTATGGTGAAATTCAATTTTGCGTATATTGGAACGAGGAACCGTAAATATAGAAACTATAAGTCAATTATGGTGCAAGGCGCCTGACATTCCTGGCATAGCAGTAGTAATTAAGTTCTAACTCGGGCAATATATTGTAGGAGTAAGTTCAGCAAGGTTGCATATAAGCTTATCTTCACTATACTAGTAGGAAATTGACTCTGTTTATCTGTTTCGTGGAATAGTTAATACGTTATCATTAATATATTCAAGCTCAAACTCAAAGTATCTTTATTCAAGTAGGTCTTTATAAAGACACTTTTGAATCGTTATTTTTTACACTACCACCGGTTCGGAAGGCAGTCTACCGAGAAGAACCGGCAAGAAACTCGATAGCTGCTCTTTAAAAAAACAATTAATACAGAATTGTGCTACTGACAATTAAAATAACAAAGCATTGTAAGGCTACTCAAAAATTTAACTGTCCCGATGCTGAGCCAATTGCCGACACATTAAAGGGATCTTTGTCCTCTAAATATTGGTTTATTCGTTTATTAACAAAGAGAACCAAATTATTATGTACTGGTTCAAATTTGTAGAATGTTTGTCAAAATGTTTAATTTGTATTATCAGTTTCGTGACCGTGTCTTTAATTTTTTTTTTTTATTATTTTACTTTTAGGATTCAAACCTGGCTAACTAATGTAATTTCACTGATCAGCCGAGGTGTAGTAATAATTAAAAGCACTTTTGTTTAATCACCTTATAAATTAAATTAGAATATAGATATTTAATCAAATAAACAAATAGAGAGAAGATAAAGAAGAACTAACGATAGCCCAGGCTTAAAACTATTTTATACAACTAAAATAAACCTTTTATAATGAGGGATAGATTACACCAACACAACTGAGTTAGCCCCAGGTAAAATTTGTTACGGGCAGTGACAACATTTGAGCTTTTCCAAAAAAACACTTAATTAGGTTTGCATGTTACAACGTATGTGTTTGAAAGTTGGATCAGGAATGCTTGTTAAGTGGAAAAGGATGACGTATTTAAAGGATAGATTTAGGGAGGGGTTGTTTAACGGGAATAAACAATAAAACCTTATATATAATTATAATTAGGCCTATATCTAATGTGGGTATGTAACAAGGTTGCTTGTTAACGCAACTGATACATTTACTTACATATATGTCGGAGGAATGCAATAGATGTATTTAATTGTATATTATTTACATAGGTTAGCTTATTATAATTTTAATTTGTTAAAATTCTCAATCCAATTTGTTGGTTTTAACTTTAATTGTTTAAACTATTAAATAATTAATAGTTTAAAACATTTGTTAAGAATTTAAAGTACGTAAGTACGTTTGTTGTATGGACCAATCAGAGAAGAGCTAACGATTAGAATGGGGTCAGGCCGCCATCTTGTTGTGGTCACAGCGTTTTGGATTTTAAGGCAAGTCTTTGAAATACCATTTTCAAAAAACAAACATTCCGGGTCCGACAGCCGTCCAGTGCGGTTGTGTTGCGCAGTTGCTCCCGCCATTTGACTTGTCGAGTGGCGTGTTCAATTGTTCAGTGCTTAAGCGCTGGGTGGTTATCCACTCAGAATTTTTATTCTAGCCTGACGCAAGCTGCACCGAGGTCTCCCCGTCTGCCAGGTCCCTGGCGTTCGAGCGGCATCCGAGCAGCAGTGAAGTTTATGATTAACGCGGGTTTACTTGCGGTCGATCTTCCAACCACCTAACGGTGCCAAACGGTTGAAATCGATTAACGCTTAGGCGGGAGTGTTGTTCGAGGGCAGCACCCGTGCCTTTTTCAAGGCGCGTTAACCTCGCCTGCTTCCATCAAGTCCCTGTGTGTGGGCGGAGCCTCTCAGTAGGCATTGCCACGGGGCGTAGGTACTCCAACTGCGCTCTAGCCACCGTCTGCACACACAGGGTCCACTGTTGGACGGGTCCCAGTCGCACATCCGTGGGGGTTCAGCCATCACGACCCCCCCACGGGCTGGTTAGGTCAGCGACACAAAAAGTCTCGTCCGCTATCACCAGCGAAGACTTTACACCTAGGGAATACATAGCTTAGGTACTCACACGTAGGTTTAGGTACACACTGCCAAGCTGCGGGCCTTAAGCTTCGCAGATGGCGGACACCGAACGCCCTCCCGACTACGACTATGCAGCGGAAGACGACAGTGAGGTAGAAGACCTCAACGCCGAGCTAGCGCGGCACTACAGGCGGTTCTACGTCTTCGTGCAGCGACGACACCCGGCGACTGTCCGCCTTTGGAACAGCCGGTCTCCCCTGGGATCACGGTCGCCGTCTCCCCCGCGTTCCCCGACCCCAGAGCCAGAGCCAGAACCTATGCAGCTCGGACCTGCATACGCTTCCGCGCAAGCACTCCTCGCGCGCGACTCCCTCCCCCCGGCCCCCGCGCAGGCCTCGCGCAATAGTCAATTGGAATTGTTGGTCCCCGCGAAGACCCAAATAACCGAACCCTCTGCGGCCTCCGTGCAGGCCCCGTGCCCTTCGATCCCCGAAATTCCCTCCGACAGGGAATCGCGAAAAAGCAAAAGAATGCTCGATAGTGACGACGACCAATCAGAGGCCGGGCGCTCAGTCGCCATGTCATGTCAGTCCGCAGCGTCTAATTCAGACACTGACTCCGATTCCGACGGTTTCAAGACCGTACAAAACCGAAAAAACAAAAAGAGGCGTGCTCCCAACACCCCTCTCGACCCTCCTCCTAAACGGAACACGCACCCAGCTTCCCAGCAGGCTGCGGGTTCGAAAACCGCGCCATCTCCCGCCCCTTATCCCAAGCCCGCGAAACAAGATCGCACTAAAGCCCCTCCCCCTGTTTACGTCAGGGACAAAAGTATTTGGCCCTCTCTGTCCGCCTTGATGGACAAAAAGTCCATCACATACAAGGCGAAAACACTGCGCGACAACATCTGCGTGCAAGTGTACGACCCCGCCCACCACCGTTTTTTAACCTCGTACCTTCGCTCAGAAGGCATAGGAGGCCACACGTTCCCTCTTCCCGAGGAACGAGTCCTTAGAGTCGTGATCCGAGGCATTCCCAAGGAGATCGACTCTTCTACCGTTCAATCGGATCTAATAAATCAGGGATACCCCGTGAAGGAGGTATTCCGCATGTTACACCGCAGCTCAAAGCAGGAATACGACATGGTTCTTGTCGTCCTAGAGCTTTCAGCGCGCGGCAAAAAGATCTTCAACCTCAGTGAGTGTTGTAAACTCTCTGGGCTCAAGGTGGAAACACCTATCAAGCACTCATACACCAGACAGTGTCACCGCTGTCAGTTGTACGGGCACGCGGCGCGCAATTGTTTTGCGCGTGCGCGTTGCGTTAAGTGCCTAGGCGATCACGGGACCGCCGACTGCACACGGACACTGCCATGCGCCGAGCCGCCTTCCTGCGTGCTTTGCGGGCAACAGGGCCACCCCGCGAGTTATCGCGGCTGCCCTAGGGCCCCCAAGGCGAGCGGAAAGGGAAGCAAGCGCGTGCCAAGGTCCGGTGCAGAGAAGCGTCCTCCCGCGCCCCCCAAGGAAACTTACGTCCCAGCCCCCCCTCCCACTATCAACCCGTGGAAAGCTCCACAAAATTCGGCGGAAGTGCCTCCCACTAACCCGCCATTGCCGGCGGAGCCCATAAAACCTATTCCTTCCCTTATGGATATCCCAATAAGGAAACCCGGCCCTCAGATGCCCCTTCCCCCCGCCACTGCGACGACGCTTACGGCTCACGCCAGCGAAGTCCGCAGTGCGGTGCACCTAGCCCTCAGTGTCATAGACGCTGTAGACATCGACGCCCTGCTAGCGTTTAAACACTCGTACAGTGCGGCTGACAGTGTTGACGCTAAGTTGGGAGTAATTATAGAAAACGCCGGACTCCTTAGTGCAGTCCGGAAGTTTGCTAGGCCATCGTAAGGCCTAGTCGCGACATATTTACACAGGTACGCCACGCCTTAAACCGATCCGGATGATCACATCACATTAGCTAGATACAGATTTGCGCCGCCCGCGCGGCTAATTCCAATTAGAAATATAGGTTTTAAAAACCGCCTTCGCCGGCGAAGGCGGAGTCCCTGTTCAGCTTCGCTCACACTTTGTGAGTTCCTGATAAGGCCCTTCAGGTCAGTCCCCAGCCCTGACGGCCCAAGCCGAGGTTCGAGTCTCACAGGAGACGCCCTTGTGCTAGTCAAGGCATTTTATTTAGTTTTAAGTCTCGGCCGAGCTCCCGCTCGCCAACCAGCCCGAGCTGAGCTGTAAAGGCCTCACGGCCAACAGCGAGATCCCACTCCCAAAAAAAAAAAAAAATACCATTTTACAGCACCATTAACCAAGTCGTTGCCACATCCAACCTGAACCTGCTGGTCTTCATAATACCTGTATGTTTGTGCTCGCACGTAACTCATAACATGACGCCCGTTGAGATTATTCTCTGAGATATATTCATATGTTTTATAAGACACAGCCAAGTAAGTATATTCATCTGGCATGATGAAAATATAATTTCTTCTTAGAAAATCAGAATTATAGCTTTACTACAGTTTTATTTCAGGAGTCATACTGGAATCATAAATAGTCAGATATTTACAGATTTTCATATAAATTATATTAGATTTTTTTTTGATAAAGTACGTACAATTTTCTTTAATAAAAAATGTGTGACATTTCCTGTAGAACCGCCCCAAGTCGAGTGATGAGTGTCCTCGCATAAAAATTGCTTGACTTATTTAAATTATTTATGAAGAGAATATCATTTTATTTATATTAAATGTATCCTTACTGTTGATAGAGTAAACGTTTAGGTTTATTACTTATTACTTTAATAACAGAAAGAAAAAGGTTGTTACATTATGTACAGTGACAAGGCCAGTTTTAAATAAATGTTTTTTTGAATGTATGTTTTTCCCACTGCGGGTTGGGAGACATGGAGAGCGTAGGAGAAGGTATGCTAACCTTCTTCTTCCGATGTAGACAACTACATTAGCAGCCGCTGGGTGCCTGGTTGAGTGCGAAAGCGACCCCAGGGCCCTTTCAATGCGGTCTTGTAGGTTTACCCGAATTGGTTTTAGTGGGTATTGCCCACCTCGTCTCTGAAGAGCAGAGACACCAGCGTGGGTTGAGTCCCACATATCCCTTATCCTTTGGGAGCAGGGAATGCGGAAATGCATTTCCACCTCGGAAAAAAAAAGGGTGTATGTGTGGTATAAAAAATATACCAGTTTACAAAAACGCCATACAATTTCAAATTTGACGCGCATTGCCGGTCGTTAAGAAGTACTTTTCTTTCAAGTAGTTTCTTCATCGTCTTAAGAAGACTGGTTCTTAATCGAACCATGACAGCCAGTTTCTATCACGTGGTGGTGCGTGGCGATCGTATATTTTGTATCTTATTATCTATTTATATTATTATTTAAATTTAACTATAGATTATCATAACAAAAAAGCGTTCATTTTAAGCACAATCAAATTGCAGCGGTGACTTGTATTTAAATAATTTTCCCTATAAATGTCCCTTCGATTATCTTTCGTACGTTAACGAGCTGATCCATTAATGTTTAGACTCGTTCGCTTTGAGGTAATCGCATAAAAGCTGCTAAACGATTTGGTAATACCAAAATAATACATATAAATAAAACTTTTTGAATGGATATAAATACAATTATATTATAATAATATAATTGTATTGTGTTTGGCAGTCAACTTCCAGGGTCTGGAGTCTATTTATTGTATCGGAGGTTTTTATTATATTATTAACCAAATAAATATCGAGAAAAAGAGGATATATTATAGTATTCCTGTAAAAATACAGCTAAATATTGGATATACGGAATTTCGCATGATAGCGCAACACTCCAAACAGACTAGCTAGCGACGTATAAAATTAAATCCTTTTTTCGCAAGTTTTATTAAAATGTCAAAATATAATAATAAAAATGTTAATTTCTTAAACATAAGACACAAACAATATTGTGGCTGGGATCACCCAGTTGTGTCGTTGAACTTGTGACAGGAGACCCTGCTCTTCTTCTACTGACAATGGTGGGTTGTCTGTTATGTTTAACTTACCTACTGTAAGTTGTATTGTGTAACTCATACTCTTACCTCATAGTCACAGAACATTCCTAGAGGTGTGCTGCAGGCCGTCTGTCTCGATGTATCCGAGTATTATGGTTCATCAGGATATTTAGGAATATTATATATTTATTGCGATATGATTTAGTTTTCAACTTTTAATTAAATATGCTGTCAGTGGAGAATCAAATTTTACACTATTACGTTAGGTTGGTACTGGCACGCTAACGTGAGACAGCAATAAAAATATATGGAACACACATTTTATTATCCCCACGGTAAGCGATTAAAAGCTTAGGTTATGGGTCCTAACACAACTGTTAAACTACATATTATATAGTTTAAATTCATATACTCAAACAAAAGCCTTCGTGGCTTCGGTTTTTTTCTTGTGATATTTCTAAGAACTACATAACGGCTAAAACAACAATTAAATAAGACTAAACGACGCTATATTCTAACTAAATAACCAAACTGATTGGTCAATTAAATATATGCCTTTGTATTCTCTTGTTTATGTAATTGATCGCATAAACATTTCTAGCACTATACGAAAACTGAAATTATGTGGTGGCTAAATGCATACTTGTGAGGAATTTCAGTAGAATGCAACAGAATGTAGTGAAGTATAATGTACAAAGTGAATTCTCGGCGTCTTTAGTGGGCATCTTGGATTTCTTCATGTATAATAGGGATGGAATTTCTTGGAAATTATATTATAGAACATTCACTAATCAGTGCTGGTATCGGTTGCAGCTTCTATTGTTCACTAAATACTTGGAAAAAAAGGACTGAAGTGTTTCTTTGTTGGTTCTTTCATCCGCTCTACGTTCTGTCAAATTGCTGTAAATGTGACGTGAGTGTAAAGTACACGCATAGTTGTGTTAATTTAATTTAACGCCACGACGGTATTCTTTAAAATTATTGTTGTTACCTGCAAAATATATCTAAAACTGTTGATCGATAAATTTGATTAATTTTACATACAAACCTAATCTAAATTTAATTCCACAAACCCGACTGGAAGACAGCGTAGGAGACGAGTTAATCTTCTCCTCCCAGTTCTATAGAAAATTTATTTAGGATGGCCAGAAACTAAAACCGCGGAGTCTCTGGTAGAATACAAATGCTACCCCAGTAGTCTCCATATGACTAATCGTGGGTTACACCCGAGGAGTGTTTTAGTGGGTTTGGCTCACCGGTCCTCTGAGTAGTATAGGTTTCCTGGTTAGTGACTTGAGTCCCACATATACCCGTGATCTTTATGTTGCGGAGAATGCGTAAAGTATTTCCTCCTCGGTTATCAAAAATATATATATAAACCTTGATTTTTTTTAATATGACGCGAACGACACTAAATTATTCTTCTTGCAATAATCTTAAGGCGTAGTAATATAATTATATTATTCTAAATCTGCCTAATGCCAGTTACACTGTAGCCTTTACACAACCACTTTGCATTAACGCAAAATATACCCGAAGCTTAAGAAATTACATTAATTAAATTCCTTTTTATGTTTTGCCGTGTAGACGCCAGTCATAAAAGAACTTATGACACTTCAGGGGTCTTCATAAATATTATGGGTGTGCTTGAGTTCAACTGAACGTCAGAGGTCATTTTGCGTTGGTCTCGCTGGCTTTTTCTGTAAATTTTCTCGTATTTAACGAGATATGTATAGCTTTTTATTAATTTTTAAATTTATTTAATGGTCATAATTATTTGAGTGAATATTTTTAAGGAGTATTCTTGTTTTAATTGTTAATTAAATATGATTTCTTTGTAAATATACCTCTCTTATGTAAAATATATAACGGTAGTGGTGCATACATTTTATAGGTTAGTTTTAGTCACATTTACTAATAGTCATCGAGTTCTAATTACGCTAAAAAGCTCCTTTCGATTAATTAAACATTAAATAAATACCAATACATTTCTACTGCCTTTAAGATGTTCGTTGGCGTAATTAACAGAACAGAAAATTTTCCATCATTTTCATCCTGAAAGACTTCTTATCACTTTACAAACATCGTGATATAATAAATATTCTTTATTTCAGACAAAAAAGCTTTATTCGATAAAGATTGTAAACAACGACCTTTAAACTATTAGTAACAATAATTTTTTTTAAAGGTGGATACTTTCCCAAGGTCCCAAAGGAGAAGGAATATGTGACTCAACCCACGGTGGCGTCTCTGCTCTTTTGAGGTCGGGCAATACCCACTATAACCACCTCGGGTAAACATTCAAGACCGCATTGAAAAGACTGTGGCGTCACATGCACTCAACCAGGGTCCCCACCTTATAGTGTCTAGACTCTAGACTGACATGCAAAAAGTTAACGAATATTGTTTGCCTATAAAAAAATAACAAACTAATTTGTGCACACATGGCATTTAATATTATAACGTTTAAATATATCTGGCCTTTAATTATCTCAAAAAAGAAATTGAAAAAAATATATATTATTATTCATTCAAAGGAAAAACCTTTGCGTTAATTTTTTCGACTGCCATTATATTTCACGGCAATCAAAGATAACCTCAATTACAATGTTTAAATCAATGTCTGTTTAAGGTATATTAACATTCAGTTCAACCCGAAGGCGTCGTAAATTGCGTAGCGTTAGATAACGGTACAATATTTATGGTCTTGCTGTACCTTACTAAAAAAGCCATTTCTCGTATGCATATGATATTATAATTGACGAAATCAAAGTCTTAAAGAACTCATAAATTACGGATTAAACTCAAATTATCTTTATTCAAGTAGGTTTTTATAAAAATTTACATTACCACTATTTCAATAGTGTTTACATTACCACCGGTTTGGAAGGTTATCAACGAAGAAGAGCCGGCAAGAAACTCGATGTCTACAAAATAATTATCGAACCTACTTAAAGGGTTTTATTTAAGTTAGTGTAACTGACATAACATGTCAAAACTAGTAACATAATTAATGAAAGAAGTTTTTGTACATGAACTCTTATTACAATTTTATCTATACTTATAATAAATCTGTAGAGTCAATTCTGTACATGAAATATATTTTCAAAATAATTATCAGGATTTGATTAGGGATCGATGCCAAAACTGCAAAAAGTAAAAAATTTGTCTGTCTGTCTCTCTGTCTGTCTGTCTGTCTGTGTAACCGTTATAGAAACAAAAACTACTAGACGGATTTTAACGAAACTAAACACAAATATTTTCATACTCCTGAGCTGGTTATAGCGTACATTTCATCACGCTGCAATTAATAGGAGCAGATCAGTGAAGAAAAATGTTAGGAAAACGGGAGAAGCTACTCCATTATTTAAGTTTCCGTCGCGTGTGCCACCTTTATAGTTAAAGCTACACAGAAATCATGTATCACAGAAATGTTCTGCTTAAAATTATGTAAAACTTTTTTCACAATATCATATGTCTATCTGTCATGGTTGACTCACAATAACACGTGTAACCCTCGATAGCTTAGCAGTTCGAAGCTTTCTGATTATATTCGTCTACTCTAACGTTTATAACACTCTCAGTCATCCCCAATTAAAAAAGTTAATAGTATTAACGATTCATAATAAAGATTCATTAAAATCGATAAAGAAATGCAAAAGTTATAAATACGCTAATAATAAGCCATCGCGCGTGAATACTACGAAGGATTATTTTTTTATAAGGTCCCGAACGCACAGGCAGGTGCATTTATCAGTAAATTAATATGTTACATACAGTAAGCCGATCTTATATAATGTATATTCATATCTTTAAATGATATGATGATACATGAATTTGTTAAACCTATTTTGTGAAATAAATTCATTAAAACCTATTTTGAAAAATAAATTCAATATAACCTCTTTTTGGCTCAAATAATTAATAAGAGGCATTTTTGAATAATGTTCGATGGTTCTTTCATATCTGTGGTAAGCGGCTCATTTGGGTCCGATTGGCGAACGAGTTAGACGTAAGTGTTATTCCTTGAAAATACTTTTGTAAAATTATTGTGAATCAGCTAACTTTATTAAATATAATAATTATAACGATTACATATTACTGTGTTTTGGTTAATATTGCATTATAATTATAATCCTAACAATAGATAATTAAGCATAATATGTAATGAGATATTTTATTATTCTATAGTTCATTAAAATAGATAAATATATTCAATTATAGACACATATTATACAACTATAACACGTGCACGTGCGGCTTGCTTGGCGCCTAGAGGATAGCGAGTCACCTAGCTTCGTAAAAGGAACTTTCTCGAACGTTCGCGACCGGCCTAGCAGCTAGGCGCCAAGCGCGGATTGCGGCCGGTCACGAACGTTCGAGAATCGGTCCCCGCGCATTTCGCGTCCGAGCACGATTCGAATCGAAAGGCAAAATTTTTGCGAATTGATGTTTGGAGCGTTCGACCTTATTGACAGACAATACTTAATTGATTAAAAAAAAGCGTGCTAACGTTTAGTCTTAGATAATTTATTTTTAGATTCCTTTTGTTGTTATTTTATAAAATAGGTATTAGTTATTTTAGTAGTGTTTAAATATACGTTAATTAATTACAAATTATTAATAGTTTACATTACATTTTATTTCTTTTTAGGTGAAGTAGTAGTAGGTACGTATAGATTGTTAGACCGATAGGTGCTTTGGCTAATTTACGCTAATAACACACAAGGAGTAATACGCTGACGGAATAGGTACAGTTCATTAACAATAATTTTGTGCGGTTCCGTATTGTGATATTCTTGACAGTATTGTAGATTAATATGTTATATCCCTACTAAAATACGAAAGTAAATCTGTCTGTTACATCAAAACCACTGTACTGTGAGGAAGGACATAGGCTACTTTTTCACGACTAACGACGGAAGCGCGGGCAAAGTCGCGGGCGAATGCTAGTATAGAATAAAGTCATGTCATACACATCGGAGGTTGTACCCGATAAATCTTGTCATTCGTCTGTCAATTCCCTAGAAGTAAGAGAGAAAAGATGATATATTTCATTTTTTTTTATAGAAGAAAAGGTAAAGACACTCAAGTAGCTGGGAGCTGATGAGTGCGTTGCCGGCCTTTTGGTGAGTGATACGCTTTTTTCTTGAAGAACCCTTAGTGGTATTGCTTCGGAAAGACCGTGGTCGGCTGCTGGTCCCATAACGTGGTGGTGCGTGGCAAGACACGTCTCACTAAACGCGCAGTGGTGGTACGACATCGAGACATCCAGGTGAAACGGGTGGAATTTCGTATTCTGCCTAGACGTCCGAAGATGAAATTCAGCTGCAGATATTAATCCGAACAACACCTCTGAACACTCCCCATAATAAAGGGGATAGAAGATGCTCAGAGAACCAACATAACTTTCAACGGATCAGCAAAACGATAAGACATGGGATATTTAAAAAAGATAGGTAAATAAAGATAGGAAAGAACTTCCTGTCAAAGATAACAGAACATAACGGTCTATAAAATTTCACAGTCGCCACCAAGCAGTTTTCAATTAAAACTTGAGCTTTGTTATCTTCGATTCGATTCTACGCTAACTATACGGTAAGCATACATTTAGTAAATTTAATACTATGAATCCTAGAATAACTGGACTACGCACGCGCTAAACTGGTCGACTTTTTAATATCGATTCGTTGGGTTTATTAAATAAGACAATCGCTTCAATTTTTCATTAGAAATCGTAATTTTCCTGTTGGCCGATTTAAATATTAAACAAAAATTAAATTGCTTCTCTTTATTAAAATTTCTAATGACCTACAATGATTTCACAATTTAATCAATTACTTCAATTAGATTTTAAGAGCGAGATTTAGGTTAGATTTTAGTTGAAAATAATTAATAAAACTAATGTAGTTGCAACTGTGTGTTATTATATAGTTATTAAGAACTATTAACCTTTGATCATACAAAATCATGGTGTCAGCTAACTAGAGCATTTCATGCCATAGTTCGCACTTACTTTCGTTTAGCTACTAAGCTTATCTTAAATCTAATCGCGTATAAATTTTAATTATTCTATTTTGCAAGAGTGCAATTTGAAAAAGCTGTAACAACATTTTAGTAAAATAAAGTCTTACAAATAAAAATACGTAAAAATGCGATGCGCTTTAGTTTTATGGTAAATAAATAAATTTTTGGTGCCCATCAAGCTTGCAGGTCGTTAAAACAAAGTGATAACCTGCATTTACACCTGCAACACCAAATGGCCTACCGGATGGCGTTCTACTTTAAGGGAATACTTAATAAAGTATGACAAAGGATGGTCTCATCTCATTTCTTGTTATTATTTGAAAATTTAACAATATTAATTAATTAACTTTAATAGAACTCGTTTTATATATTATTTATATTGTTTATAAAAGTACCATAAAATATCATACAAAAGTGTAGCCACGCTGAATATCAGTGCTGATGTCATGAGGCTAGTCTGAATGACCACTGAGCGTGGCCTTATTAACAGGTATCTTCTTCTTTTCCTGCTGGACTTCGCCGACGCTTGATGGGCGTCGTCTTGTCCAATTTCAAAGGCCACCTTTATATGCACTTATGTCTAACTCAGTGTTATTGTTATTATATATATTTTATTCTAATTATTTTATAATTTTAACTATGTATATAAATACCATATCTTATGTTTTGATTATTTTTCGAAGTATACTGTTAAGTGTTTAATAAAATAAATAATTAACACTACGTACTTTATGAATGTAAGCGTATATGGGTTTTCTTAATAAATATTTCATTATTCCTTTTAAATCTTATCCCATTCTACGTAGATTCCCTCTCTTAAGGTGTATTATAATGCGTTTAGGTACTTATGATGGTACCTTTGTCCCAAAGGTCAGGTGAATGATCCCTAAAGGTGCTTTGATCACAACTTATATCAAAGTACAGATCAAGTAGTCATTAAGGTTCACTTTGAGGTAACCATGGCAACATATTCGTGGAATACCGTACATAGAAAATGGTACTTAATATTTGCAAAGTATTCAAGTTTGATATTATAACTAATCTACTGGCGCTATAACCGCTAGATGGGCACAATAAACAAAATGGCGAACGCTATTACGAACGGGTGATAATTATTTAAAAAGTCTTTGTGATTTGATTAAATATCACAATAATAGAAATATTATTAAAAGTAACATTTGTATAGTTATAATATTTTAATCTTATTTTGTTTGATATCATGTGAATACTATATAATATGCAAAAAAAAAAATACACTTTCGTTACTTTTTTTTTAAATATTGACTTTTGAATACGCGATTCAATTAGACTTCAAATAACGGTATTAAATGCAGAATTTTACACAATTTGAATGTTTGGTAAGGTCAACTGTCTGACTGTTGAACAAATGTAAAAAAAAACCCTATAACGGTAATACAAAGCGCGGTAATATAAATTAAAATTGTTGCTATAGTCTGTTAACACAAATATTTTTAATCGCTCCTTTTCAATTGTTCAAATCGTTTAAAATCAATTACGAAACACTCGCAAACTGTTCAACACTATCTGTAATTTTATATTCACTTTACTTTTTATGTCTATTCCTTTTTAAATCTGAGAATTACTGCCTCCGGTAATGTGTTTCGTTATTTGAATGTGAAATCTATAACAATACAATAAGGTTGATTATTCGATGAATAGGATGCAATTAATTTTGCATTGCAATTCGTTCGCTGCTAGGAGGTATATTCGCATCGGCACGAGAGTCTTTACTAAATCAGCAATGAACAGATAAGCCATGGATTCGTCCGGTATGTTTTGTTTGAAATTCAGTTGAGTCTATATTTCTGATATTGCACACACGTTATCACAAGTTGTAACATTAATGTTATATAGATAAGTATTCAGTAACGTTACAACAAAAAACAGTTAAACTTTACCAGAAAAAAACCTATTACAGGCTTCTACCGCCTGAGTCAATAACATAAATTTAAAATGTGGCTTATAGTAAATAGACCATATGACGACAGGAAGACATTTAATAAATCATCGAAGCTTTGTCCAATAGACTCTTTTACCCAAAAGTCTCTAGTTAAAAAACGAATGCGCTCGGCACAAGCTAACCAAACTCATGACGAACACTCGTTTAACATGCAATTGGGAATTTGCGTGTCGAAGTCATCCGTACCAGCGGGAGCTAGCTAAAGAAGACTTTGGTGTTAACGTTAAGAATACCAAGGGCAAATCAAAAAAAAACCTACAGAGTATCATGCTGTAAGTCCTACTTTACGTTAGAGATAATATTATGTACATCGGACTCCTGGTATCATTCTCTTCTATTCATAATCTTTTTCTTACGATAAACGCTCTGCATACGTATTAGTCAAAGAAATAATATTTCTCTTAGATTTTTACTATATAGATAAATCTGTTACGATGAATCCTAAGTTTTCGCGGGTAGATAAGAAAAGTGTTGAAGTTAGATTATACGAACGCGAAAACTCAGTAATGTTTATATTAATAATAATAAACAATGCTATGTTCTAATTAAGCTTTTAACTAGTTAATTTACGGGACTGGCATAAATGTTTAAGGACGACCCATCAATACTCTTGTCACGTACAGATTTGCATAACCCTAATGATCAATTTATTGCTACCTAATTATTAATTACTAATTGTAAAAAAAGCATCAATTTTGACACGTGATAAATCTTTATTACAATCGAGAACTAGCTTCACAAAACAACATTTAAGGCAAAGGTGTATTACTTATATAGAACATACTAGTGATTATATATTTCCAAGAGAAATCCTCTCGCATTTATAATTATAAGGACTTCTTGTTGTGTGAAAGAAACTTACGGTACGTAGAATTTACCACGACGTGAGTGCAATTAGTTCACACAAGTTCATAATTTTGTTCCCAGTTTGGTGTTGAGTTAGTTTGTGTATGGAATTCCAACATTAATTTCCATCACCTACCTCTACATAATACTATTTTTAATTTTAATTCAGTACATGTTTTATATCAGTAAATTAATCAGTGGGATGAAACCAATCGATGGAGATTGTGGTTGATTGATTGAAACTGATCTTGACAAGCGATTGGACTAGACTTCAATGAATCAAGGCTATCGACATACCGTTGTTAGGTTTTATATTCAATGTGGCCTTAGCACTTAGCTATAATAAGAGATTAAAGCTAAGTGCTAAGGCCCCGAAAGTATAATTATCAATATGATATGAAGAAACGCTTATTTTATTTTAACAAAGCATACAGTGTTTCTTTTAAGTGCAAACAAGGTGGCACTTCTAAATTCTGCGATATAAAAATGTATCGTTACCTTTCTACAACTATTTGATGGGTTTTTTTATTTAAAAGTTAAGAACCTAATGTCATAATTGTATGATTACTCTTAATACAAGAATATGCAAATACTAGGAAAGCAAAAATTAAATTAAAAAGTTCTTTAGGGATTCGTTAGAGCTTGCTAGAGCGGTTATTTTTTTATGAAACGTGTAATACTCGAAAGCCACACATAGTTTTAAGATCCACGTTTGGGGGAGCATCCCTGTGAATACAAAGTGGCTCTATTTCGAATGAACAAGAAATCAGTCTAGCGGGAGTTCTTATTTGTGGCCAAGAATTCAGCTTGTATAAAAAAAACATCTAATTTGTGTATATCTAGGGTGTATATTTTATAGTAAGTTTAGTTCCAACAATTGTGATATGTTATTGGAGAAATTACTACAGTTTCTTATACATACCATGTTAAAAACTATACTTAAAGGTGATAAAAAGTTTTAAACCATAAACAACTTCTAGATTTTCAACACAACCGTTGTACTATTGATAATAGCAAAATTCTCCTGAACTTTTACAAAGATGTGTTATGAATTTTAAATGTTAAAAAATAGTTGCCAATAAGAATATGTTTTTTAATTTCCAATTCGCTAAACGCATAGCCACAAGGGGCTCTGCATTGCTACAGATAGGCTTATACAGCTTAACTTGCTCCACTTGTTTTGCTCTTTTTCTGTGAATATTTTTATTAAGATATTTAAAAGAATCAAATCGTTATTTAAGCCTTTTATATACGAAATTTAAATTTAAGCTAATTGATCCATAATCTAACTTTTGGTTGAAAAAACAACTGAATTACATGTTTTTAACTAAGCACAGCTATAACCAATAAAAAGTAATTAACATTGTCTATTGTTTATGCAACCCTCTTAAACCTCTTTCACTTTATTTACATAGTTGCTAATGAGTACCATCCAGAAATCGTGATCACCATCTCTGTTAACACAATGATATTACAGAGCATAAAGGATTTATAATTAAATAAATATAAAATGTTTACATCTAGAAATAAACGATAACAAAATAAAAATAATTAAACTAATAACCTATTTAGGTCCCCATATTACTTTAATTAGGTTTACTATTGTAATTATTTTTTAATTTAAATACTTTAAAATATAATTCATATTATACCGCTTGTGTAGGCACACCATCTCAATTCCCTCGGCCAAGCACAATAAAAAAAAGCTGATGCGGATGGCGGATAACAATAGAAGGTGAAATCACAAGAGTCTTTCCTCCAACTTTGTGGTCTCTGTAGAGCAGAGTCTTGAGTCTGGGGATACAGGGGGTTATTTAAAATATAAGTAGGCGCCTCAGGTGACCCAAGTGCTAGTGCTTTCTCGCTTGTAGCTATCCCGATACCGCGAGGAAATGAGAACCAAAATGTTAAAAAATATTTTAGTGTTTTTATTGTATAGTTAAATAACGTTTCTTATGCTTCAATATCGTACAGTAACATTATGTTGCGACGTGTTCTATTAAAGTTAACTGGGATGTTCAATACAACCTCATTTACATACAAATGAAAGCAATAGATGCAAAATGGCTGAACTCTATTAGAGTATAATTATATATTACCCAACAACAATTCTCATAAATGTATTATTCAAAACTGTAAAGCAATAAACCCTTGTAGTATTAGATAATATAAGATAGTTGAACCCTAAAGTACTCTCTTTGATACCTCATAAATTGGGCTCTTCGGACTCTTTCTTGACGTACACAAGTGTTTTCTGATATGTTTCTATATGGAACAGATAATTAAACTTAAAAGCTCATCTCATAAGAATACCCGTTCGCGTTGTAACACTTTTTACAAACCTCACCAAAAACACAAGTTATTAACAAACTAGCTTTCCGCCCGCGGCTTCGCCCACGTGTAATTTGGTTAAGTATATAGCGATTTTTAATGATCTCGAAAGGGCTTTCTTTCACGGGCTAAAATCTTGTTACAATTGGAATTATATATAGCTTGTGTTACTCAGGGATGATGTACCTTTACAGGATCGGATGATTCGGGGAAATCGAGGGCAACTTTCAAATTAACGTACAGGCAATTAATATTCTGACAATTTTATATTCTGATAGTCATCTTCTTATGTGGATGAGCTGATGATGGAAGGTAAAACTCCTCAGCGGTTAAGAGTTGAAAGAAAATTCTTACGAAGTTATACGTACTTGTGAGGTTATTAGTTTGACCAAATAATAAAAGGTAAACCTCATTAACGTTAAGGACGTAGGTGGAAAAATGGATGCGGACAAACGATAAACGTCTCTTCACTCGTTTCCTTTTACTTGTTTGTATAGGTAGTGTTCAGTCAAAATAATCATAGGGTAAAACGTTAATGGAAGTTTGAACTGCATGGTAGTCATGACACAATGGAGCATCTTAATACCGCGATGGATATATTTGGCCTAAGTAGAAGTTCTTTTAAAAAAAAAGACTCAACCTCGCACACTCACTCACACAGCAACACCATTGCACACACTGATACACACACACACACTAAATTGTTCGTACTTCACATAGTTCCACTTGTTCATGTGTATATATATTTTTATTTATTTTTCTGTTCGTGTTTTTTTTTTATTCTTTTTTCTGATTTTAGATTCTATTTCCGGTTCTATATTTTTACCTTATTTTGGCTTTATTTTTAATCTATTTTTATTGTGTAAACTGTTTTTGATAAGCTGTATAGGTTTAAGAAATAAAAAAATAAAATAAATCTAGGTTGATGACGCATTTTATCAGCGCCATCTATCGAGCACTTTGTTCAACACTTCAACCGCGCTCGCGCGCACTGCGTTATTTGTTATTTTTGTTACCTCTCATAAGTTTTAATATTAAGATTAACTTATATTAGAACATATTTAACAATATATAACTAATCAATCAATATAAGTGTTTAAAAATTTTGAAGCAGTGGTTGAAGTAAATTTTCAATTGACCATAACTTCTTTTTCTCTTAACCGATTTTGACAAAATAAACTTTTGACAACGCTCCCAATTATATGTAATCCAACTGTGAAAACCGCGTTCAAACCCGTTCAGTAGTTTTCAAGTTATAACGTACCAGACAGACAGACAGACAGACAAGAATTCCAAAAGTTGTTTTTTTGGTTTCTATGACTCTTCTTTAATTACCTACTTTCAGTTTTTTGGAAATATATTTAATGTACAGACATTCGATTTTTACTGTCTTATTATTAGTATAGATTGGTTTTATTGGCTACATATAAAATGCAATGCAAAAAGATGTAAGCAGTTCCTGTTATATTTCAATTAAACTCCTATTAAATATTTATTTGCTAGTTGAAGTGTTTGTGTTAAATGCTTTTGACTCCTGGGTATTGTTTAATGTAAGGACTGCAACATACAAATTAAATAAAAATATATTCTTTAATAAAGTCATTAAATATTTAATAAGTTTAGTAAGTTTTAGATAAGATTGATTGCTGGAAGGTTATCATGAAATCCTAGTTTAACGACTAGGTAATAACTCAAAGGATAACTTTAGCCTCGTTTCTTTCGTGAAATTCTAAGATAATATTTTTCAAAGTTAATTTAGATAAGCAAGCATATTTCAAGCTGTTTCAGTTCGAATGGACTTTTGCTTTACGTACTTGCTTACAGTGCAACTGAAGATTTATTAGTAATAAAAATAACTTAAGTTGAAACTTAATAAATTACTGAAGTAATAAGAAATTCACACTACCGTGTGTCGGTAACGGTGTATTTAAGTAATGTACTTACTTGTTAAATTGTTCGTTACTTCAAATAAAAATATAAATTTGAATTAAATTAAAATCTCATAGCATAACAAAGCATCGCTTGACATCGCATGCATTGCATGGCATTATGATATTAAATTAAATATAACTTACGTATATACAAAAGGTTTTGTTTATATTATTTATTTATTTTATTACATCTGTCCCCAATCATCTTTTAAAATATATTAAAAAAAAAACAATACATTTATAAGATAATAAAACAAGGTATACACACAAAACAATTATATGGGCACTTGAAACATTTAAGAGATAAAACATAACACAATATATATAATAATACAAACAAGATACAGCACACATGCGAACACCATCAGGATTTAAAGGTTTGTTTTTTAAATTTAAAAAAATCTTTTACTATGTCTTACAATAACTATTTCGTAGTAAGTATAGTTAAGAAGGTGACGCAAGGAAGCTGATAAAGCGCAATTAAGTCAACATATAAGACATTGGTTCTGTTATGGATGCTAACTTAACTCATACATTTATATTATATATTGAAAATAAATATTATAACGCCTAGACAGCATCAAGCATAAGCAGGTATTCGAGAAAAAAAAAACATTCAAATAAAATTATTAAATAACTGAATTTCCATACAATTTCATGGGAGAGCAATGTTTCACACGGACAATTGGACGTTTCCCCATTACCCGGATCCTTGCCCGGGTATCCATTATCCCTGGTATGACGTATTAAGATAGTTTTACTAATGTTATGTCTCCGGTATCCTCATTTAATTTAGTGGTATCGTAGTTCGCGAGTTCTCTCGCGTTATATTCCTTAAAGTATATCAACTCTTTTATGGTTATTACTTATTATTATTTGTAATGCAAAAAAAAACCCATATATTTTTGTCTCTTACCTTTTTTTAATAGAATAAATCACGAGCAATTGGGTCACATTTAACTAAGGAGAGGACTTTCCTCCTTAGAGGGCCTTCTCTCTCACGCTGGTGTTGTCGTCTTTTAAGATATGAAATGGTTGCGTGGGTAATTAAATAGGAAGGGATGTGAAAAAGACAAATGCTGGCCCAGAAAAATTAATAGTATTCAATATTTTGTAATATAAACAAATTTTGCATAGAATAAGTTTTGCATAAATTGAAAAAGTATTTATTTTCGATTAAGACATGAAATAAATCCTTGAAATTCAATAATTAGTCTTAGAAGTAATTAATGTTGAAACAAATTAAATATGAAATTGAATATCAATCAACACGATTCAATTATTGTTTGTTCTTCATTTTTAATTAATTATTATAGAGATTTAATTTTGGTTTATATTGAAGCTTTAATTATATAAAGTTTGACTATTTTTTTCTAATTCGTTATACCATAAGTTGTTACGGACAATTTCTACTTCGATTTATGTCTAATTATTTTTGGGATTTCTAAAGGTTTCTAAATTTTATGAATTCACGGTAAAATCTTCTTAACACGACCTGTTAAAATAGGTGAAATTAAGAGATTTGTGGGCTATTCTATATGCTTGAAAGAAAATGCTTTTATCTTAGAGAAGTATCCATTTTTCATATAACTGAAGTAAACGCTTAAGCGGTTAATAAATATAGAACAAAACAATTTTACTATTAGATTACTTCTTTTCTGTTTGAAGTCAACAATGTTCTACCTTAAATTCGTGATGAGCAACACCTATTTATACCATAACAATGTAATTAATACTCTTTTGACAGATTCACGGACCAGGGTGTGTCTCTCTTAACTGCCCGCAAACTCCCCATATCAAAAACGCGGCATATGTATCGATAATAAATACTTTATTTACGTCTAAACCCACGGCATATAACAATATCGTTAACTTGAAATGTTTCATAATCTTATCATATAAGGGAAATATGAAAACGACAGCTATATTCATAAACTATCGAAGCTATTACTTGCAATAAGTTTGTCTGTTTACCGCCAAATTAACCTCATATTTCATCCGAACAAACAAGGCTTATTAGACATTTAGAGTATATTAACTTGGCTGTTATGAGTGGGCGATCGTGTATGAATTCTATTCCGTAAGGTATAAATCAAAATATATTTCTCGCCTAAGCCTAACGTTAGCTTATTTTATGGCTGGTAACGATAAAGACAAAGCCATCTACATTTATACCCGTTATGGCCAAAGAAATGTTTACCATACCGGGTATCGAACCTGTATTCGGCAGACCAGCATTGCGCCAATGTGGTCAAATCGGTAGTGGAACGATATCTTGATAGCAATGTAATCACAAAGGTCATTCATACAATCATTTGATTTAAATTTAAATTTATTCTGCAATTATTGCTAAGGTTATATGGCCCTGATAATTTTTACCGACTCAGGAGGCATCCATTGCTGGCTGAGGTACGCTTTCGAACAAGCCTCCGCCGGCAAAGCCCAATTCCGCGTATGATCGCCCTAATGAATCGTTTCCTTAGCTCTGCACCAGAATGTGACATTTTATGAGAGGGTTAGGAATGATAGTGGACGAATATAAGAGGTTGTTAGATTTAAAAATCGTATGTGTTTTTTGGCTTCGGCCGTAAATAAATAAATAATATAAAATAGAACGAATTTTTAAGTTAGAAAATCGCTATTTTGAAATCGAAATAAGAGCTACGACGGAAAAACAGAACCTTTAAAGAATCCATGACAGGCAAATGCCTGTCAACAAATGTGCAGAGACGGTCCGTACATGCAATATTTTAGATTTTACATAAAAGGAAGTCGTATTTGTTACAACACTCATAACTGGAGATCAGCTGGACCAATTTTCATGGTATTTGATTCGTCACTGTATGAAAAACTGTTATCTATATTAATATTTATTTTATATAATATTTTGGATAATATATCTTTCTGTATTCTTAATATTAACCTAACTAATATAAGTAACTTAAAATAAAACCAATCACAAAACTAAAAGAAATTTAAAAAGTTTGGTCCATGTGGCAGAGTACCTACAATGCTGGCGACATTTCCTCGCTCTATCGCGATGCAAGGAAAGCACCAGCTCGTGGATTACCGGTACTGACTACCAGGAGCCTACTTAATTCCTTAATAAGCCCATGTGCACTTGCACCCCATGGTCCAAAAGTCTCTACCCCAAATGGAAAAAAATAAATGTATTAGTTCAGGTAAAATGTAACACGACATTGACAGCTAAAACTATATACTAGAAATACTTTTCAAAAATAAACTAATATACGTTTAACGATAAATATACGTGAGAACGTAAAATGGCTTTTTAGAATCGATGCAATTTTTCAATACTCCCGACTATTTGGATCCCCCTTTGATATATTCGTATGGTTGGAAAACAAGTTATAATTTGAGAGTGGATGGAATATTAAAGACGAACTTTCCCTCGACTAATGACCTCTATAATACGTTATTTCCAAGAATATGCATTTTCTATTATAAAACCACTTAAATGATCTTTTAGACTCTATTGACAATGTCACTCTTCTTAATTAATTAACAGACTACCCTATTTAAAATAGAATGAAGAAGTTACGAGTGGCTTTTGCACGCGACTTCGTCCGCTTATAAATGGCAGATTTCTGGTGAATTATTATGAGTGGTAAAATAGTGGTAGGTCAAGAGAAATTCTACCATTACCCTAGGTCGGAACTGTTGCTTTTTTTGCAAACTGTACTAACGAAATATATGATTTGTATGCGGCAACCGAACGACGATGATTTAAAAAACCTGACGCCCAAATGCAAAGGGGCCTGAAACTAGTTACTCTAAACTCGTGAATCGCTAAGGCTCACGGTACTTGTAATACTTTTCAAAGCGAATTAAATTAAATTTAATATCACATATCATAGTGCCTGGAAGAGATCGCTTTTCAGCGTTAAGGCCTAATGTCCACTTTTTCTTATTTGGAGGTTGTCGTTAGATGTTTTGTTAATCTTATTTTTAAGTTTTATTATAATTGTTGTTTTTTTTCTGACAAATTAGTTTTAATAATTATTATATATTTTGGATCTGCATTGTATTTATTGAAAAGGTTCTTGCACTTTAATAATTATTATTATATATTAATTTGACGAACTTTAAAAAAAAAATTATTAATTACTACCTTAGACATCTGCAACTCTTTTTGTCAAAACAAACCTATTTAACACAATTACTGGAGCACGTTTAAAAACATATTCCAGTATTAGCTACGCGTTTTAAAAAAGCAAAAACCTCTATTTTTTCAATATTTTTTTTGTATTATTTGCTACCGATGGCTTTAATCAATTCAGTTTGGTCGCATGTAAGTCTTTAGACTTTTTAGTGGTTAGTGTATGATCGCCCTTACCACGTATAACCCATAAGCCAGTACAGTCGACGTTTTGTTTACGCGTTGCAGATTGAAGGCTCAATCTCCGAGCACGCGATTTTCAATGAAACCAGCTTATATAAGCTGTTCCTATACGCTTATAAAAATAACAGTAAATAAAATCCATTTTCAAAGGACTGCGTAGCCATTTTGCGATGAAAATTGCTGTGGGTAACTTCAACGTTGGTTTTTTACGTTAGGTTTATTAAAATATAAAAGTTTTATTATTTGTTATGCAGGCAATAAAAAAAAAATTATATAATTATTACCTTATTTAAAATGAAGATATCACAAAGCGTTATAAAATATATAAGTATTAAGCTGAACTACAAATTTCTACTGAAAATTTCAATTTCTATGCAAAATTTTACTTAATTTTGCATCCAAGAGTAAAACACGTTACACTTAGCCTTCAGTAAACGCCAATGAAACACGATTTCTCACTTCCGCTTTGGTGCTTTACGTTAATACAGCTTATAAGGCAGAAAGCCTTTTAAGGTTTCATTAAGTTGATTTTATAATACACAAAAAAGGGAATTTTGAAAAATTTTATATCATATTATATATTCACAAGTGTTTGTCACATAGTCATCGAAGATAATTTCCATTTATGTTGGTTTATCGCCACCATACAAGCAAACACGGAAACGGATGTGCTTTGTTTTCGTTTTGTATAGATCAGTTCTAAATGTATTAAGTTATTAATTACAAGGATAACTTTTTAGAGCAGTTACAATTAAGTTTTGTTAAGGAAATATACATATGAATTTAGACAGCTAAATATCAACGTGCATACATGGGGGACATAGCTCAGTGGCAGAGCAATCGACTGCAGATCGATAGGTCCCCGGTTCAAATCCGGGTGTTCCCTTATTGGTCCTTTTTTCTATGTTTAGTTTTTTAGTTACAATTGCTAATAGTGTAACGGTTATTGTATTCAGCAAACAAAGCAAGTATAGCGCTACGTAGGGGTGTGGGCGCCATCTTGTTTTTGTGACATTGTTTGGAATTCTGATGGTACACTTTGGCGAAGCATAGTGAAGAGTTTGACCGGGGTAAGACACATGTTGACTCAAAGATCGGTGACCCGTTGCTCTTTCAAATATAATACCATTGTCATAAAGCCCACTAATCCCATTGAGAATGTTGTTATGGGATAAATGGAATTAACCAAAACTGCTCGTATCAATTTCATTGTTGAAGTGCATCGTTAAAACAGTCCAATGTAACGCAGTGATGCACCGTTAATAGTATTCTAGAATTAACTACATTTTCACCCTGATTTCATTCATAATTATAAGCGTTTTATTTTTTATTTTTTTATGTGAGAGGAGGCAAACGAGCAGGCGGGTCACTTCGAGTGATGTGCCAACCGCCGCCCATGGACACCTGCAACGCCAGGAGGCTTATAAGTGAGTTGCCGGCCTTTAAGGAAGAGGAACGCTCTTATGCTTTTGATAATTTTTCAACAACAATATTGATATAGCTGCGTCAGGCTGACTATCCAAAACTGTGTGTAGTTACTTCTACCTATTTACGAGTGCTCAAAAAAAAGCGTGCTTTGAGCTGCCCAGTCCACTGAGACTGCATGATGGTCACGTGTGCTCTACCAAGAGCGTTAGGAAGAAGACTTTCTGCAATAAAATAGTTTTATTACTATAGGTCCTACAAGGAGAGGGCTTACCAACTCTTAAGAGTAAGAGGCAAGCACTTTTGAACCCAATGTGAGTGTCATCTAGTAGTAGTCACCTTTCTCTCTTCAACTCCTGCTCGTTTTTCCACTCTTCTATAAAAAAACAGATACAATTTAACTGTTTCCATTCCGTTTATACATTTTGGATCACTTCTATTTATTTAGCCAAGTGGATACTATAGAATAACCGCAGACCACGAATGTTTACGATACAGCGCGTTTCCAAACCAATCCCAAATTTATTATTCTAATTGTTCAATTCATCAATGTTTATTTTATCACGTTTTCATTATAGAAAAATATTACAATATTTTTTATTAATATACATATAAGAAGACTTTAAATAAATATTTTTTTGTATTAAAAAGTTTGATTCTTAAATAACTTAGTTTTAAATTACTTCGATTATGTTAACCAGCAAACGACTACTGACTTTTTCATTGACCTTTGTTAATAAGACAGCAATACAATTAATATGTTCCTGAAATCAGAACTATCGTTTATAATTTTTTTTAAGGTTAATGGGAATTCAATAAATGTTTTCATTTAGATTGGTACACGAATATTTGGTAATTACGTGGGACGGGCCATTTAATAGTTGCAGCATATATAAACAAAAGTATTAAATAAATATATAAATCAAAAGTAATATTAAGGTATGAACAATAATGTTAATAATTTGCTTTAATGCAAAAATGTAAGGCAAGGTAAGGTAAGCCTGTGTTACGGTAGTTTAAAGGATGTTTTAGATTTAATACCAAGTTCAGTACCAAGTAGCAGTCTCTAGTAATTGAGTTTGTATTGTGTATACAAAATTAATTGGAGGCATATCCCGGGGTCTCGTTAATAATTTCAGTGAACCTAATAAAATCAATTTACCAACTTGATTATAACGTGAATTTCATATGCTCAAAAAGACGTATTTAGAATTTTTATTGCATCGATGTTACTATTTCGAACACCAGTTTTATCATTAGACTCTCAAGCACTAACAATTTCGTAATAAAGTTACATTAAACCCGCCAATGCGATCGTTACTTGATTTAGTGTTATTAAACTGTCACTCCCAACGCCAGTGGCCTCAGAGACCGCGGCTGAACAATGCCACTCGATTAACGGACAAAATACGAGCAAATTACACGACCTAATGTACTTTATAAATTAATAATCTATCATATAATCGCTTCGAATGCTTTTGTTAATCACATTTTTAATTATACATCTTTAACGTGTGATTTATAACGTTAACTGGATTTCGAGTTAAAATCGTTTTTAATATTAACAATATATATTGATTTAACAACAATTATGAGCTTAATCAATGCTATCTGTACGTAAATACAACATTTAATTTTGTGTTAAACAAGTTTTCCATGTACAAATTCAAGGCTAATTTTATATTCCAATGATTTCTTAGTCACATCTTTGTTACACAAAGTCACATTATCTAAAATGGCGTCCTTATTTTGGCCGAATTATCAAACAACCCTCAAACATGGTGGTTAGTTAAATTTTACATTCCCATTAATTGAGATAGGCTTGCGCTGTAAAGAGACACGATGTGGTTTAGCTGCAGTAATTTTCGGTTGCAACAAAAGCGCTGTGGTCAACATCTAAAATATAATTTCAACTAAAGTTATATGCGGTCTTTTGAGCCAACGAGCGCGCTGTGGTGTTAATAAAAAGGCTCTCTGCGTTTTAATTGTGTTTGTGCAATTAGCGTTTAGTCTGGACATATTTTTACGGTCATAAAACTATATTAAATGGAATTCACGAATATATACTGTTCCTTATGGAAAACGTCTCTATATATAAAAGATGAATGCTAACTACTGATATCATCAAATACAACATAACTTATAATAAAACTGTTATTAGGTCGTGTCTGAACTTATATTAGTATCTTATATATAAAATTCTCCTGTCACAATGTGTGTTACCGTACTCCTCCGAAACGGATTGAATTTTTACCAAACTTAATCTTCAGTAGGTCTATTTTATTCAGTAACATCTATTTTCTATACCCCTAAGTAAAAAAAAAAATTGTTAAACAAAATTTGTTTTTATTTTTTTTATAATGTGGCATTAAAAAATGCATACAACCCTAAAATTTTTTATCACCAACCCCTATTATTTAGTAATTTTATGACAAAACAACGTGTGCCGGGTCAGCTACTAATTATATAATAATCACCAAACTATAAGCCTTGCTGATTTGTTATACAGACATATTAATCTTAACTTAACCACTATGCACTATGTAACCAAGCTCCAAACATTTAACAAACCTATAAAAATTACATATATGTGAATGCAGTTAGTTTATTAAAAAGATAATTCTATGTTATTGTTACGGACAACGGACATTTTCTTCAAGAAAGCTATGAGCTCAGCAATCAGATTTTGCTAACCTAACTAGTATAATTATTTTCCGTTAAAATGTAATAATTATTTTAGTACAAGGTAAAATGTTATTACAAATAATACTTAAAACTAACTATTATACAACTTTGTTACATTGTATATTCTAATGTTCTATACATAAGAAAGAAATATTTAATATATTTTTTATTTCGCAGAGCCAATATAATACATTTTAAATAACAATAATATAGAAGTAATAATTTTAAAAACTTACAAATATGCTGGTATGCACGTCACAAACACAAAATTACTTTAGAGAATTACCTACCCGTTCTAACTTAACCGCACACAAGTTAAGTTTGACATGAATTCGCTCGAAAATTATGCATTGTACGCTCAACTATTTTAAATAACTTTATTTACTTTGTCACAATAGTTTGCATGTTTCGCTCGAATAATTGGCATATTTTATTTCAAAACATTAATTCAGTAAGAGGAAAGACGTTTTATTTTAGACCGATAGATGAAAATGCTTACTTACTTCAAATAATACAGCGCACAATGTAATTGAATGTCACGTGAAGACTTAATTTTGATGAATTTAAATCTTAAAGGATGTTGAATCTGACTAGAAAAAAGATGAGACCTATTTGGACATTTTTCTGATACGTTCCATGGATAACTTAACTAGATAAAATGCACTAAGAAGCATGTTTTGAATTATCTATACTAATAATAAGACAGTAAAAATCGAAAATCTGTACATTAAATATTTTTCCAAAAAACTGAAAGGAGGCAATTAAAGAAGAGTCATAGAAACCAAAAAAGCAATTTTTGGAATTCTTGTCTGTCTGTCTGTCTTACATGTGCATAATATGAATAGGTTTATGGATAATAACTGAGTAGTTAAGTTGTGTAGGGTATCTCTAGTTAAGATAGTCTGGCATATGTCTGTGACTGGTAGAGATATGATTTTCATCTAATTATTAATTTCTTCACACTTTATTGCACGTAAACAGTAGATAATTATGATGTAAAAGATGTTAATATATATAAGAGAAACGGGCGGTCTTATCGCTAATAAGCGATCTCATCCAGGCAACCCACAATTATTGCATGATTAATCAATTGTAATTCTTAACAAATTGAACACAGTGGCGCTTCAAACTCAGAATACATTCGATTTTTAAGTATGTAAGATAAGTGACGTCGCTCACAAAAACAATTGTTATTCGGCCGAATCACAGTTGGTCCATTGTAATGTTTTTGCTTTTAATACATTTACAAGCGTATACATTTTTTTTTACTATAAATTAAAAGCAATTAAAATGATACAGAACACCGAATCGAAATTTCACGCAATGCCTGTATTGCAATTAAATGCAACGAAATACGTTGCTTAATTGGTAACGTGATACTTGTTACTGTATCGAAAGGGGAAATCATAGATCAATTGAAAATACATATCGGAGTTACATTGTTATTCAACTATCGTTGGCAAACTGTGTTTTAAAAACTACGCCACTCTTGAATTCTATTTTTAAATACTTCTTTTTTACGACACGCCCTCTTGGCTTTGTCAGAGTATGGTCCTCTCTCACTATCTTTATAATATATATATATAATATTCATATTCATGCTTGGTTTTGACTTTTGATACAGAACGTTCAGAATATGAAAAGTACGGGTAGGACAGCCAAATTACGAAGTTTGATGGTAAACCTATGTATGAATAAAATATCTTGTTAAACTTATTGATCGATCACACATTTTTCGATCCCAAATCATATAGGAGTTTATATTTCCACATTAAACATTAGTACCCCATATGTATGTCTATATTATTAAGAAATTACTTACGAACGGAAATAAATACGAACATGTTGAGTCAAGTTCTCAGATTACTTAAAGTCTATTAATTTTTCCCTAATAATAAAGTATTGTGAATAGCGTTACGTATAAAATGACCGGTAAGTAGTTCAATGTTTCTCGACAATTGCAGTTAGAAGTTGGCTCGTCTTGGCCGGGATGCGTCTGCGCTGTTTCCAGATAATAAATAGTATAATAAACAAGATTAACGACGCATAAGGAGGCACGTTTCATGGACAGTGATATAAATGCACATGCTATTGCGGCTTACACTTACACCGAAGTTGGACAAAATGTATTTATTTCTCTAGTGATCGAAGTCAATATATATGCATTCAATATAAAAAATATACGAAAGATTTCGTTGTAATTATTTTTATATTACATTACGATACTGGGCATCGATCCCTGGGCCCTCTAACTTGCCTACCCACAGAACCAATATTGGGTTTCGTGCTTTTCCATAGATTCACACCGATCTGTTTCGCACTCCTCTGCAGCTTTATTTGGGAGGGAGGTGAAGCAGCAACTATTGTCAATAGTTGCACAGGTAGTTGCTAGTTCAACCTGCTACTACCTGTATTAATATTCTATTTGTTATTCCTGTAGTTGTTTATTTTCTTGTTTTTTTTTAGAGAAACTTAGCTAAGAAGACACCTTAACTCTTAACATATTTATTTTTATAACTTGTATTTTCTTACTGTGATGTATCTGTTTAAGTTTCTATAAGGTCTAATAACGCCACTTATATGGAGGAGTTATAATACGAACGTCATAGTTAATAATTGTCAAACTTATACTCAAAATATCTTTATTCAAGTATGTCTTTATAAAGACACTTTTGAATCGTTTTTTACACTAACAGTGATGTATTTAAATCACCTTAATAAAAATCGGTGTAAATACGAAACATCAAACACGCTGTGCGCATGCTCCATTGCAGCGAACCTTGGCTCAAATATTTATCCCGACGCGGGCTACGGGCAATAAAATTTGCATTTTTACAGACGCGGTTCATTCCCTTCATAATATTCGCTAGTTAGTCATGTTTTTTAATAACATCTGAACGCCATGAAAGCCTCTATATATCTCAAAAGGGACGCCTTTTGAGATATTATTTAAAAAACTTTCATAAAAATACCTTTATAAACCTTATATCTAGAAACTACTTAATACAAAGTTTCTCTAGTCATATTGTTGATCTCTCAATCTGTGTAAACGTTATGAAAAAACATCTACAATTTCCCCCCTAGTGGGAGTGTCAAACTGTTGCCTTTGGGCTTCAGTCGAATGGGCAGGCACGACCGGGGCAGTACCACTGTCTTACTGAAGACCGGCGTGAAGCGGTACAATGGGCTTCACCTGTTGTATTTGCGTTTCGTCCGGTGATTGAGATTCCCGGAGCCCATCCCTCTTCCCCTACCCAAATTAAATAATGAAGGTGCAGAACAAAAAGAAACTACCCCAGGGAGGTACCACTCGTGTCAGCGGTGGAGAATCCTCCTCTGGGCGTCCACCAACGGGAAGTTCAACACCCGCTGATGGCCGCACAGGCTGCCCTTCGTACTCTGGGGGGGGCAACTCTGCGCTACAAAAAAAACACCGTTCTCGGGGCAAACAGGGCAAAATTTCCAAGGCGTCCCCCATCTCACTCACTGTGGATTTCTCAAACATTAGGGGGCTCAACTCCAACATCAACGCAGTCCACCACCACCTAGAGACTGCGAAGCCGGTCTTGCTCTTCCTTACTGAGACCCAGATATCCTCTCCGGCTGATACTTCCTACCTCTCCTACCCGGGGTATAAATTGGAACATTCCTTTGTGCCGCGGGCGGGAGTTTGCGTGTACGTCAGGGAGGATGTCTGCTCTCGGCGCCTCGGGACGCTTGAAGGCGTGGACCTATCTAGCCTATGGTTACGCGTAGACTGCGATGACCATCCGCGTTTCTATGCCTGCTTGTATAGGTCCCATAGTGGAAATTCCGAAACTGACCGACTCATCGAGCACATTCAAATGGCGACGGATTCCTTGCTCGAAAGGGTTCCAACCGCTGAAATCGTGATACTTGGCGACTTCAATGCCCACCATGCCGAGTGGCTTGGCTCTGAAACCACCGATCACGCGGGCAGATCCTTTCACGACTTAGCCTTGGCATATGATCTGACACAAATGGTCCCTGCGATTACGCGAATACCAGATGTGGAGGGTCATAAACCTTCTTTGTTGGACCTTCTGCTGACTTCACATCCGGAGAACTACCAAGTCTCCATCGACCCTCCTTTGGGTTCGTCGGACCATTGCGTGGTCCGGAGTAGAGTGCCAACCACGCGCCCTCCACGGCCTCGCTTTGCGGGCTGTCGTCGCGTGTGGCATTACAAGTCAGCAGATTGGGATGGGATGCGGTCCTTCTATGCATCCTACCCTTGGGGGCTTTTATGCTTTTCGTCGGATTCTCCAGATGTCACTGCTGACTCTGTCGCCGAGGTGGTGCTGCAAGGCATGGAACTCTTTATTCCATTCTCTGCAGTGCCGATCGGTGGCAAGTCTCAGCCCTGGTTTAAACGCTCTTGTATGGCGGCTTCACGTCGAAAACGAGAATGCTTTCGAGCCTGGGCAGACGCGGTGTCATCTCGCGGCTCAGAGTCCGCCGAACTTAAAAAAGCATATAACTCAGCGTCTAGGTTTTTAAAACGAGAGATTGCCAAGTCAAAGTCAGAGCACATTGCCAGTTTTGGTGAGAGATTGGCTCGCCTTCCATCTGGGACTCGTGCGTTCTGGTCTCTGGCCAAAGCTGTCCAAGGGGATTTCTGTCAGCCGTCCATTCCATCTTTGCGTGGGAGGGGTGACTCGCTGGCCCATACTGCGAAAGAGAAGGCTGATCTTTTAGGCACCCTCTTTGCGTCAAACTCGACTTTGGATGACCATGGTAACCCACCACCGTTAATCCCGCGGTGTGATACTTCTATGCCGGAAATTGCATTCCGGATCCGAGCGGTCCGCAAGGCTTTATTCTCCTTGGACATCCATAAGTCGAGCGGGCCTGATGGCATCCCTCCGATAGTTCTGCGCACTTGTGCTCCTGAGTTGGCTCCGGTCCTAACGCGTCTTTTCCGGTTCTCATACTCACTCGGCATCGTCCCGTACGGATGGAAGATCGCTTCAGTACACCCGATCCCTAAAAAAGGCGATCGCTCCGATCCGTCAAACTATCGCCCAATAGCCATAACCTCCTTGTTCTCCAAAATAATGGAATCCAGCATCAATTGCCAGCTCTTGAAGTATCTAGAGGGCCACCACTTGATTAGCGATAGCCAGTATGGCTTCCGGCGTGGTCGGTCAGCGGGTGACCTTCTAGTATACCTAACTCATAGATGGGCGGAGGCAATAGAGTCCAAGGGGGAGGCACTGGCAGTTAGTCTTGACATAGCGAAAGCCTTTGACCGGGTGTGGCATAGAGCACTTCTTTCAAAGCTTCCTGCGTATGGGTTGCCCGAGAAATTGTGCAATTGGATCTCCAGCTTCCTGGCTGATAGGAGCATTAAGGTCGTTATCGACGGAGCTTGTTCCGACCTCAAACCTGTGAATGCCGGGGTCCCACAAGGCTGTGTCTTATCTCCAACCCTCTTTCTTCTGCATATCAATGATCTGCTGCAGCATAGCAGTATTCATTGCTATGCGGACGATAGTACTGGAGATGCATTATACACAGGCCGCGCAAATATTTCTCGGGCTGATGTCGATCAGTTCCGGAACAAACTTGTGTCTGAAGTCGAGACCCAACTAAGTGTAGCCTCGGACTGGGGACGACTTAACCTAGTCCAATTCAACCCCAAAAAGACACAAGTTTGCGCGTTGTCCACTAAAAAAACACCCTTTGTCGCTACTCCTCTCTTTGAAGACACCCTCCTTAAAGCCTCAGCCAGTATCGGAATACTGGGCGTCGACATATCGGACAATGTTCAGTTTCGCGGTCATCTGGAAGAAAAGGCTAAACTTGCCTCTAAAAAGCTTGGTGTGCTCAGTAGGGCGAGACGATACTTCACTCCGGGCCACCGCTTGCAACTTTATAAAGCGCAAATTCGGCCCCACATGGAATATTGTTCTCACCTCTGGGCGGGAGCCCCCCAGTACCAGCTCCTTCCTCTTGATCGCATTCAACGTAGAGCGGTTCGATTAGTCGCTGACCAGTCACTCTCCGACCGGCTTGATCCTTTGGCGCTGCGTAGAGATGTTGGATCTCTCAGCATCTTCTATCGCATTTACCATGGGGTGTGTTCGGAGGAGTTGTTCGGATTAATACCTGCAGCTAAATTTCATCTTCGGACATCAAGGCAGAATGCGAAATTCCACCCGTATCACCTTGATGTCTGTCGTTCCACCACTGCGCGTTTCGTAAGACACTTCTTACCACGCACCACCACGTTATGGAACAAGCTGCCCGCCACGGTATTTCCGAACCACTACGACTTAGGGTCCTTCAAGAAAAAAGCGTATAAATCCCTAAAAGGCCGGCAACGCACTCAAGAGCTCCCAGCCACTTGAGTGTCCATGGGCGGCGACTTCACCTTTATGGTGGGCCTCCTGCTCGTTTGCCCCCTCTTCTATAAAAAAAAAAAAAAAAAAAAAAATATATTTTGTAATGACGCTTGCTTTACGCAACAAACTGGAGCTTTATTAATTGGAAATTTGAGTTAAGGTTGTATTAATTGACATGGACCCTTAACGGTGAACAAGATAAATATATTTTACCGGTTTGCACTGGTTACTGTAAAAATTACATGTTCATAACTGGCTATACAATTGTAAAGTGTATAGTGATCCTAAAAAAAAAAGGTATACAAGGCAATAGTCATTTTAAAATTTATAAGTTCAAGCTACGCTTCGGTTTTAATATTGTATACCAACATTTTGGTGTAATTCATACGAACATAACAGTAAACTTATTACTACTGTTCTGAACAAAGGGAATATTAATAATCTATGAACCACCTAGAAACTAAACACTCTAGAGGCTCTAGTATCGAACACGTTTGAATGTTTCATGAAATATTGTCTGTGGTTTAAGATATAGTGTATTATAGATTACCACATCACGGGTACCGATGGTGTTATTTTAGTTGTATATATTACAATAATAAAATATATACATTGTAAACGTGTATAACGTCACTCGATTTAAAGCCATGAAATGCACAGTCCCTTCAGTGTCGTTATATAGAGTTTATATCGTATACCTAAATATATTTATTTTGTAACTTTAAAATAACCAACGATAAAATTAGGTGCATTAAATGTGAGAAATGTAAAAGAAGAAAAAATCTTAGATTTATTTTAACTTATTGATTGATTCACATTACATTAGATTTATTGTATTACGATCGATTTCAACATTTCGTCTATCTTTTGTAAGTTCAAAAGAAAATTACCATAGTAAACATAGCTGACATAACATTAACTAAGTTTCTTGTAATTCCTCTCACGTCGTTAGCTCTTACAACTTGCTAACTGTGAACTCGTTTCTGTTTTCTTCTATTTTCTCTTTATTGCATTTACATATTAAGTTTCGGAATTGGGACAATATTGAATGTTCTGTTTGGAAATAATATTGTATTTTCGTATGTTTTTATTTAAACATTTTGGTTATTTCAATTCTTTTATTTTATCAAATGTATCCCCAAACATTATACGTGCTTAACAATACTAATAACTTATTAAATACAAGGCACGCGTGTATCAGTTATTTTGGAACTAACAAGATAGACTGCCTTACTGTTATGCTTTATTGAATTTGAATAAATAATGATTTCGCTAAGTACAGAGAGGTACAAACACGATAAGGGGAAGACAAAGTACAGAGTACACTCAACACAAGACACAAACTATAAAATTAGATGAATACGCCTTGCCTTTCTATCCTGTATTATTTATAGCTTGTGTATGTACTATAATGATGTAAGCTTAGCGATAAGGATGGCCTATAGATATCTGAAATCACTTAAAAAGGTTTTCTATATTCTAAAAATATAGGGATTGTGGGTACTCTGCCACAGGGACCAAACTTTTTAAATTTGTTTTAGTTTTGTGTTTTGTTTTATTTTAAGTTACGTATATTAGTTAGGTTACTTATATAATAAATGTGTTTAATTAATTCAAATAAAAAATATAATTTACGAAATTTATTCTCAGATATTGTTTGGAGGAGATAAGGATTAAATTGTGCGAGATTAACTTCATAGGGAAAAAAGTATTTCAGGTACAAGTGATTCTGTTAAAGGCCGCGGTGTAGTTAGTTGTTCCAAATATCCCAGCTTGCTCCAGTAAACTCTTTTACTTTCCTCACTTAATTTTTAATACGAAAAAGTGAAGTGGTTAAAATTTTCCAGTTTTTCCAGACCAAAGAAAATTGTAAATTCACCGTGCGCTGGTAGCTATGGCTTAATGAAACTTTGCTTAGCCTTACTTTAAATATTATATTACTTGATGCACCACGTATTTTAATTAGGTTTTAATGAACCTGTATAAAACTAGACTAACCATGTATTTTAAGTATCTTTTTTCAGATTTTATTACTTCTAGTCTGTAAGACACAATTAGAATGAAATATATTTTATTTAACTATAATTTATATAAGTTTAAACAAAGCATATATATGTGTAAGTATAGAAAATATTTACACTTAAACTGATACACTGTATCAGCAATCAACCAAATTGCGGGTACCTATAGATATTTGCTTTTCTCATTTGCTACCCGAACAAACATTTTCGAACGAGCTTCAATAAATATTAAATTGCATTGTGAAATTCAATTGAGTTTTTATATATAATTTCGATTATATATTTAAAATACATTAACGATTATGAAGCAGATACACGCTGATCCAGCAATACGACATTATAGCTTGTGGATAGAAATGCTAATAAAAAAAATATTTGAACAAACTAATATTCCTTTTTGTAATTTGACGTAACCATGACAACAGATGTCCGTTTTATAAAACGTTTGTTTAAATTTTTTATGAAGATGCATGTAATGATGATTTTCGATATAGAAATAAAACATTATGAAGCAATAATATAGAATTTATTAACGGTCAGACATCGGCTCCGAATACAATCTTATCGAGTCGCGTCGTAGCACTTCGTAGAGTTATCTAACTCTACGAAGCTACGTAGACTACGCTGCGGGCTACGCTAAGTTTATGATGGGAATTTGTTCCACAATATTTAAATATTTAATATTTGTGGCAATATTTAATTTCGTCAAATTCCTTATTGCAATTGAAAGTAATACCATAGTCTAACTTAAAGAAATTATTAACGACATCCGATCGGCACAATTCAATTTAAAAATTGTATACTTTTATAAATGCTTAAATGTGGTTAAGGGATCTGAGTTTAGATTTAGACGCAGAGCTATGGTGCTGCTAAACAATATTCGGTTAAAGTGACATGACGGTTGACCCATACTACTGTCCAATTTCACATGCGACCCAAGGCAAGTTTCAAAAACAGGTTGAACATTTTCAGTTTGTCATTTATATACGACTTGTATAGGAACATCATTGTATGTACTTTTTATCAGTAAAATTTAAAGTAGTTAATGAGACGACAGTTTTACAGCATTTTTATATATAAGTCTTAATGTGAAGTTTGAGATGCCAAGTTGTAACTCGTATAAACTTGTATATTGACGTGACAAAACTTCTCCCAAAGTTAACACATGGTGAGATGTTCGCAACTTAAAAAAACAGAGGTCAAAGGTCACAATATATTTGTCCGGAAGTTTGCTAGGCCATCTCAAGGCCTAGTCGCGACATAATTACACAGGTACGCCACGCCTTAAACCGATCCGGATGATCACATCACATTAGCTAGATACAGATTTGCGCCCGCCCGCGCGGCTAAGTCCAATTAGAAATGTAGGTTTTAAAAACCGCCTTCGCCGGCGAAGGCGAAGTCCCTGTTCAGCTTCGCTCACACTTTGTGAGTTCCTGATAAGGCCCTTCAGGTCAGTCTCAGCCCTGACGGCCCAAGCCGACGTTCGAGTCTCACAGGAGACGCTCTTGTGCTAGTCTAGTCAAGTCTCGGCCGAGCTCCCGCTTGCCACCCAGCCCTTTGCTGAGCTGTAAAGGCTTCAGGGCCAACAGCGAGATCCCACTCCAAAAAAAAATATTAAATGAGTTTGTGTTAGAGGGCGGAGAACACGCGTCTATAGTGTAAGGTGAGGTTAAATGGTAATCTTAATAGAAAATATACAATATAAAGTGTTTACCTAAATATATTGCACTCATAAAACAAAAGAAACACTTTAAAATACTATTTGATAGTTATAAGCAGCAGCTAATCCAGATTTACTTAACTTTTTATAGCTAAAATCTAGATGTGATCTCGATAGAAACTCGATAGTGAAATTCATAGTACTGCCAACGTCAGAAACAATGAAAAGGGTAGGTCGACACATGTCTGTTTCTAGTAATATACAGGGGTATCCTTAATTAAAGGCTTTGTTCCCACTCGTCTCGTCTGGTAAACCTCTAACGGTGAATTACTTTTTAATTAGTTACTAATATGACACTCCCTATAGACTAATACGGTTCGAACTAGAACAACTCAATTACTCCTTAGTGTATAGTAACGTTATATTAAAATTCCTTAATAATAAACCTGCTCAAATACTGTATTAATTGTGTGTAGTCACACACATTATGGTCATATATTGGTCATTGGGTCACCGCATTCCATTACGTACAGAAAAAAACATGTTTAATGTCATTGAGATACAATGTAGGATGAATAGAAACAATATTAATTTTTCTAAATATTGTTTCGTACAGGTGGGGGTGACATGATTCAAATGAAAGGTTGGTAATGTATCATTATCGAATATAAATGCAAAAGTTTGAATTTTAATAAGTTTTTCAAACACAATTCTAACTAAATCTTATCAACCCTCGCCCCGTTATAAAATTGTAACCAAATTACTTTTTGGTTAACTTTAATTTTTCTTCTCGAATTGGGGAAGTTACATTGAAATTTTGGGCAAAAGTTTAGTCGGATTTGTTTTTCAGGGTCGAGTTATAAGTTGAAAAATCATCAGCATGCTATGTTATTATTGATCCAGTGTTAGTATTTATTTTTGACTTAATAACAAAAATATCAGTTTAGTATGGTAGCAGTATATTTGGACAATATTTGTTTTGTCTTAAAAAAGTGTAAATGTACATATTATGAACTTCAAAACGAATGTTAATTATTAACTATAGTCAACTTCTCAAATTTAAGTAGAATACAATAATTGTTAAGAAAATCTCTCTTTTAAATTAGTATGCAGATTCACAATATGCTTATAAAGTGATGAGTCGAGGTTACGACCGAGTTTCTTGTATTCTAAATATTAGTTAACATGTAACTAAGCAATACATTCAAAAGTTAAGTTCTATAACATTATGCATTCGTCACACAAGGATGAACATCTCACATTTTATATTAATCGGACTTTGACAAAAACTATGCCGTCATTAAATAACCTAAAGCTATTATATAAGTTACATTTGAACTGGGGTATAAACGCTGGTTATAAATCTAGAATTCTGACGGAGGTCCCGTTTACGCTCTGGGACTCGAAAAGTTACAGAATAAAATACGGTTGGAAAATTCAGCGCTTGCTTAATAATCCAGGTAGGTACATTAAACATTTAAGAGCTTCAAGATTATACCGGTCTTTTTTACTTTGAAATGAGTCGTTTGCCTTCCACTTTAAATAAAAATTGGCGGAACGCGATACGGTTGCCTCGTTCGAAGTTTGAATAGCACTTCCGTTATGAGCTAGTGTTAAGTATAAAGGACCGTGTTTTCTGTTTAAATTCCTTATTTATTAAGGAAACATACAGATACATCACAATAAAAGATTCAAGTTATAAGAACAATATGTTAATTATTCTATATATATATATATCTCGGTAGTGTCATACGATAAACGGACGTTAAATAAAACAAGTCGGTCCTAGGTATGAGAACGATGATAATGACTCACAGACATCAACATCAAAGCCAGTTATTCCAATTGTGTTAAAATTAAATTGAAGCCTTAATATATACTTTAAAGAACATACAAAGTTATATGCCCCAAATATCATGTGGGAATAACTTCGGCACACTTCAAACAGAAACTTGGCATGTCTCGCGTTAGATCTAAATATTTTCAATAACAAAAGTTTGTCGATCACAAAAGGGAGTAATAGATGTCTGAACTCAACCAATTTCTTTCGTAGAAACTAAGTTGTGTGTGGGATATTGTGTTGCTTGTGTTACGACTATTGTATGGGATGTAGTCGGCCGTATTTTTCGTTATTAGTATCAAAACCAGAGTAAAATGTTTATTGCGTGTGCAAAACTGTATCATTAATAATTATTCGTATCAGTTTCGTAGCTACATATAATAAGCCAAATTGCTCCATTCGATTTTTTTTTTATAGAAGAGGGCAAACGAGCAGCAGGCCCACCATATAGGTGAAGTCGCCGCCCATAGACACTCACGCGGCTGGTAGCTCGTGAGTGCGTTGCCGGCCTTTAAAGGAAAATTAGGAAATGGGAGGACGGGGGAGGGAAAAGGATGGGAAGATCTCACTCACCGAACGAAACGCGAGTACAAAATGAACAAAGTCCAATTGTATCACTTTACGCCGGTTTTCTGTGAGAGAGTGGTATTTCTCCGGCCGTGCCTGCCCATTCGGCTGAAACTCTAAGTAACAGCATGGCACTCCCACTCTCGTTTGTTATTAAGGTTTCTGTCTCTGAAAACTTTAAGCTAACAAATTTAGGTTTATGAAGTAGATAAAATGGTTTCTTTATTTAATCATTCGTTAAGCTTAAAAAATTGTAACATTATTCTTTAAATATGTTTTATTTAAGTACTCATCGCGTAAAATAAATAATTATTTATTAAGGCACAACACACATACAAACATAACTAATATGTAACTACTACTGTGTATGCTTACACAAGACATCTATGCGCATAAATTAAATGTATGCACAGCAATGTAGGTATAGCATAACATATAAATAAATAAAGTCATTATATCACCAATTAGATTATTACATCAAAAAATAATATATAACCAGGTAAGTAGTTTCATAAGTAGTTCATAAGTAGTAGTTTCATAAAAACAACATGAGAAAATATTTCTCAGTTATGTACAAAATGATTTATCAATATAACATCAATCTTATTTCATTCGACGTTATAAATATTCCAGTTAAATTAATTTACTGTAAATATGCTTCTTGAAATGAGTAAAAAAAGCAATAAACAGAGTTGAATGCTTTCAATATTTAAAGAGAAGATACATTAATCGTAAAAGCGCTATAACTTCTAGGTAGCGTGAATCCTTGTAATAATTGAAAGTGTAATACATCTTAGAAATAAGCATATAGTAAGCGAAACTAGAGATCTAAATAATCTTAGTTCACATTAAAATAATGAATTTTCATAAATATGAAATGGTACCTCGGTATAACCCACAGCTGCCTCGAATGCAAGTTAATATTCAAATACAGAATATTAGAATATCTGCGTTATTGTTCCATACCGTTTGAGATGTGAGTGAAACGCTGGTACTTGTGGGACTCTAAATATATTTTAAAAAAAACAAAGAAACACATAAAATATATAAACCTTCAAAAAGAAGAAATGCATTTTACTTTTACAACTAAAAATCAATTCATAACTTCTGCTATTTGAATTGTATAGGTATGTTTGTTTCTCCTATTCAGGAGGCATCGGAGCGGAAGGTTTTATCGTGTACATACATTAAAAACTTTTAAAGAGTCAAAAATTTTAAAAAAATATCTTTATTTATATAGGTAACTAAGGTACACATATGAATCGTAAACAAAATAAGTTATAAAAATTTACGACTCTACATTTCTGCCAGTTTTAGGGCAAAGAGCCTAAATTAAGGGCGTAGAGCGGACGAGAAGAACTGACGAGAAACTCTCCGACACTCCTTTAAGTATTCAGGTTGAATGTATAAACTATATGTAGATTACAAAGATCTCTACTGTCTCAGTAGATAACGATTCAAAGTCTTTATAAAGCCATACTGAAATACATATTTTTCGTTTAAAATAATAAACAAATTGTTTGTTTATTTTATTTGTTTAATAAGGCACACCAACAACACACATACAAACATAACCCGAACAAAATTACAAAAAAAAACACACAATGTGCATAAATTATAGGGATGCAACAACCAAACAATCATATATAAAACAAAAAACATTATAAACATTTAGTCGTATTTGATTACAAATATTTATAATTTGCTAATAAAAAATAACAAACAACATAAACATTCAGTCGTCGTTAAAGTTAAAATTATATTAAACAGAAAATTTCGGGTTTCGTTGTATCGACGACATAAAAACGTATAAGATTCCCATTCCTTTGATGGAGAGATCAGACAGATCAACAAAAACACAAAAGAATGGGTGATCCTTTCATTACACACAAGTATTATTTATTTTACGAAAATTGAGTGTAATTGTAAAACTATAGTATTTACTGGACTGGACCGTGTGTTATTTTCGTATACTTAATTACGTTGTTCTTCTAACTTTAACACTATAACAATTAAATAAAACTATAGACCGGTCCTAATAAAATATCGACAAATAATATAAAAATCCAAAGGTATAGAAAACTCCTGTTCGGTCCGGATCATAAGTTTTCACGTAAAGTATACATAGATCTCTCATAAAAAAATTCCAATCACCTAAATATCAACCTCTCCCTTATCCTTTCCCTATACACAAAACCGAGTTTTAGAATGTAACTATTTCCTTAAGTCCTTCCTCAAATGACGCCCCACACCAAACCAAAAACAGCTGGGTTCTCCTATTATTATTAAGGTAACCAGGACAATTCAAGTGTATTCAATAGATGAAATTCTCTAAATTTCATAGCAATAATGGTAATGACCTTACTGAAAATAAATGTATGCTTGTCATTTATCATAAAAAAAGATTTTATTACACACAAAACACCATTTAAATACATTTAGTAATTATATCGCGATTTTACAAGTTTAAATAAACATCACAATGTTGTCACATAAAAATATCTCTCTTAATTCAAGTAGCAACCCTTTTAGCTAAACAAGGTATTGTGAAGCGAGATATAAATTATCAACGGGTACGCCCTGTGGTTTTATTTGCTCGTATTTGTATACGGGCTTTTACCACAGTGTGAGAATGGATTGGTTGGTCCAATTCCAATAAACTTTTTTTTTTTTAAATTAAACTTTCAACGCAAACATTGTTAATACAGAATTATTAAATAAACACAAAATATTCATAATATATATTATATACCCTAACTAATATAAGTAACTTAAAATAACACAAAACTAAAACAAATTTTAAAAGTTTAGTCCCTGTTGCAGAACCCACAATGCTTGCGGTATTTCCTCGCTGTGTATCCTTATACGCTGAGCAAGGAAAGCTCCAGCTCTTGGATCACCGGTACTGACTACCAGGCGCCTACTTATTTCTTTAATAAGCGCCTGTACACTATCACCTCATGGTACAAAAGTGTCTACCCCAAATGGAAAAATACATAGTTTGAGCAAAGACCTTTGTACTTTGTACCTTTTCTTTTTTTTCCGCCTGCTCTGCAGCCGCGCCAGCTTTGGAGCTTGTGATAGGAAGGTGGGACGGTGCTAAAGTGTTCACGAAAGTGGTATCCCAGACCATAGCCCTTCCCATACTCCTTGGGATCAAAGTCATTCCATAAACTTAATTAAGTATTTGTTTTTATTACCAACATGTTGACAACAATGATTATTGTTTAAAATTTGAGATTTTACTGTAAAGAAAATTAAAAACATTTATGCATAGTAAAAAAATTTAAATTACAATTTTGGTTAATTTAATACGAAAATATTATTTGTTAGCCAACAAACAATATTTGTAGCCGCAAAGAAATAAAAAGCTAAACAAAAATATAACCCTTTTCTAATATGCCAACAAATTAGTACTCTTGCTATTTAAGCTATAGATTTGTCATTTAATACCATGTTGAATGATAGATTTACCTAACCTAGGACCGGAATGTGGAGTTAATTATGTACAAAATATCCGTTTATTAAATGAAATATTTTGTACACTGTGGTCCACGTCCAATTTGGCGTATCTTTACTTGTTACCATAACACATCGTGTTGGCGAACTGCAAAATTAATATGAACGTGTAATTTGTCATTCTAGATCCATATTTTCATTCGCTAATTAATTGTGAAAATTATTCTCTAATATAAATTAGTCATTGTATTCATTACGGTATTATTTAGATAATAAGTAACTTGAAGCATACTTTTGATGATACGCCGCTTATAATGAATTACTGTAGAAAATACTCATTGATATTTTTACGGAAAGCTTTATATTTAAGAAATTAATCATAGTTCAACAGGATACATTCGTATTAAACTTTTAAATGAATCAGGAGGCCAACGAGCTAAGTAGTTTAACACATAAATTATAAATAAACACTACAATTTTATATTTAGGATAAACAAATTAAAACAACTTTTCAACACGCCTTTTAGCATCATACAACATGATTTTACGACACATAATATTAGAAAGGACTTAAATCAGTGGAGAGGTTTTGGTTATTTCTTCTGATATTACATAAACCCTAAAGCAATCTAGACGTCTATTAGATAAGGATCTGACATTTTCTGCCAAAATGCAATAACGTAAAGGTTAAGCTTATGTAAAATGAAGCCCAGACACTCAACAAAGAATCCTATTTCTTAGAATATTATATCATGTAGATAAATTGTAATTTATTTGCACACCTTTGTAGTTTGCTAAGACGATAGGGATGGGAAATCTCTAACCAATAACAAATTTCAATATTATATTATGATTGAAAAATAATAGCTATCATTATGGCCGATTAGCATAATTGTTGAAACTCGTTCTAGATAAGAAGGTTACTCCTACATTTTCACCACTTTAAAATTATTTGTAATACACTACAATGATCTCAGTTGATAATTAATTGATTAGAAGCCCTAATACCTTACCTAATTCAACAATATCACAAACATACAGAAAAATCATAAAACCGAATGATTTTTCTAGTATTTTTCAGTGATTTAACTTTATTTATCACAGTGATTTTATACGTATTTTTCACAGTGATTTCAATAGTAATGAATAGCAGTCTAGACATACCTGATATGACCTACTTCTATCAACGTAGCTAATAAGATACGCTTTTAATATTCACATAATGTAACATGAGTTTGAATTATGGGTCGGCTAATTTCTTTGTGATAGCGACTCGTGAATATATTATTCATAGCAAGTTAATTTTATCTTATATTGATTAAATTACTTTGTACATATACTTTTGTATTATTTTTTAAATAGTTTGGTTCGTTTTAACTATAACGACCATACAAAGTTAGAATAATTGTTATATTATTCCTATGTTATATTAAATATTCGTTTAATAATATATCTTTAAGGCTATTTTGATGGCTGACCATCATTCATTTTAAATCATTTAAAATGTCTTTAAATGATATTAACGCGTATTTCAATTGATTCATATAAATCAATCAATCGCTGCAAGTATCTGAATAAAAAAACGTTTTTAAATCCGCTAAAGTAGTTTTATTCAAAAAAAATATGCACATATTTGTAACATTCTCGATAACGCTGGTAAATTACATTTTTAAAGTCGGTTAATTGCTCACTTGTTAACACATCAATGACAAGTAACAAAATTAAGCCTATGTAATAAGTTAAAGTAAGTTCCATTCAAATACAAAGTATGTCAAGGGCGTAAAGCCAATGGCAAAAGACCATGCAAGTCACCGCGCAAATTACTGAGGACGACATTATTATTCTCAACATCGACCTATTTATGGAATCATTTTTCATTAAAAGCTTTTGTTTAGGTAACGTTGTGATAAACGTCTTTATCCTCAAAATTAAACTACTATATCTTCTTCGTAACGCCATATGGGCTGCTCGGTCGTGGCCATCATGCTGTGGACTGGGCAGGCACACTGGCACCATAAAGGTAAAGTCACCGCCAATGGAAACTCATGTGGCTGGGAGGTCATGAGTGCGTTGTCGGCCTTCTAGGGATTTGTACGCTTTTTTCTTGAAGGACCCTAAGTCATAGTGGTTCGGAAATACCGTGGCGGGCAGCTTGTTCCATAACGTGGTGGTGCGTGGTAAGAAATTCAATTCCTCCGAACACATACCATTGTAAATTATATTAAATATTAAATAAATAACTACTACTATATATAAAAAAAATAAATAAATAACTAAATATTAATAAAATGCGAAGCGTTGGTTAACGCGGGGGAAAACTATGAAAGTAGTTTGTTTATTGTATCTTCATTTACTCAATTTACCAGATTTTATATGTAATCTTTGGAATTTATTCTTATTCATATATATATTTATATATATATATATATATATATATATATATATATATATATTGTTATTTAAACATGTTGCCACTTTAAACTGTGTTGTTTTAAATCAAAATGTATGAACAATTTTAGAATCACATTACAACTGCATTATAGCACGTCAGATTTAAATTGTATATGACCTCATTTTGTCTTAATCGCTGAAGTAACTGTTAAATATGTGTGAGACATAAAAATATTGTCATTAAAAAGTATTTATCAATTTGCAACGAGTGATACAGTTCGCTGAGAACACTAAAAGCCAAATCTAAAAAAAACAATGTTACAGCTTAAAGTTAAAACTTGGGATTGAAACCGAACGAGTTTTCTCATTTTAACGAGTCACATTCAAGTCGATAGATGGTCGATTTTCATTGACTCGAATTGTGACCGACCAAAAAATTTCACTGCGCGTTCCGAAGTTTTGTTGAAAAGTTGATTTTGGCTGAAATAAGTACCGAAATAGTCATTCGTATACATAATTTTTTCCACGATCCTCAAATCGTTGAATAAAAAAGGTATAGCATTTTTTCTATATATCCAAATTCTTTGTCCGATTTCGTAGCGTTGTGCTCTCTAGTCGGCACAACTTTATTTTATCAAAATTAGGTTTTCTCCTAAGACGATTATATTTTTTCTTGCACAGCCAATTTGCGAAGCGTAGAATACTATAAGCTATATCTACTTATACTACTTATACTTATATTATAAATGCAAAAGTAAGTATGCATGTACCTATGTAACGCTTTCGTGCTTAAACTACGGAACTAAACTTTAGGGAAGGACACTACTTACTACTTATAAATGCGAAAAAACCGATTTTCTTTATTTCTTTATATATTTAAACCACGGACAAAAGCTACTATTAAATGTTACGGTTATTGTAAATAAACTTACTCTAAATATTATCTAAAAATCTGTACATATCGGCTTAGTTCTTTTGTTTTAGTGGAATTGCTCGATTCAATCAATTAGTAAAGTCGTCATTGGCATTTCTGGAGTTAGGAAAAAAAATATTATTAAGTTTCATCCGTATATACGTTTTAATAAATATATTTTGTTCTACAAACAAAAAGGTCAGGTATTTCTGAAGTGTTTGTACTTTGATCAAAATGAAAAACTAGTTCAAAAGTCAAGCTAATTAATTAAATCAAAAGAGAATGAGAATACTTTCCGAAAATCCTTTTATATTTACATAGGCCATTTGCCTAAAACAAAAGCTGTATACTCTCACAAAAGCTTAAATACGTTGCCGCGAAATTAGTGTTTTTGATTTTTACGATAATTTCGGTTTCGTTTGAACGTCAATTCGCATAAGTTAAAATTAATTGGGTCTTGTAATAGAAAAAATATAACTAAGAATATTTTTTATAACTGAATAGTGATAATGTAACGTTAGATGTACAGTTATTTATATTTTATTTTTTAAAAGTCTTCTAAATATGACAAATACTTTAGAATTTAAGTATTATACAAATGGTGTGGTTTCCTTTTTAACGTATTACAAAGTTTTCTTTGAAATATGCTTTGTAATTTCATTTTTTACATCACATCTAATTGTCCGGTAAGATTAGGTTTTGACCACATTCACCATAATTTAACGGCAACATATAACACACAGAACCATTTCTAATTTAACAATGGAGCTTTAACGAACGCATTTAACAAGACAAACATAGAATTCATTCAACCAACTATGAATTGCAATTATCTGTCAAATTCAGAATGTTGCAAATACGGTTTGTTATTTTTACAATGGCTTTCTGGCACACGGTCGATTTTCGTCCTTTGGCTATATAATAAAGTAGTCGTATTTATATCACATTTTTATTATTTAAATAAGATTTTCAGAGTTATAACAACGCATGGGCGTTTCGTCCTTCACGACAATAGCTCACTTATAACTTCAAGAGGGAAAAGCATTCGGTTTTATGGCATCGATTTGAAGCCATCGCAGTAACTGAAGCTCAAAATTATAATGGTCAACAAGTCTTGACTTTTATTCTTGACCTTATAAATCAAATAATTCTCAAAATATGTATCAAAGACTTACCAAATAAAAATTGCAAGACTTAAGTATTATATAAATAATTTATAATATTTCACAAGGTTGGTTAATAACAAAATATTAATGATTCTAATTTATAACAAATCCCGGTGGCTTAAAATCTTCCATTTTCATTACTTTAAAACATTTGAGATCCTCCGAGGGAGGTATTTAATGTTGAACTGTCAGGGTGTTTTCGCTTTAAGCTACGGAATCTTTTGCTACTTTATAATATTGCTTTGTCTATTTAAAGTCATTTATTTTATTAACTGTGTCTAAAAGAGATTATATATAGCAAAAATTGTGGACTGGCTGACGTATTATGGGTTTAATCTACCATTTTTGAACTTTGGTCTAGATTGAAATGGAAATTTTCGTAGGTTTTAAAAAGGAACACACAGAGTACACATATAAGCAGGGTACAAACTAAACAAATGGGATAAAAACATTCTGTTGTTCATTTTGCAACAAAAAAAAACATTAATAGACAAACAAGCAATTTTAAACACATACACATACTACATTTTTGACAGTAATTAAATGTCTCTTATAAAAATATAAATTTTAACACAGACTAAAACTAGGAAAATCACTTTAATTTTCAATGCATTGTACATTGAATGGCTGTATTCGTTGGTCGTCAAAGTTTTCGTTAGATTACATAAAACGAACATTTCTCTTTTGAACATTCCACCGAAGTAACTTTTTACTTGTAGTTTGTAGCATATAGGAATAACTGCAATTCTCTTCGGAGTAGGTAACTTATAATTATTATAGTCATCATAGAAAGTGTAAATTACATTTTATATGGGTAAATTGTAAAATGTAACAGTATTATATAACGTTTTTTTATTTGCCTCAAGTTCTTTTAAGATAACCCGTGAGCAAACTTCGAGTCTGTAGTTTTACTTTGATAAAGTATAAAAACATCTTATCGCCAGCCTCTAGGCAAAGGTAACGGGAAGGTAGGAACATCGTTATGACGGATCAAACAATATTGTGAAAAATATAATTTAAACTTTTCACTATGAGTTAACAAATATCACTCATTTGACTATATAATTCGCAATATATATTTATTGTATAAAAGGAAGTCGAGAAGTATGTTATTCGAGGAAGAACTTGAGGCGTGCTAGCAAAGTTTGGGGCTCGGTCCTCAAGTCACGTATGACCTGGCTTTGCCAGGGACGAAGCATAGAATTTTGGAGGCCTGGACCCAGGGCACGTTACAACTTGCATTTTCAGCTAGTTTTAAATATAACGTTTACATTGTATCGTTTTAAGATCACTTATAAAACAAGCAGTTCTCTAGAGGTTTTATGAAAGCGTAAAATGTAAAAAGCATGTGTATATATATATATATACATGCTAATTAAGTAGCCTTACAATGCTATTGTTATATGAATTGGTCACGTAAATAATATAATTTTATATGAATAGTTTATTTTTAAAGAGCAGCTATCGAGTTTCTTGCCAGTTCTTCTCGGTAGATAATTGCCTTCCGAACCGGTGGTAGTGTTCAAAAGTGTCTCTTTAAAGACCTTCTTGAATAAAGATATTTTGAGTTTATGTGTATTTTATAATTCTCATTTCTATATAAAATGACTTCGCTTACATCTTGAGGTATTAGATGTGGCCTTAGCGGTGGTTCCTTGAATGAAAAGATACCATCTATAACGGTTCATTTCTACATAATATAAGCCGGGAGGCCCCAACACATTTTATTTACATTCTTTGATTCACTTAAGTATAAAATTTCAGCTCTGGTAAGTCTGAAGCAAGTTTATATTTGAGTCCGTCTGCGATGAATTTCAAATAGATTCTTGAATTCATGGATTGACGATTTTGACTACTAAAGCAGATGTAGTTCAGCAGGATGCGCAATAAAGCATGTCACGATTTAATGATAAGATTTTTGCGAAATACATAATTAGGGCACTCATACTAAATATAGTAAGATACTGAGCAGATTTTTTTTATAACAGTATGTACTTATTTATGAAGTGAAACAATAAATTGTATGAGAAAATCACAGAAAACGACTGAAGCTCGCCAAAGAAAAAAGCAGAAACAAAAAACGTCCGGTTTTTTGTATATGATGCGTCTATGCCGACATAAAGCCTCTATGCTACTTCTAAAGATATTTATATGATATCGCTTGTTGCCCTTTTCAAGTACTTTAATAATGCAAAACTAGACTCAAGTTGTATGAAGATTAAGTTGCTTTTACTTCGAACGATATCGTCTTGTTACTCGGCTATTATTCACCAGTGTTTATTAAAAATCAACTTTGTTTTGTATGTAGTAGAGTGTGATTTGGGTTGTTATGGATTATTCCAGGATGTACAATCCTGCACCATGAGATGTTTGCAGTCTATTCAAGATGACGAGACATATGTAGTTCGTTAAGACACGAGCGATTCCTATATTTTTTTAATTGATATTACAAAAATTAAATAATTATATATAAAATATTTAATACAATAATCGATTTTAGTACACATTTTTAATCGATATTTTGTGGTACTATATATATCTATACAAAAAAAAAAAGGTACCAAATTGTTTTTGATGAGTAGTCGTCTATGCCTCTCTTGAGAAATATTGAAGTGTAGTTTTGTCAAGAATGCGATGGACTTAAACTATTATACTTATGTAATTGTTATGACAACATGATTCAGAAGAGAAAAATGACGATTCCCACCACTCATCAGAATTTCAAGATATCTTTGGTGTGAGTGAACATTTAAAATGAATGTTGTAGGCGACCTGTATATTGATTTATTAAAATGCAATATTATTTTACGTTCAGCAATCATTTGGAAAACGATCAATCGCATCGTTACAAACGCTTTTAAATATTTATATTATAACATTTTGTGAAACTTTAGTACTTAACGTACTTTTAATTCACAAGACTGTATGAATCTGATACCGCATATTAGACAAACATTAACATACCACAACGATAAATCGCTCCGCCTATACGCATGCCCATATCCTAACTCTCAGCTAATGAGTGAGTAGTGAGTACCTGACTCAGCGGTGAACACTAATGAGTGAGTCATACATATATCTTAATACCATCAAAGCGACTTCCGCTAAGATGCTGCTTAGTCGCTATAATTAACTCTATTATCATTTATAAGACATTACAGAGCATTCATGTTTTTTTCATGTTTGAACCTTTGAAGCTTCGTAAAGCACATAAGTATGTATCAATGTTGTTTGTCAGACTTTTACGAAATGCTAGAATTAATTATTTATACGGACGTTCTGTCAGCCATCTTGCTGAAGTGGTACGGATGATTAAGTTACTGGCAATATAAAATAAGTACAGAAGACACCTTGACCTGACAACTGAGAATTTCCAGAACTCACAACATAATACATATTTTTTAAAACAAATTTTACATTGCTTAAATTCAAATAGGTGTACTGCACGCCTTTTGAGAAGAATTCACAAAAACTCAGTGAGATTGGTAATTTTTTGATGGTGGTACCTTATCGCAGTAATTTCCATCAATTAGTAACTAAATTTTGACAAGAACAATTCATATCCAAGCCGTAGAAACATCCGTAATAAAATATTTTATCAGAGTAAGCTTTTCAATTAATTTCCGTTTATGGACAGAATTAGCCAGATAACGATTATGCACAGTTTGAAAACACAAAACCACAGACTAAACCCAGTTGACAAGGGCCCAGCTTAGATCTGTCATCGGAACATGAAGTGTCTGTGAAAACAATGGATTATCTGGATGTGAGCAACTGTTTGGCTTTGTACGCATTCAAATATCTAGATTTTGAATTGTGGAAGAATAAAGACATATTATAGTCTGTGTACAGAAGTGATCTTTTCATCTATAGCGTTGCGTTAGGAGATCTTAAGACATTGCCCGGCTAGGAATCTAAGACCAAGGCAATAGTCCGCCCAGCTCCTCTGAGTAGAGGTGAGAACTTACATTAAGTTCACAGGCATGTGATGACGAAGTGGCTGTTCTCTGTCTGCCTATCCAAGTGTAGGAAAATCTTTTTTTTGCTTTAAGTAGTCTGTATATGTTTGGATTGTAAGTTTTACTTAATCTATACTTATTATAATAAGACAGTAGAAATCGAATGTCTGTACATTAAATATTTTTCCAAAAATCTGAAAGGAGGCAATTAAAGAAGAGTCATAGAAACCAAAAAAGAATTTTTTGGAATTCTTGTGTGTCTTTCTGTCTGTCTGTCTGGTACGTTATAACTACTGAACGGATTTGAACGCGGTTTTCACAGTTGGATAACATATATTTAGGAGCGTTGTCAAAGCTTTTATTTTTTATTTCGTCAAAATCGGTTGAGGGAAAAAGAAGTTATGTGAAAGAAAGCCCTGTCGAGATCATTAAAAAACGCCATATACTTAACCAAATTACACGTGGGCGAAGCAGCAGGCGGAAAGCTAGTCAATAATTATATTATAAATGCGAAAGTAAGCATGTGATGTTTCCACGCTTCAACTACTGAACCGATTTCAAATATAAAACGATTTATTACCTTTTGTAAGTAAAACACTCATGCAAAAACTAATAGATATATTATATTTATTATTCACACTCAAACTCAAAATATCTTTATTCAAGTAGGTTATAAAGACACTTTTGAATCGTCAATTTTTACACTACCACCGGTTCGGAAGGCAGTCATCTACCGAGAAGAACCGGCAAGAAACTCGATAGCTGCTCTTTTAAAATAAACAATTAATACAAAATTGTGCTACGGACAATTAAAATAACAAAGCATTGTAAGGCTACTCAAAAATTGAGCTGTCCCGATGCTGAGCCAATTGCCGACACATTAAAGGGATCTTTGTCCTCTAAATATTAATAAGTGTAAGTGTAATAAATAAATATATTGCCCCATTGTTGAAACACGACATATATAAAAATACTTATCTGTTAGTTATGCAACAATATTAAAATTCAACAAATGAAATATCATGAAGTATTTTTCAAACACTAGAGATTCAATTTAGTTACAATATATCATTAGTAGGTGGCGTGCACTTACATAGTCTATATTCTAAGTCATATTCCGATTCCGAATGTTCATATATAACGTCAACTTATAAATAATAATATTATTAATAATAATAAATATTTACATACAACCACTGTATATAAAACTAATAATAAAGTTTAAAAAAACATAGTGGGAAGTCGAAATTTCAACGTTCATAGAGAATGCGACAACAAGCGAGCAATGGAAATAATTACAGAACTTTCTCGAACAAAAACTGTAAGAATTAAAGTGAATAATTTAAGCGCAAATGAATTCAAACGGCTTAACTTAAAACTTAACTACGCACTCGGCTACGTTTAATGGACCTGTATATACATCTGTTTAAATATTTTTGGAGAGTTTTTAATCCTAAAAAAATAATGTAACCTTTCAATATGAACCGTTGTTAGCCTCTCACTTAAACTCTTAACTATGTTTCATATTAAAATAGCTTCAACTGTTATATTAATATTATACCGCAGAAGAGTTAGTTCAACTATGACACGACCATATGATTCAAACATTGAATATTGAGTAAATCAGCTTTTTGTTATTTTGTGATATAAATATAATATGTGAATCTCAAGTAATAATTACATATTTTAGATAAATAAATTAAGATATTCAGTTACATTCGTGTTTGTGGAGGAAGGTTATACTTCTTAAAGGATGAATTTTCTAACAGTCGAAACTTCTTGTCTTCGTACTCATAGCAGATCAAAGATGTCGCCACGTCTTTCATATATCTAAAGGTCAGTATTGAATATGAAAATGAAAATATGTTCGATAAGTTTTACAAAAACCGGTTCCAACTTTAAGTTAGTTGACGCGATAATTGATAATTTCGTTATAAGTCAAAATCACACATAAAAATAATAATTCTATTGAAGAGAATTTTTATTTAAATATCAATTAAATTAATTTACAATACGATTCATTCTCAAACATTTTAATTAATGAGGGTATTTCAGACCACAAACAAATTGGTATGCACAGAATTCAATCGATATTCGATTGACAAGATAGTTCCACAAATGGAGGCACCGACAAGTTTTCTGAATGGGGCCAATTAGCTACCTCTCCGCGTCATTTCAACCCTTCCCTACTATACACTGTATACGGAATAGGGTAAGTGCTCTTGTTACTAGTGACAATTTATTACGTTCATTTTTAACGTTATGAAACTCGAAACATGCTAACGAGATACAAAAGTGAGTTACCTTAAAGTTTTGATACAAATTATATGTACTTTGTGTCGCTCTCTTTTGATATTGGGTTTTATTTACTTTTGTAGCTAGCATATAAAAAAAATATACGTCTTATTTTAATTACAATAATTTGGATAATTATCTAAGAATTTTAACTAATTAAATAACTTATATATGTCGGCGCGTAGCCACAGAGATACCTGCGCTTGGTAAATAAGATGACGCATTTTTAGTCGCACACGTGCAACACGCGAGTGTGCGTAACCGGGACACGTGCAAGACGCAGCTGCGATGGCGGCTTGTCGGCGCCTAGCCACAGGGACACCTGCGCTTGGTAAACAAGACGACGCATTCTTAGTCGCATACCAAGATTTATAAATAATTTTCAATACTAGTTAACATGAAAACAAACAATTACATGAAAAATACATACAGGCTTTATATTGGGCCGTTTACCTTACAAATACGCCATTTTCTGCCATTGAAGCGATCCATTGAACGTAACAACCAGTTATTTTCATCGGGGGTATTTTCATCGAGCGGAGAAAAAATTAACTTTGTATCTCTTGTATTTAGTATGTAGAACAATGCGCTATTCAAAAAGTAGGCTAACGACAACTTGAAAATACTCTTATACTCTTTTCTAAATTAAAGAGCCTTGATTGGAAACCGGTATCCTGCAAGATTGGAACGATTACTTATTTGCGAGAGCAGTATTGATCGAACGTTTTTTTTCGGTTATTTTTTACTTGCTTAGATGTTCCATGAAATATAGGGTGAGTACACCCGAAAAAGACATAGTACAGAATTTTACTTCATATAATATGTATGATTTAAACATAGTTAATGTGTGAATTGCCTGAAGAGTAGAATGCTAAGTTTTAAGCAATATTCTCTACATAGGATCGTTTAATATTAAAATCACAATTATAAAAGATGCCATTATCTAATAACAGCATTCCATCAGGAAATAAGCCGAAAATAACACTGAGCTGACAAAAGGTAAAGAAAATGTGACGACATCAACATTATTTTTAAAATATTATACATTTTGGGTTCCGTATTACACCACGTTTTTTTTTAACAAATGCAACACATATTATAAATCAGTCTGTCTGATTCACTATTCCAGGCTGAAATATTAATTATGTTTTAAGCGGTAATGGTTATTTTACTCCAAAATCAATATTGAATAGGCGAAATATACGGAAGCGTGAAAAACTTCAATGATTTAATAAACTGTAAAAATGCTATTATGGACCGCGGGAACAAGTAAGCAAATAGATTTTGTGCTTATCAGAAACACACACCATCGCAGGCTGAACCTCTGTCACCAATTTTTTATTTGACATCCTTATTTTCTTCCTCCATCATTACTTACTGTCAAATGTTTTGCGAACATTCCCTAAGTTTGTTCTGGATCTTAGTTTTCGTCAAAGTTCTTTTGATGACACATTTAGCTAATATTAAAAAAAAGGAATATTTTTGTTTATGTGTTCCTTCTCTCCATTCCATTTTATAAATCACCTAGTATATTTATAGTAAAAATATACTTTTAAAATACGTGTTTATTTTTTTTGAATGAGCAAATATATAATCTTGTACTCCTTCTTAAATGTTTTATTGGTTTAACGTATAGTAGGTATATATCTTGTTAAAAAAGGTTTAATTTGATTTTTCCAACCCAACGCTAAAACTTGTCTACATCTATATCAGACTATAACTAATCTATCTTCGACTTTATTAACGTTAATATAACGTTCAATTTGCACAGAATATATCCGAGAAAAAGTTTTACTTAGAATAAAAATTAAAACAATTCGAACAAAATAGTGTTTTGATATTGACATTCATTATCACGACATGACGAAAGATATTTCAGTCCAGTTAGTGAACTTGTAATTAATGTAATTTCATAAAATATTAACTCTATTCATATTGTTAATATATTTAGCAATGATTCTTCAAATTTTATGACGCACTAGAAGATTCAATTGTAAATCAAGTGCCTCCTGCTCGTTTGCCCTCTTTTCTAGCAAAAAAAAAATTTATAGAATATATATGAGTATACTTTTCAAGAAATAAATTGAATGGATACGTACCTTTTTTGTTTGTCTCCACTTGGTTGCGTAGTTTTTATTCAGATGAAAATTATACACAATTCAACATTTCTCCATCTTCCAATTTGGGTTCAGTTACCATTTAAACATTACAAGCATTAAACTCTTCAGAAACAATATTATTTTCGAGTCAAAAGCGACCATATTTCACAGTTATTGCACTCCCAGACAGAATTTTGATGCCAGATGCGCTTTTATACGAGTATTTTTAAGAAATACTCTTGTATTCTTTATCAAAAACTCATCTACGTTCTACAAATTGAGTTTTGCACAGCACACAATGATTTTATTATGGCATTTAGACGTAAATTATTGTTTCTGATTGCATAATAATGGGTTATACAAATATGATAAATAACCAGTCATTTTGCATTATTTTTTAAATCTAAATTGTGCTCCGATCTCCTTCAAATCAATCTATAAAGCTAAGTGATGTATTTCTTGACGATAACATTCTGCAATGGTTTAGTTAAAGTACCAAAGTCCGGAACTGCAGTAGCTTCTTTAAAACATAGGCCAAACTAGGGATACAATACAGATATACATAATATAGAAAAAAAATATATGAGCTTAAGTCACTGGTGGCGTTTTGATCTGTGAAACTGAATTAATCCTTAATGTTTATACACATCTATAATTACCAAAACAGTGCAATAACACTTTATGAATAAAGGGCGGATTAATACTCTGTTGTGAATATTCTAAATTCAAATTTGTTACTTGTCGGCCTTTATGTGGAAAGTGGACTGAAGATCTAGCTAAAAGCTAGCGAATTGTATTTTTTTTAATTTCAGGAAATTCTATAAAATAGCTGTCAGACTTTCACGATGGACTAACTCAAGCTGCAAATAAAACATTACTGTGCTTGCATCATGTATCATTGAAAAAAAAATTCTATCACTTGTATTATAAAATATATTACAATTATCGATTGATTTATTAATACTTAATACGACACTCTGTCACCTGGAAGCGTGTATACGTTGTAAGCATACGTTAGGAAATTAAAAAAAAAAAAAATTACAAAAGACAATTGTACGATATTTAAAATAATATTTCACACGGATCCCCAAAAGCCTGAAAGCCATCTCGCAAACACTTGAACATGAAAATTGCAACGGCGTCTAGAGACTCGCATAAATTTATAACTTTACATCATTTTAAAGAGATAAAGAAAAAAATCGTTGTCATTCGAGCAACGTGCAAAGTAAAATTAAAAAATTGACTATTATAATTGCTGGCAATAGTTTTGATCATAATTATGTTGTCTAAGTGTGTCCAGATCTTTACAAGCGTACTGCGAAACATGCTTGGAGATTTAAAGGAGCGGCGGTGAGTTTCTTGCCAGTTCATCTCGTCCGCTCTACACCCATGCATGCATGTTACTAGATGCGACTCTCGTTCGTGACATCGCGTGTTCAATACCGCTACTACAGAGAAGCAAAACATCGTCAAAAACTGACATGCCATAGACGAAACAGTTAAGGACTTATTTATTTAATTTCTTAACTGTCAAAAGTGTTACTTTGTTGAATATAAAGCAAATTTAGTAGTTATAACGTCACGAAGATGATGAAGTCTGATATCACCAATTAGCGTGTTAAGGCTGCCTCAAGCCGTTTCGCCGAAGTTAGTTAGTTACAAAGTTTCAACGGCGAGAAGCTGTCAATATTTAATACGGCTACATTTATTTAAACCTATTTGACACCCGTACTCAGGGATATTGCAAGAGGTAAGAAAATCACTATAAAGGCCACTTAAACCAACTTAATATTGATTTAACAAACAACCTTCTCCGTTTTACTTTCAGGCAACGACCCAAAGTGAGCCTCCATGAATTCGCTTTCCACACAACAGAAGTTAATAGCTACATAAAATCTACATTTGTCTATAAGTCCCGTTTTATTACATCATCTGTCTGGTTTCAGCACTGAGTTAGAAAAAGATTAGAGTCCCGAACACTTGACGAATAACTCAAGGTCATTTAGAATGTTCGAATAAAAATCCTCTATCCAAGTGTAACAAACTTCATGTAATTCATGCGCTGAATACAAATTTTGCCTAATTGGATTTAAATACCAACTTATACTGCGTTAAACTGGGTCTTATATGCCATATACGGTATTCAATATCAATCAGTCTTCATTATCAATGCGAGATCAGTAATTATCCATGATGATACAACAGGTGGCTATTTAAAATTTGCGCTGTAAATCGATTGAATAGAAAAAAATATTTGTTTTTATTTTTACAATATTATTATTTGGGTCAAAGGAAAAAAATCTACCCGACTCAAAGAAGCACAAAAACATTTTGAAATTAATTGTGCCAAACATAAACTTAATTTAGAAAAATACCTTTATATTTTCTGTTTTGTTGTATAATAACCTAATCATATAAGAAACAGAATATGTAAACAATAATATTTTTTTAGAAGTTATTTGATTATTCATGTAAATAATCTATTCTATACTAATAATAAGACAGTAAAAATCGAATGTCTGTACATTAAATATTTTTCCAAAAAACTGAAAGGAGGCAATTAAAGAAGAGTCATAGAAACAAAAAAAAACAATTTTTGGAATTGTTGTGTCTGTCTGTCTGGTACGCGGTTTTCACAGTTGGATTACATATAATTAGGAGCATTGTAAAAATTTTGTTTCGTTAAAATTGGTTAAGGGAAAAAGAAGTTATGGTCAATTGAAAATTTACTTCAACCACTGCTTCAAAACCTTTAAACACTTATATTGATTGGTTAGTTGTAGATTATATATTGTTAAATATGTTCTAACATAAGTTAATCTTAATATTAAAACTTATGAGAGGTAACAAAAATAACAAATAAAGCATTGCGCGCGGGCGCGGTTGAAGTGTTGAACAATGTGCTCGATAGATGGCGTTGATAAAATTCCTCATCAACCTAGATCGCGGTATTAAGGTGCTCCATTGTGTAATGACTACAATGCAGTTCAAACTTTCATTAACATTTTACCCTATAATTATTTTTGGTAAACACTACCCTATATAAACAATTAAAAGGAAACGAGTGAAGAGACGTTTATTGTTAGTCCGCATCCATTTTTCCACCTACATCCTTAACGTTAATTAGGTGTACCTTTTATTATTTAGTCAAGCTAATAAGTAATAACCTCACAAGTACGTATTTCGTACTCATAACCTCGTAAGAATTTTATTTCAACTCTTAACCGCTGAGGAGTTTTACTTTCCATCATCAGCTCATCCACATAAGGAGATTACTATCAGAATATAAAATTGTCGGATCCTGTAAAGCTACATCATCCCTGAGTAACACAGGCTATATATAATTCCAATTGTAACAAAATTTTAGCCTGTGAAAGAAAGCCCTGCCGAGATCATTAAAAAACGCTATAAACTTAACCAAATTACACGTGGGCGAAGCCGCGGGCGGAAAGCTAGTGTTAAATACGAGCGTAGAATTTCTATAGATTTATACAATTGTACTATTAAACACTATTTTAAATCCAACTGTCCTTTTTATTCTGTGCCTCATGTTTTTTTTCCGGAGAATATTAACCTGTAATTTTAAAGTGGACCATGCATTTTCCTAATGAAGTAGCGAGATACGTTGTATATAAATTAATTTCTCGTGTTGCGCAGTCTTTTGAGATTAATAATATATCAGGGAAACCTTTCACATTGATATGCTCCACTTAAACACTGCATTGTACTTGAAATTGAAAAATATATACCAAAGAATATTTTTTGAAGACCATTTTTTGTAAAAAAATCAAAATCAAAAATATCTTTATTCACATAGGTACGCTTATGAATCGTCAAAAAAAATTATATATTTTTTAAAAACTAGATTTACATTTACTGCCAGTTCCCAAAAACAACGGCAAGACACTCTCCGCCAAGGCTTATAAAATATTATTGAGTACTTATTTTATTTGGTCTTAGGTGAAGCATATGTTTACGACTTCGTCCACCGGTTCCATTAACAGACAGTATTGAACTATGCGCAACAACTAGCTCAATGTAAACGGACCATCTTTTGAGTATAAAGCAATCTTTCTCACTTAACACAAACTGGATTCCATCGAGATTAGAATGAGTACTGCAATGCTCTGTACTAATTGTATTTATTTTTGACTAGAATTTTCAATTCTTAAGAAACGAGCCCTGTGGCAGTGCCTCCTCTTCTATATAAATAAATTGAAATTAACATTACAATAAGGTGTTAAGCATACAAACGAATACATCCTAATTACAAAAAAAAACAGACAGATTCTGTAAAATTATATAGTCAAAGCTCGAATTTAATTAATTTTTTTTTTTCGACACTCGCCTTTGACCCAGGAAGTAATTTGTCATTTGAACGACGAATTTATTTGTTTATTACACAAGTTTATTTTTATCATCCCATTACAGCAGTGGTTCCCAACGTGGGGCGTACGCCCCACTGGGGGGCAATTTGGCAATTGGAGGGGGAAATTTTTTCAGTTAAAATTCATTTTCATATCTTTGCATGGGTTAGAGGGGACATTTTCTTATTTTTGCATGGGTTAGGGGGGCATTTTCTTATTTTTGCACGTGTTAGTGGGGCATTTTCGATTTTAGAATCTCAAAAGTGGGGCGCGCACCTAAAAGGTTGGGAACCACTGCATTAGAGCCTCTAAGGTTATATCGTATTTCATAATACTTATAAAATAAATACAATTTCAATTTAAAATACCTTATTTTAAATTGAAATTGTATTTATAATCATAATGCTCTCCTCGCCGTATGGGTGTATACGTTGAACGAAAAAAACTTTTCGGAAGGTGTCTACTTCATTCTATTGTTATTTCAATCTAGTCTGAAATCATAGTTAAATATTTGATAACGCATCTATCCAGCATAGTCTTGTCAATATGTGATTTTTTTTTAAATGTCTAAGCGACTTCCTAAACACGAAACATATTTTTCTGAACCGTCAGTACTATTCATTACGCCGCTTTATTAGTGATAATTAAAATTTATTTCTGACAAGATCATTTCACTCACTCTTCAATGATAAAAAAAAATGTATCAACTTACATTCTCTGTTAACCGTGTCCTTAATACAATTAAGGAAAACAACGTTTTTTGTGTTTATTCAAACCATCCCATTGGTTAAATGAAGCCTCTACAAGCAATTTAGGGTCCCGCAAACTACTCATTTATGTATCCCAAAGCCATCCGAGTCGTAAATAGCGCGTTTTACGGACCTCCGTTACAGGTATTAGCTATTTGTCCCTTTGACCTCTCGACTTAAGCTGTTACGAATTGTAATCGTATATGTTCTTTAAAAATTAATGTTTCCTTATATTGTATAATGAAAAAGTTTCTATTTACAGCCGAGTTACGAATTCATATTCTCGGAAAAGCAATGCTTTAAAGTAACAAAAAGTCCCTTGTTTTCATGGCCAATTTTATAGCAGGCGTTAAATTAAAAAAAATTTTTTTTTTTTTTTGTGAAAAATGACATTTTCAAGTCTTATCTGCTTACCGAACCAATGTTAATTTAAGAACTTAATTTTAAGAAATAAAATAAATTTTAAGAGTTTAAACACTAATCGAATTCTGAATGTTGCTGGTTCTTGTGGCGCTCCATCACTGTATCGCGATGCTTATACGCTGAGCGAGAAAAGCACCAGCTGTTTGGACACCGGTACTGACTACCACGCATCTACTCAATTTCATAATAATCGTTTGTGCACCTGTACCCCAAGGTCCAATAAGTCTCTACTGAATAAGGAACAAAATCAAAGTTAGAGGAAGAAAAAGTTTAATTAGTTTTTAAGTACAATTGTTCAAATATATTAAATACCGCCAACTTCAATTATAATAAAAGCCTTACTAACGTATGACGCAATAAGTGCGCTGATTATTAATTTATATTAACAAATATATCAATGTATTCTAGTTGAATTGTTTCCAACGCAATTACATAGGAAACTTCAAACTACATCCGTAGTGTTGCCAAATAACACCTCGAACATCCACAGATTACTAAATTTAAATGTCAAATTACAAGACTCTATAGTCGGGACTTCCCCGAAACATCAACGAAGTATAAAATAATGTAAACAGTACTATCATTTAGCCCACTACGATAACAGCTGACAATGCAACAATGTAAGCAAAAATTGATATTATTTAACTTATCGGAAAATTAATTTTGCAAATATTATGGGTTCTTAATGAACACTTTATTACTTGTTAAAACTTGTATGTACGTTAACACCCGAATATAATTACAATAAATTTGTAATTATTTAAAATCTCTATTGATTTAAATATATCCTTTGGTTCGGTCGATTTCCTGAGCCTTTTCTTGACGTACACCTGCTACCTATGTGGAAATTATTCAAAAAATAAATTTGATCACAGTGAAATTTTTATCATTTCTATTGTAACAATTGTCCTAAGAGGTAAAAAAAATACCTCTTTCCTGATGAAAATTCTCGTGAAACAATCCTGGTCTTATCTGTATATAACAGAGAGTCATGTTTATATTGCATTAGTCTTCAAAAGGGTTAATATTGTCAAAATTAAGACGTTATTCATAATAATAATCAACAAATTCCAAAAGTATGGGAAAAAATCATTTACACCAAGGCTGATATTGCTTTTCTAGTTACAATAGCGTACAGATAGACGACTCAAGTTAGTCCAATTTTCCCCATGGTTTATTTTTTCTATTCGGTCTATACCCCATGATCAACAAGCGTTTGCCTCTTGGCTGTTCGAGCTATATGAAATATACATAAATACAAAATAGATGGCGTTCATAATATTTTATTTAAATGAGAATAAAAGACTGAAAAGTATTAAATAATTTATTTATTTAACACTTTATCGCACTTAAACACTAGAAGCAAATGACATTAACAGATGTTAGAAGATATAAGAGTAACGGGCGGCCTTATCGCTAATAAGCGATCTCTTCCAGACAACCCACAATCACAATCACATAATATATACAATAATGCATATATTATATCCAACACATAAATCCAAACTAACCATAATATTATCTATGACAATAAATTGAAAATTCTTAATATAACAACACGTAAAATTTACATTTAACTTAAGAAGCTGATATTGTTTGACTATACACCTACAATTTAAAAGTATACCCGAAGCAATTGTCACAAATATTTCAATTACAAATTCGAGTTTGTTATGGCATCTGCAATGTGTTGCGTGCTATAGGATCTTTGTCTGGGTGAGAGAATAACATATTGATAAATTTTAAACACGATAAAACACAGCAGAATTAAAAGTATTAAAGCAACACATACTTCTGTGAAAAGTGAAATCGAATTTGACTTCATCTCACGGCTTTCAGCTAGTTTCTGTGAGGGCTTTACAGTTGGTTGACTTTCGATTTTATTATTCAAAAGCAATATTTTATCACTCACTTCCGCCAAAATCTTCTCTTTCTCAATGGTTAGTGAATTTTCCAAATCCTGCTTAACTTTTGCAATGTAGGCTCCTATATTTTCGTTACTTGTATTATACATTAGCACTGGCAAAGGTGTGGTTTGTTTATTGATGGTAACAAACATTTTCAATATTCTCTCCAACAAAGAATTACTACGACTTTGTTCTCGTGTTACTTCATGGGTTATATTTGTTAATGATTGACTAAAGAAGTCTATCAACTCACTATTATTATTATGTTTAACATTTTCGTGGATAGCCATCCGTATTGTTTGATTCAACAATCCAGGTAACGTGTTTGTGTTAATAGGTAATTTTTCGGCTGAATTTATTCCCGTTGGATCGTTTTTATTTTCCGTAGATAATTTTAATAGGATGTCTCTTATATCGGTTAGAACATTTTCAGTTCCATTCATTTCATAAATTCGATTCTTTTTAATGTGACCAACACATGAAACACCGTCTATATTTCCAACATAAGTCACATCTAATGTGACTGCTGTGATATTGAATATATTGTTAAGTTTTATTAAATTATCGCAATGTATAAGGTTGCCACCGATACTCAGGACAGAGAGATATGGGGAGAACTCATCAATATCGACACTTGAAATCCTATTAAAATCAACAATCAAAGTATGCAAACTTGATATACCGTAAAATCGTTCACTTTTCAACTCTACCAACAGATTGTGAGATAAATCAAGTTCACCTAAATTTGATAATCCACGGAAAATTCCGTAACTTAGTGTATCCAAGTTGTTGTGAGAAATATTTAGATGATTCAAGTTATAATTGTCTTTAAAAACCCCCGGTTGTATACATAGCAATTTGTTTTGACTCAAATCTAAGTACCTTAACGTTGTTAAGTTATTGAATGCTCCGACTTCTAATTTTTGTACATTATTGTTATTTATACTCAGGGAATGTATGTCTTGTAATACATTTAATCGAAGGGTGGTAATATTATTTATATCACATTTCGACAAATCTAGATCGGTAATTGCTAACTGCGTTTTATCATTAAAAATAAGTGGCTTTCTCGTTCCGGATAAGGTTATTTTTTTTACGGTTGGTATCTCATCTAAAAGTGTTGCATTAATTATTAAATTTGGATTGTATGAAATATCGATTGAGACTAGACGTTTTAAATGTCTGAATGTTCCATCATATAATGAAATAATATTGTTGTGTCCTAAATTCAACACGCTAATCATAAGTAAACCCGTTACAAAATCTAGTGATACAATTTCAATTAAGTTAGAATCAAGATAAAGCTCTTCTAAATTAATTACAGTTGTTGTGTTTATAAAAAAAACTTTTAACAAATTATGAGATAAGTCAAGGACATTTATATTTCCTGTATTTATAAAACTGTTAAATCTTACTTCATTGATATTGCCGTGCGAAATATTCAGCGTACGAAGATTAGCCATTTCATTAAAAGAGTTATTTTTTATAATTGTAAGTGACGTACATGATATATCAAGGGAAGGCAAAGCGGCCAAACCCATAAAAGTATTATTTTCTAATGTTTTAGAAAGAGGGTTTTTACTAATATCGAAATTTGTTAGCTGACTTAAATCTTTAAGTGAGAACGATTCTACTGTTGAAATATTGTTATAAGAAACATCTAACATTTCCATTGAACTTAAACCATCAAAGTGGCCTTTTGCTATAATACCTATAAAATTAAATTTTAACGACAAAATTTTCAATTTCAAAAGAACAATTACCTCAAAATTTAAATCGTGAATTTGATTTCCCGACAGATCCAATCGCCGTAAGTTTCGTAACGAGTGAAATGAATGTTTTGATATATTTAAAATTTTGTTACTATTAAGCTTAAGGATTTGTAACATATCTAGTCCAACAAAGGCAAAATCTTCAATAGATGTCAACCTTTGGTGGCTGATATCTAGTTCCTCTACAAAGACTAAGCCTTCAAAAGTACCCCTAGCTAACTCTCCTTCCAAACAGTTTTGACTTATATCAAAGAATGATAAACTTTTACCTTTAAATAAATATTTAGGCAGCTTAGAAATTTCATTTAACGACAAATCAATAAACTTTAAACCTACTGTATAAGAAAACACAAGCGGTTCAATAATGTTTAGAAGGTTCTTTTTTAAATTAAGTCTATTTAATAGTGGCATATTATCGAAGACATTTTTTTCTATGGACGATATAACGTTATAGCTTAAATCGATTTCTATTATTTCGTTTAAATATTTAAAGTCAGCTAATAATACGTTTGACAATTCATTGTTATTCACGTACAAATAATTAAGTTTCGTAAATCTAAATAGACAAGTGTTGATATCTTTCATTTTGTTATGCGATAAATTTAAATTAAGAACATTTTTTATTCCTTCAAATGTGAACGCATTCATATGTGTTATTTCATTGTGTGACAAATCTAAAAATTGTAGTTCATTGAGACCATAAAAATTTGCATCCGTCAAGTCACTTAATTTATTATAAGACATATGTAATTTTGTTAAACTATCTAAACCAAACTCATTACTATCAATTTCTATTTTGTTAATCAAATTATTGGATATATCCAGTTCGTTCAAACTCGGAAGACGATTTTGTGAACTTAGCTTAGCGGTAGTTATTAAATTAAAAGATATATTAATGAATACCAAATGATCCATTGCTGCAAACTTTGGCATTTCAACATAATTATCATTACTAATATCCAGAAATTTTATACATCCATTATATTCTTTTTCATTCTGACTAGAAATCTCATTCGTGTCATGATCCTTGTATATCAAATTTATCGGTAGGCAATGTATATTATACACATACTTTAGTGAATGCTGGCAAACATTAACAATTGATTGCTCAAGATAGATTCCGTTTATATTTATTGAGCCTTCACACATCTTTTCTTCTAAGCACGTTGTTTCATTAATGTGTGACAAACATAGGGCATCAATTATTAATCGCAGCCATATGTTATTTATCACAATCGTCCCTGTAACATAATCGTAAATTAAAATAATTACAGTATCAGGAAGCGCATGGAGGTGGTAATTGCTTCTATGTTGGACATGACATTTTGATAGAGAGAGATGACATAACGTACAGTGTCCTCGCCTTGAGCGTCTTTAGCTATTCTTCACCAGTTAACAGCCAAGAGGACATATGTTTATTTAAGACAACTTGTATTCATGACGGACGAGGGTATATTTAAAACGGATTGATTATTCGTAAATTGATTTGTTGAAATGGAAAACTAAGTTTACTATAAAGCGTGTGGTTTTTTACCTCAACGCAAAAGAGCAGCTAATTTCATACGTGTTGTTTTTTAATGTCTAGTATTTAGGTTTAGGTTCTTAATTAAACGCTTTCGGCATGGGATTCATATATACTTACATAAAAAGGCCTTCATTGTTGTTGTCTGTGAATCTGTGAAATAAATAATTGTTTACATTTCTTTTAATTAAGAACCTCCTTTACCGGGATTGCTTGGAAAATGTTAAATCATCATAATTATTCTAAATATACCTGATAAAAAACACTATAATCATTTTATTAATGAATAATTATTAGTTTATGATTTAAGAAAACCTATTTTCTATAAATTATATGTAATAAAATAAACTTTTTACTTACCTCAGTCTTTATAAAATGTAAAACAAATACAATATATTATCTAGCAGTAGCAGCAGTAACAGACAAATAAAATATTTACAATAACACAAGTTCGCCAGGCTACACGTAAAATAAAATAGCTAACGCTGCGCTGATGTTGCTTGTATGTGAAATATAAGCAATTAGAGTTCTGTTAATACTTATTCCAAAGCCAATGTTTTTTTTTTGAGAAAATTGTTAGACAATAACTGCTAGTTTCTCAGTATCAACAAAGCTATTATAAGCAATATCTTTCAATGTACGGTAAGCGTAAGCTTACCTTAAAGGAGGTGTGTACCCACAACGCTTTGAGAGCCTACCGTAACAGAAGGAAGAGAACGAAAGAGAGATGTTCGCAGTACTCAAGGAAAATGAACAGCTTAAAGCTAAAGCATTTTTATTTCAGCAAAATACTCAAATAAATAAGCTTGATGGCATCGCATTTCAGATCTTGAAAGAGAACTGTAAGAAGGAGGCAAACCAGAAATGCTTGAAGAAGCCTAATACCAAATGTCAGGCTTCAACACAAATATCTCAAGATTTAGTATGACGATGCACCTTCTGCATCAATCATATCTACGCCTACGTGAATAAGTATATTTTTGATTTCGATTATTTTTCACGGTTTAGCCTTATTGTGTTAATTCTGAAATGCAGAACCAATTATAAAAGTAGTCGCACACTTTACATATTTAAACATATCTCTCGGATGTTCATGTCGCGAAAGGGCTGCCAAAAATATATAAATAATTTTATTGTTTAGTGTAATAAACATTGACGTTCGCATAATTATCATTTAACAACTTTCATTTGAATCTGTAGATGCCTGAAAGCAATCGGTTGGCACTTGGGCTTTTCTAAATGTAAAAAAAAAGTTTCTTCCTAATATACAAAGTCTGACGGTTCTTGTCATTAAAATCTCCCAAAGAATAAAATATATTGTTTTTAAAGTTGCGACTTTTAATCATTAGGTTAAAAACGAGTTCACGAGACGAACTGCCAGCGCAGGTATTCCCGAACCGTTACTTGGGGCCATTCAATAAAAGAGCTCATACGCCTGCAACTCACTTGTAAGCCTCCTGGCGTTAGTTAAGTGACCCGTCTGCTCGTTTGCTTCCCGTTACATAAAAACGTGTAGCTGTCAATCGGCAGCCCTAATTAAGAGATAAGTGTGTATACATTGTCGTATGTATACATTAGTACAAAAATATGATAATAATATTTTTTTATAAATGTTGTTCATTTAAAAATGATTGTAATGTAATAAAGCGAACTTAAGCCATTCTTAACAGTGACAGCACAAAATTGTCTTTAACGTATTCGATCGTATCTTGATCCCTTCTGTTTTTACTTTTCAATAACAGTGTTTGTTCTTCGAAATCCATTTTATAACTGTCTCTCATACTAAGAGAGCAGACGACGGCTACTGCTGATCTTCGTAGTTAAAATGTTGCTGCAATTACCGGTACCGTTGGCAACATGGCGCTTCTTTATAGGAGCCCTAATTGTTTTTTTTTACCGAGGCCACAGCCATAACATATCATAACTACAATAATAATTTCTATCTGATAGCTCAATTCGGATTTCCGCTATAAATTTATCTATGTTCGTTTGACGGTATTTATTTTTATTTTAAAATTGAATTTTATTTTTAAATACGTTTGCGCAAACCGCGTTGCAGCCCCTTCTATGACATGATAACTAATATTTATCTATTATAAACTATGACGTAGTATATAAATAAAATTCAACACCTTGTGGGTCACTGAGTCAAAGATAAAGTAGAAAAAGATGTGAATGTGATGTTCAAAAAAAAATTCAACAATACCCTATAAAATTCAGAATCCCGAACTCAATTCAAATTCTGGCTTTACCCCATTTATATTTCATATAAAACAGAACAATTTTGTGATGATGTGTAATAACTAGATAATATTACGAATAATACGAGAGAAAAGAAAGCTGAAATAATATGAACAAAAAGAACAATCTAATTTGAATGCACTTTTATATTAAAATCTTTATAAAAATAAATTCTATATAAGTAAAAGTCGTAACGTCACATCTGCGTTTTCTGTGACCAAATACCTGTATGATTCCCATTTCGTTAAGTCAGCTAAACTTGGCATCAAATTAAGTGTTCATCAATTGGACTTTACTCAGTGATAGTTGAAGCTCGTTAGAAGTTGTGTTAACAGAGTAAGTCTAGTTTTAAAATCCTTTTTTTTTACTCTTTTTTATAATAAATAGAATTTTAAAAACTCTTTCAGGTTTCTATGAGTACTGGTGATACATGATGAAATCAGGTACATTTTTTTTAATCCTTAAAGCGCAAATTGACCCAAATAAAGTATAACATCTCATGACCGCAAAGTACAAACTTTAAATTATGCTTAATATTGGTAAAAAAAACTTTGTCACGTCCAATAGACACGCAAATCGAATCGTTCAATATTATCTTTGCAAATAGAATAATTTTCATTGCGCAGGTTAATTTAAAAGATCATGTGTGATATTAACTTAATTTAATTTGTTACAGTGTTTTATCAAAAATATTTGTAGTATGCGTCTTATTTTCCCAGAATTACATACACTGTATATTATCTATGTGAATTCTTATTATAGTGTACTAAATGAAACTTATTATTTCATATTCTCTGATGCGTTGGATGACCTCCGATAAATTTCATTTAACTTCCATTATGAAACTTTTAAGATATGCTTGTCCACTATTTACGTAGCCCTTTGTGTTTCAGGAATAATATTGTTGGTCATTACAATGTCGGCACTGGTTGACTGCAGTTGCCCTATCGACAGAGTCCACAACATGGGTCATTGCATTTATAATCTTCATTGCGTTCAAAATATAACTGCAGGTGGTATACCACAGGAATGCCAGGGTTCAACAAATTATGACGTCATCGTAGAGGTCGTCCTTATCGATGCCACTGACCGATTCGACACAGCGTCAGATCAAGAGTTTTTGTCATTAATCACATCACTTAAAGTGTCCGGTAATTGGCCCAAAACGAAACTTCCTTTTTTAGAAAATATGTACAGACTTAAGTCGTTACATCTCAGTAACGATAACATCAATATTATTTACGACAACCCATTTCGCCATTTGACCATATTGGAGGTACTCAATTTATCTGGGAACCAACTGACTGACATTGAGGAATTATTTCAATTCGACTTTTATCCAAACAAATTGAAGAAATTATTCCTATCGCATAATGACATTAGAGAGATACCTGGTGACACATTTATTAATCTCACAAACCTTAAGGAGCTGGACCTCTCTTACAATTCAATTGCAGAATTATACGAAGAACCATTTTCAAACTTGACCAGTCTCGTCACTTTAAAGTTAAATCATAATAACATCAAGAATTTAAACGGTGCTATGAATAACCTTTATAATCTGAGACATTTGTATTTGGCACACAATCAAATAGAAAACATAGAAGAAGAATCAATTAAGATTATATATCACCTCGAAACAATAGATATTTCAACAAACGAATTGGAAAATTTTAAAACGATCTTATTTTCCAGACATTGGAATCATTTTGAAGATCACTCAATTTTCAAAATCAACTTATCCCAAAATCACATATCATACGTTCCTAACGCGACCGTTGTACCAGAGTTCAAGACGCGTCTCATCAGGAATTCCCATAAACATAGAGTAATGAACGTTTTCACCGAACTTGACTTATCGCAGAATTCCATAACGCACGTGGAATTCAATGCATTCCAGTCAATAGTCCAACTAATCTCTTTAGACATATCACGTAATAAACTGATCAGTTTTACAGTCAACCCCAATGATTTGCGTTACGTCAAATATCTTAATCTGAGTCAAAACTTCCTTCAAAGTTTGGAATACAGCAGTTTTTCATCGATGATGAATTTGGAGAATCTTGACCTGTCAAACAACAGGATGGACTTTATCCCCGACCAATCTCTAATCAACAACCACCAATTGAAGCTTATCAATATGACGTATAATGACATTGTCGAAGTTCGACGTCTGCGGATCACATTCAACCGTGACGGTGGTGTATTAGATCTCACCAATAATGGAATATACAACTTAAATTTGTCACCAGGCGATGCTTACGGCTTAACTATACTGATACTACGTTCCAACAACATAACAGAACCATTTTTAATTAAACTGAACCAACAGCCAACTTTAACTCAGTTAGATATGAGCTTTAATTTGATTGAAGAATTGGACGATCAGTCGTTACAGTTACCTATAACATTAGGAATTTTAGATCTGAGCTACAACCGGTTACAGAAGATTGGGCCGTCATCATTCCATCGAGTAGGTCATTTAAAGACACTTCGCCTTTCTCATAACAAACTAACATTTGTGGAGTACGGCTCCTTTGAAGGGCTCTCACTACTAGTTAATCTTGATCTTTCCTATAACAATATTGAAATTTTGAATTCGAAAACACTTATGGATTTGAAAATGTTAAGTGTCTTGTCGTTGCGGAATAATGGCCTGTTTTATTTGGACCATAGCAGTTGGTTCTCCCATAAACAAGATTTAAGGATTTACTTAGATGGAAACAGTTTCTCTTGCGATTGGTTAGCTGTCGCTTTGAGTGATAAAAATAATGGCTATTCAAAAATGCAACCAACGGTTCTGAAGACGTCAATAACGGGACATTCAATCGAGGGAATACCTTGTAAACAAGATGTGGGAAATAATATCGCGCCAAGCCAGGGTTATATGGTGGCTGATGAAAGGCTACTTGTAACAAATCAAAAGATATTAGAAGCCGTTCATGAGCAGACTTCCTTTTTAAGGAAACACCTTTGGCGTTATGTGTTGCAAGACGCGGAGAGAAACGCAAAGTTAAATAAGTAATTTTTTTTCAAATTTGATATAAATCTCCAGTGTTATCGTTTATATTATAAAAATAAATGATGCTGATTCAATTTGTTTTTTGTCTTTCCGAATAATGCCAAAAATATTTTATTAATTTTCATAAAGTACAAAAATTAAGTAACAACTCTTTGAACTACGATTAAAAATTCCTAAGATGTTATTTTGAATAAGAAAGATTAGTATGTGATTTTTGACAGTAATTTTTAAGCGTGCTTCTTAATCCTACCCTATCCTATACTATATAATATTGAATTTATAACTAACAAAGTGATGTCAGTGAAGTTTTAATTGAACTTGATATTTAAATGGACAAAGATTTAAAATCTTCAAATTCCGGGTAATCATGGCCATAATCTACTGGAAATATGTCCGCACATTCCACTTCACCCACGGTCTCGTCCTTGCTTACATACGAAGGAGTAATATCCATCAAACCTAACAAAGCCATGTCACTCTCAGTCGACACCATAAATGCGATTTTGACATTCTCACTGAAAAATCCAATCAATTACAACTCATTTCCCATTGTATGGTAATGTATTAACTAAACTATAATAAAGACTAAGCTACCAAACATGTGAATTTCGTGTATGTTTTGTTTATCCACAAATTCTCAGAAACTAAAACACAACATTCCTATTCAAATTGGTTTGTGAGATTACTTTTACTCTTGTTTAGATATGTTATAGTTTGTATACTTAATTAGTTCTCTCTTTAATTTCGTATGTATATGTATAACTCAGTGTATATAAATAGTTATGATAACTAATAATTAATGACATGTATGTTTTTCGGTGTATGGAAGTTTTTTTTTAGAGGACGCATTAATTAATACGTGTAATGAATATATTTTTAAAAAGCTTGTAAAAAACATCTCTATTTCTCAGTGATAAGATGTACTTTAGAATGCAAACATAGTTTATTTTCCGATCATGCAAATCCAACTATATACGATCGAAGTAATGCCAATAAGAATACCACAGACATACAAAAAAATCATATGGTAGAAGAATAATTTGAGTAAATCTCTGTCACGTCACCCGACAGACTTGAACCCAATACGCAAAATAACACACACTTAAAATACTTCACTTAGTCATACTTGTTCATACTATTCTTATATATTTTGTCCAACTCTTTTATTTTATTATATCTGTCCCCAGACATCTTATGTGCTAAATACATTTAAAACAATAAACTTATGAGATAACACAACTAGGTTTACACATAGGACAATAAAATGGGAACTTGAGACATTATACAATAACAAAATACAATATACATAATAATACGAACAAGATATGTTACCACTACCAGGATTCAAAGGTTTGGTTTTTTTTTAATGTGTTTAAAATGCCTCTACGAAAGGTAAGTAGGAGTCGGCAAAAACATCAACAGACTCGTCCACATTACTATTATAAAAGTCTTTCATGTTTCAACTCTATTTTGGCCTTGTCTTTATTTTTATCATTAATTTATTTACGGCCGACGCCCAAAAATACATACAAAAAAAATTACTTAAATCCAACAACCGCTGGTATTCGTCCACTATCATTCGTAACCCTATTAATATGTGATCTGTGGTATTGTATGGGTTTGAGAATTAAAAGACAATACTAACATAGCATTCATCTTTTCTTGTGTGGTAAGTACGAAGCTTGCAATTATCAATATAATAATACTAACATATCGCACGAAGAATTCATAGAATCGTATTGCTTAACACTGTATGCAATGTGATATGCGTCGTAAGCTGTTGTTAACTTGAATACACCCATCTGGAATGGAAAGGTTTTTTTGATGCGTCGTTTTGCGTATTTCATTTTTATTTTACACGAGATTGAACATTATATATATATATCGGCGCAACTACAACAATTAGTATTAAAATAACTAGAATAATGAAGTTCAGGCATTATTTAATTGTCCTAAAGTTCAAAAAAATTAGTTGAATACTTTCATGTTTATTACGCTATGATATGTCAACCTTATTATTTCAATACGTAGTCTGTGAAAGAATAACAATTGCGGACATGTCATTATTAGAAAAAATGGATGCACTGTAACTGCACGACGGCTAATTGTGAAAATAAAACCTGGCAAATATCAGAGAAGTGTTGTTTTTATAATGAGTGGTAATCGTGAAGTCGGCAATGCAGACGCCACGCCTTACGAAAACCCTACGGAGAACACTTCTTTCGTTATATATATTGATATAAAATTGAAATTTATATGCTAATCGGTCATTCGATCATCGATTGATTTATTTCAAATTTAAAAAAAAACCTTTCAGTGAAATCAGATAAAACATCAATTAAACATCGCGGTGAATCATTAACGAACGATTCGAGCAAAAATAAGAAAGAATCGATTCAAATGAATATACTGGTATATCTATATGTATACTAATAATAAGACAGTAAAAATCGAAAATCTGTACATTAAATATTTTTCCAAAAAACTGAAAGGAGGCAATTAAAGAAGAGTCATAGAAACCAAAAAAACAATTTTTGGAATTCTTGTCTGTCTGTCTGTCTGTCTGGTACGTTATAACTTAAAAACTACTGAACGGATTTGAACGCGCATATAATTGGGAGCGTTGTCAAAAGTTTATTTTGTCAAAATCGGTTAAGAGAAAAAGAAGTTATGGTCAATTGAAAATTTACTTCAACCACTGCTTCAAAATTTTTAAACACTTATATTGATTGATTAGTTATATATTGTTAAATATGTTCTAATATAAGTTAATCTTAATATTAAAACTTATGAGAGGTAACAAAAATAACAAATAACGCAGTGCGCGCGGGCGCGGTTGAAGTGTTGAACAATGTGCTCGATAGATGGCGTTGATAAAGTTCGTCATCAACCTAGATTTATTTAATTTTTTTATTTCTCAAACCTATACAGCTTATCAAAAAAAGTTTACACAATAAAAATAGATTAAAAATAAAGCCAAAATAAGGTTAAAATATAGAACCGGAAATAGAATCTAAGGTCAGAATAAACAATAACAAAAAAAAACACGAACAGAAAAAAAATAAATAAAAATATATATACACATGAACAAGTGGAACTATGTGTAGTACGAACATTTTAGTGTGTGAGTGTGTATCAGTTTGTGCAATGGTGTTGCTGTGTGAGTGAGTGTGCGAGGTTGAGTCTTAGTTTTTTTTAAAGAACTTCTACTTAGGCCAAATATATCCATCGCGGTATTAAGATGCTTCATTGTGTAATGACTACCATGCAGTTCAAACTTTCATTAACGTTTTACCCTATGATTATTTCAAACTAATAACCTTACAAGTACGTATGTCGTACTCATAACTTCGTAAGAATTTTCTTTTAACGCTGAGGAGTTTTACCTTCTATCATCAGCTCATCCACATAAGAAGATGACTATCAGAATATAAAATTGTCAGGAAAATAATTGCCTGTAAGTTAATTTTAAAGTTGCCTTCGATTTCCCTGAATCATCGGATCCTGACTACGGGACTAAAAAAATAGTCATTATCCCTCCTTTTTTATGTAATTAAAATACATCTTTCTAAAAAAGAAACGTTTTTCAACATTAGTCTATACGATGGCTAAGAAGCAACAAAATTTTTATATGAACTTAAGCCGACTTAGAAACGCTTTAACTTATTACAAGAGACAGATGACAGATGACAGATGACAGATGACAGATGACAGATGACAGATGACAGATGACAGATGACAGATGACAGATGACAGATGACAGATGACAGATGACAGATGACAGATGACAGATGACAGGTGACAGGTGACAGGTGACAGGTGACAGATGACAGGTGACAGATGACAGATGACAGATGACAGATGACAGATGACAGATGACAGATGACAGATGACAGATGACAGATGACAGATGACAGATGACAGATGACAGATGACAGATGACAGATGACAGATGACAGGTGACAGATGACAGGTGACAGGTGACAGATGACAGGTGACAGATGACAGATGACAGATGACAGATGACAGATGACAGATGACAGATGACAGATGACAGATGACAGATGACAGATGACAGATGACAGATGACAGATGACAGATGACAGATGACAGATGACAGATGACAGATGACAGATGACAGGTGACAGGTGACAGGTGACAGGTGGCAGATGACAGATGACAGGTGACAGGTGACAGGTGACAGGTGACAGGTGACAGGTGACAGATGACAGGTGACAGGTGACAGGTGACAGATGACAGGTGACAGGTGACAGGTGACAGATGACAGGTGACAGGTGACAGGTGACAGGTGACAGGTGACAGGTGACAGGTGACAGGTGACAGGTGACAGGTGACAGATGACAGGTGACGGGTGACGGGTGACGGGTGACAGGTGACAGGTGACAGGTGACAGGATACAAATGACAGCCGACATGAGACAAATGACAGATGACAAGAGATAAATGACAACCAAAAGGAGACAGATGACAGCCAACAGGAGACAGGTGACAGCCAACAGGAGACAGATGACAGAACGGATTTGAACGCGGTTTTCACAGTTGGATTACATATATTTGGGAGCGTTGTCAAAATCGGTTAAGAGAAAAATAAGTTATGGTCAATTGAAAATTTACTTCAGGCACTGCTTCAAAATTTTTAAACACTTATATTGATTGATTAGTTATATATTGTTAAATATGTTCTAATATAAGTTAATCTTAATATTAAAACTTATGAGAGGTAACAAAAATAACAAATAACGCAGTGCGCACGGGCGCGGTGTTGTACAATGTGCTCCATAGATGGCGTTGCTAAAATTCGTCATCAACCTAGATTTATTTTATTTTTTTATTTCTTAAACCTAAAAAAGTTTACACAATAAAAATAAAGCCAAAATATGGTTAAACATAGAACCGGAAATATAATCTAAGATCAGAATAAACAATAACAAAAAAAAAACACGAACAGAAAAAAAAAATAAAAATATATATATACACATGAACAAGTGGAGTATATTATGTGAAGTACGAGCATTTAAGTGTGAGTGTGTGTATTTGTGTATGCAATGGTGTTGCTGTGTAAGTGAGTGTGCGAGGTTGAGTCTTAGTTTTTTTTTAAAAGAATTTCTACTTAGGCCAAATATAGTCAATAGATCGCGGTATTTCGATGCTCCATTGTGTAATGACTACCATGCAGTTCAAACTTTCATTAACGTTTTACCCTGTGATTATTTTAAGTTAACACTACCCATACAAACAAGTAAAAGGAAACGAGTGAAAAGACGTTTGTCATTTGTCCGCATCCATTTTTCTACCTACATCCTTAATCTAATGAGGTTTACCTTTTATTATTCGGTCAAACTAATAACCTTACAAGTACGTATGTCGTACTCATAACTTCGTAAGAATTTTCTTTTAACGCTGAGGAGTTTTACCTTCTATCGTCAGCTCATCCACATAAGAAGATCACTATCAGAATATAAAATTTGCAGAAAAGTAATTGCCTGTAAGTTAATTTGAAATTTATCTCGATTTCCCTGAATCATCGGATCCTGTAAAGCTACATCATCCCTGAGTAACACATAATTTTATATAATTCCAATTGTAACAAGTTTTAGCCCGTGAAAGAAAGTCGAGATCATTAAGAAACGCTATATACTTAACCAAATCACACGTGGGCGAAGCCGCGGGCGGAAAGCTAGTATGCAATAAAATAAATTATTAAGTCAACATTTTGCTACCAGCTAAATTAAACAAGCCCACACTCAGTCTATTTCTGAGAAGAAAAACGACACTTCCAACTTACGTGTATAACAGCATGTCTGTGTTTAGACAATATTTGCAGTGCTTTGTGTCTTTTTGTTATATCGAGTAAAACAAGAACGTGTGGGGGAAGGAACTCTGGCTCTGGTACCACGTTGTCGTGAACAATCTGTATCGTAATTATGAGTGAACAAACCGGTACTTATATGATTTTGTGGATATTTGAATCGGATGTTTCTATGTGTAAATCGGATTATCTGATAGGTAACGAGTACTGAGTTTATTGGGAGGACATCACAGACCGGATTATTCTAGAATCCTCTAGCCAGTAGTAGATATGGGAATATAAATGACGTACACGTGGGACCGCTGATGCGATTCTTCTACGTGGAAAGAGTTCTTAAATTAAAATAAATAAATACTAGAGAAAAAAAACATCAAAAACGAACGTTAACAAGTTATCTTATTTATAGTAAGCTAAAATTTAAAAAAAAAACAGAGAACAACGGGCAGCCTTATCACTGAAAAGCGATCACTTCCAGTCAATCTGGTATAAGAAAAGTGTGTAAAGTAAATTATACCTTTGGAAATAATATAGCCAGTCCATTCGTCTTGGCAATGTCATTAGGTGGTGCGTAAAACCCTGGAATGAGAAGACCCGGCGGTGGAAAATACTCGTTCTCATCTTCTGAACTAGTTGATCGATCTTCGTCCGACAATTCCTAGGGAATAATATTTTTTTTGTTTTGCTTCTATATGTAATTCAAGAAGTATTCAACCAGGAAACCTCTGCTACTCTGAGGACCGGTGAGCCATACCCACTAAAACACTCCTCGGGTGTAACCCACGACTCCACATATGGAGACTACTTGAGTCATGTTTGCATTCTACCAGAGTCTCCGCGGATTGTGGAATGCCCTTCATGAGCTTTATTTATTTATATAGACCTAATCTGTGCTAAGCATTGGTATTTGTCACAAGACAACATTGAATTAATTTTATTACCTCAGGTATATTAATGTCCACTACCTCATCAGGCTCTTGTTTCAATGTCTCCAAAGCGGACAGGTTCTAAAATTTTAATTACATAACTTTAAAATTATACAATTTTTTATTGTATAAAGAATTAATTAACTATTGATTTTGACAAAAGAATAGATGAAAAGAATAGAGAGGTTTTTTAGAATTACGTATACGATTAAGACGATCCAACTATATTTAAAGAAAGACAAGTAGCATCAAGCTATAATATATCATATTTTTTTTTTTTATAGAAGAGGGGGCAAACGAGCAGGAGGCCCACCATAAAGGTGAAGTCGCCGCCCATGGACACTCAAGTGGCTGGGAGCTCATGAGTGCGTTGCCGGCCTTTTAGGGATTTATACGCTTTTTTCTTGAAGGACCCTAAGTCGTAGTGGTTCGGAAATACCGTGGCGGGCAGCTTGTTCCATACAAGGTATAATAAAAAAAGGATTTTAAACGGAACAAAATAAAACTAAGTAAATGTAAATTCAAATCAATATACATCTTATTATTAACCTAAAGCACAGACCTAAAACAAACTTAAAAACTTTGGTCCTTGTGGCAAATTAATAATATTATAATAAGAATTTCATATTTTACAGCAAGGCGATGTTAGAGTCAATCTATTCCCAAACTTGATACCCATCTTGATAAACTGATATTAAATAAAAAATCTTTAAAAAGCTGACTCAGCGGGACACGACAATATTTTAATCAACGTATGTGAATTGTCGTCGCGAAATAACCTTTTTCAATACGTAGGTCCGTTTTGCTTTCGTTACCCACAGTGCGCACAAAACACACCCAACATAACATAATTGTGTGACAATTCTTTAATACCCTCCAAAATATAGAAAATAAAGTCGTTAACAATTAATTCTGACAACACACGTTATGTTGTCATTTAATATAATGTATCATTAATAGTATTTTTTTCATATGTGATGTCTGTATATGTTTTCAAGAGAATAAATCCTTTAAACCTAAATATACTACCCCTTTTTTGCAGCAGTCTATCTGCGTTAGTTAATGGAACCGTAATAATACGAAAGACGATGAATGTTTTTATTTTACATTTAACCGATTCAGCTGCGTAAAATATGTAAGTGGTTAAAATAACCACCTTAACCACTGTATTTTTAAGGGGCAGTGTTTATTAACCTACCTCTTAACGTACCTAATGACAACCAACAATCATCCATTGCCTATTCCAAACCCTATGTTTTTCTTTAAACATTTTGATATGTAGAACCCACCAATCAGGGTTTTACAAGAATCTTTTACTATATTATTATCAGAATAGTATGGACAAAATTATACACTGTTATGTTTGTATTGCACATCCTATGACACGAGATTTATATTACATTTTAAAAACACTAACCCCAGCTTTTAAAAGCTCTAATTTCCTTCGCTCTTTCTCGAGTCGTCTAGCTTCGATAGCATCTTGTATGGCTTGGCGTGCCAACCGTTGCATCTCAGATAGGCGTCGTGCTCGTTTTTCTATTGCCTCTTCCTGAAATTGGAGATTAAATAATTTATTACATTTTAATACCAACATATACTCTTCACGTATTGTTGGCTGATAGTTAAGCTGAGGTCATGTCATTATGAAATTACTATGTTTTTATAACAATACTAGCTGATCTGGCAAACCGTTGTTTTGCAATAAAATCACTGAAAAATAGGGGTTGGTGATAAAAGAGTTAAAAAATTTGGGTTATATGTATTTTTAATGCGACATAATAATAAAAAATGTCTCTAAAATAGATGTTGGCCGATTCTCGACCTACTTAATATGCTCACAAAATTTCATGAGTATCGGTCAATCCGTTTCTGGTAAATTCGTTGGGCGTTAAATTTTAAAAAAAAATATTTATTTACCTAATACCCTTTACAATGTCCTTCAACGTGGTTATTAAATGTATTATAAAGGTATCTAAAACAAAAATAAATTAATGGAATAAAACCAAAGGAATGTTAATGTTTAACCTCTCTTATCCATATTTATATTTTATTTATCATAATTATATTTAAACAAATTAATTATTTGTATTTATTACCCGTTTTCTTCGTCTTTCCTCAACCCTACGTTCCCAGATCTCTTCTTTAGTAGGACTGAAGGATTTGTACATATTAAATGCTGTCTGTTCTTCATTTGAATCAGCAAAGGAAATATCTTCGTACAGTATTTTACGTACTAGAGCTAAAAATCAGTTATACTTACGTATTAATTGCTTTTTAGGTGCAAATGTTATAAATCTATTAAAATGTGCTAGCGCAGCCCTAACTATCAATGAATAGATATAAGCAGAGAGCAAGCTACATTCAAGCAAGTCAAGCTTTACAGTATTTTTGAGAGTTAATTTTCACGTAGGAAGAGTACTAGAGTACTGTCAGGGACCAGATACAAAATATTACTTAAAAATTGCTTTTTTATAGGCTTTAAAATGTTATTTTTTTCACATGTGATGTATTTAATAATATTACTAACACACAAAATGTTTATCAAGATCCAGAAGTCTGAAGCAGATGGCCAGAGCTGGTGCTGAAGTAAGCATATGGATGGATGCTTCATTTACGTCTACGTCTCCAGCATACAGTATATCTTCTGATGTAGCTCGGTCGAGATTTATTTCTTCACGGCCTATCATAATTATATCTGGAATTTTTAAATTCGATTTAGCAATTGTATTTAGCAACAGAAATATAATCCTATATACATGTCATATATAAACAAGGCAGAGTAATCCTTGCCAGCCAGCCCGAGGTAATTGGTCCTATGGGCAACCCACATAGCGATCTCTTGAAAAAATTACCTCCACTGTTTCTTCTTCAGATATGCAAAATCTCTTAATTATGATTAAAATAATCTTTTGGTATGTATGATCCATATAAAATTAATGGTTGTATTTATTTAAGTAAACATTAATAAATATAGGATAATTACTATTTAAATCCCATCTTTCGTAGAGTTCTGGATGTGCGTGTTTGGCATGAGGCCAGTACAGCACAAAGTTTAACTGCTGCAGTTTAGGAATCATCAGCTCAGCCCGATGCCTTTTTCTAGCAGCTTGACGTGCTGCACGCTGGGCCTCTTGCTGTTGAACTTCAAACTGATTCTCTTGGCTTAACTTGGCTAGCCATTCCTACCCAAGTATAAACTAATCAAATACAAGACGAACTGTTTTGTTTTTAGTTATTACCTACTCGTAATACAAATTATATTATTTATATAAACATTCCTAATATTAACCTAATGTAAATATAACTTAAAATAAAACAAAACACAAAACTAAAACAAATTTAAAAAATTTGGTCCTTGTGGCAGAAGTACCCCTGAATGCTGGCGGCATTTCTTCGCTGCATCGCGATGCTGAACGTGAAAAGCTCTTGGAACACCGGTACTGACTACCAGGCACCTACCTAATTCCTTACCACAGGGTCCATAAGTGTAATCTCCAAAGGGAACAAAGTCAAAGTTGGAGAAATAACATTATTTATTGATATATTTTCGACATAGTGTATATATAAGTAATTTAATTCTTATATCTAAGTCTTCTTATATCTTCATACTATACCCTATAGAACATACTCAGCTGATTAAGTATCATTTTTTAAACTTAATAATCGTTTTACAAATATCCATATAGCATTTAGGACTTTTCATTCTAAAGTTTTTTAACCGTTTAAATAGTCCTTTACAAGTTTAGGTGGAGCTACAATTGTATTTGCATTTTGATAATGTTAAGTACAATAATTAGTAGACTAACGCCATTGGCACATAAAGACCTTTCTAAGCTACTTTTATATTGCATATAATTTTTAGGTTTGCAGTACATTTTCAAGCCGACGACCGCAAAAATAAAAAACATTTTTTATAAAACAAATATACGATATTATTAATTGGGCTTCGTTTAATTGCACGTTAATAAACGAGTCTAAATGTATAATATGAAAGTCTTCGGCCAGTCCAAAGCAATAATTGTTTTAAGTTCCCATGTGTTTTCTGTATACCTGGTTTTATAATCTTATAAGTTTCTTGTTTTGTTAATATATTTAGCACATAAGATGTTTGGGGACAGATTTAAAATAAAATAAATAAATAAATGGCTGAAATATCAATAAACAAAAACACAAGAATACAAACGAGATTAAGTTGTTCCATCAAATTATCCTAGCATAACCATTGAAAATAATAGTCTTAATTCATTAGTTTATTCCTTACAAGATCTTCCGGCGTCGGTTCACTAATCCCATAAGTCGGTCGCTCAAAGCCGATACCCTTCTGGTGTTGTTTGTATATATCGATTTCTCTGTAACCTATCTCCGCAAATCTTATATTGTCCACACCTCGGAAAATCGTTGTTACTCTTTTGTTCTAAAAAATCATTTGCGTAACAAGTTAATCGACATATAATATATTAATAAGTGACTTTTATTTGCTTTTATTTGATAGATATCTTACCAGTATAAATAAATAAATAGGTTGGCTTTGGTTTCGAAATCTACTTAACGCTTCCACCTCATCTGCTAACACCTATTACATACAACATTGAATTAAGTATAGGAACCTAGTCTATTCTGTAAACATTGTGTATCACACAAATATAAACAAGTTTAGGGCCTTATCTTATATATAAAATTCTCGTGTCATAATGTTCGTTTCCTACTACTTACTCATACGAAACAGCTTGACCGATTATCATGAAATTTTGTGAGCATATTGACTAGGTTTTGAGTGGGAGTGCCATGCTCTTACTTAGAGTTTCAGCTAAATGAGCAGGCACGGCCGGAGAAATACCACTCACTCACAAAAAACCAGCGTAAAGTGTTACAATTGGACTTTGTTCATTTTGTACTCGCGTTTCGTTCGGTGAGTGAGATCTTCCGGTGCCCATCCTTTTCCCTCCCCCGTCCTCTTCCCCTCAATTATCTAATTTTCCTTTAAAGGCCGGCAACGCACTCACGAGCTCAAAGCCGCGTGAGTGTCTATGGACGGCGACTTCACCTTTATAGTGGGCCTCCTGCTGATTTATAACCAACCCCTATTTATTAGCAATTTTAGTATATATATAGTATAATATATTCCAGCTATGAAATCAATATCATCCAAACACGGCTCAATATTAAATATCTTTTCATTAATGAATAATGTACCCTCAAAAGAACCATTTGACCATCGCTCCAATCCAGCTTCATCCTGACAAATAGGTGATCCATCGCAGTGCAAGGTCCTGAGAAAGCACAATACACTTCCACACCTAAATATTAATGGTTATTAATTCGACGGTACCGTGAATAATTAAATCGGATATTCAAGAAATCCATCTATACTTATAATAGAATTAGGTTGATTCTATAGAAATTGTTCAATCAAATTAATTGGTATTAAATGCTTAACGTCCTCTCTATATATACAAATATATATTTATACAGATACAATAATTCAATGTCTGAAAAATTACCCTAACCTTTAAAAGTTGAATGCAAAAGCAACAAGCATAACACTTACATATAATTCTATCGAAATTATGTTCAAGCATGTAGTCGAACTCTCCTTGATTGTTTATTTCAATGAATAATTCAATTTGTTTCTTTTTAGCCATATCTTATAGTTTTCTTGTGATACTTGATTGATTTTGATAATTTCAGTAAGGCCATGATTGGACTATTTTTAAGTATACCTAAGTAAATTAATTTGAAACACGAACTACCAATGCTTAGTTGTTACTCGTTAAATTAATTGGTATTGACTGTACGTAATTGAAATATACCTAATATAACTGTTATATGTTGTCCAATTAAAAATGATATGTGATACATATATTGATGAAAATACAAATAAATAAACACATGTTTTATTGCATTAAATGAAAAAAAAAAACTAAAACAACAAGCATATTCCAACATGCAAATATGTTGCAATATAACAAATGCTTGTAGTTTTTTTACATTTATGGAACGTGACAAAAACGTGCAAATGTATTAATTGTAAAAATAAGACATCAAGTGAGATGAAAAATAATGCGCCATCTTCACGTATAAACGTGAATTAAGCGAATGTAAGAACTGGAAGATGGCGCCTGTATTGATATAATTTGTTAATTGATTCAAAAGCTTAAAAATATATTTATGTATATAGTTTTAAGAATAAAACAAATTTTCAAAAAAAAAATCGATTTGATATCACAAGATTTTAATGAGAAATATTTTCCCATTTGGCAATATCACAGAATTTTATGGAAAACAGCTGTCAAAGTCAAACAGCCATATTGAAAATTTTAGTAATTCGGAAATTATCGTTTGCGATGGAGTCATATTTTTTCCTTGAAAATACTGATAGTAAAACTGTTGAGAATTGTTACAAATTATGTCAGTTTCCTATCGTTTCGCAGTCCGTTCGTGTGCATTACAAAAAACTGTTGTTCGTTTGACAAAATTCGCCTAAGAATATTGTCGGTTACTAATTCTCGTCGATACGGGAGACATCTTGTGATTGTTAAAGGCGCAAGTAGCCTGTCTGATTTTGTCTTTCACGTGAAAAGCTAGCATTTTTATCGGTGCTTCAAAAGTCCGTAACCATGGACGTTTCTTGGGGTGTGTATACCTTACTTTCGGTTAATATTTAAATAGTAGTTTGAGTGTTTGTTGTAAAGTGAACGTGGTATTTTTCTAGACGCAGATAACTTCGACCCCAAACTTCCGACCACGTTGGCGACTTCCAATAAATGGGAGGGCGAAGACGAAGATGATAATGTCAAGGTATTATGAACTTTTGCCAAGAAGTTCTATAGATTTATATTAATATAATTGCATACATACCAATTTATGTAAGTGCCAACTTTCGTTCATAACCTCAAACGATTGCGTATGTGTTGACGTCAGCTGATTTTGCAGGAGAGTTGGGAGGATGAAGAGGAAGAAAAAAAAGATGAAGAAAAGAGAGAAGTAACACCAGCCCCTACTAAGCCTAAAAAGAAGATTCATGATAAAATAGCAGAAAAAGAGGTATTCATTCATTTTAACAATTTCTCTGATCTTTAATATTTCAATAGATACAAGCATTATCAGAACTCTTATTTGAGGTGAATAAATGCATCACAGGATAAATTATTATATGTAGTGATTTATAAAAAAATATGCCTGATATTATTTCAGCCTTGAATAATATGACCTTCTAAAACAAGATGTACTAGTTTGAATATATAACTTAAATATCTTGTGGTTAATAGATTATATCTATGATTTTCTGTATTGTAAAAGCAGATTATGTTATATTTGTGAAAATTAGTATTCTAAAAAAAACATGTCCACATATCCTAGCTTATAGGTAAATGTATAAACATAAAAAAAATTAAACAAATATAGAATTAGATGAGTAATTAATGCATCAATGTATTTGACTCAGATGATTTGTTTTGCAATATACTGCTTACCTTGTGTTAACAATTTTTTAAAACTAAGTTAATGGCTAATGATACAACGATTTGAAGATTACCTATACATATTATGAAATGGCTGTCTTTATGCAATGACAAAGTGTTACATAAACTGATAAAATGAGCTTAGCATCACCTAAGCTCATTTTATAACTATGTAACTCAATTTAATTATGGAAAATTGTGTCCTATCTTACATTGAAACAGATGTTTTTTAATTATTACATACCGCTAATGTCTACCCTAAAAACTAAAAAGAAATACTTAATTGTATATATGTTGTGTGCCCTTTAATTTTGCCACAGAGTAAATGCAACCCCTATAAATGTATATTTCAGCGTCTGGAACGTGAGAAAGCTGAGCGGCTGGTAGCTGAAAAAGATGAGGAGCTATCCCCAGAGCAAAGACTTGCCGATAAGCTCCGCCGACAGAAGTTACAAGAGGAATCTGATTTAAGACTTGCTATGGAGACGTTTGGTTAGTATTTAAAATAAAATTACAGATTTATATATATATTATATATTTAAAATGCTTTCTTGCCAGTTCTTCTTGGTAGCTTGCTGCTTTCTGAACTTGTAAAAATTTACAATTTAAAAGTGTATTTATTAACCTACTTGAATAGTTATAGTTTTACATACAGTGAATATTTATAATAGCAGGCAAGTCTAGGCCAATTTGGTGTCACAATTTAAATTAACATAATATGCAGGTGTCTCCGAAACTGGTGGTGGCAAGTTGGACAGTTTCCACCCAACCAATGCGGCGGAGTTCACGGAATTTGGTGATTTGATTTGCAAAAAAATCAACTACTACAAAGCGAAGGACGAGTTCCCGGCGTTCGTTGACGATCTTGTCAAAAATATTTTAGTGAATAGTAAGTTGGTTTTTATTTTTTTGACATGCATCATGATATGTTTATGGCTTAAAAAATTGGTCTAAATCATAACCATAGTTTTTGTGATCAATATCTTCCAAGCAAGCGCTTGGCAGAGATTGCTTTGAGTAAAAGGGTTGCCAGTTGGGCTAGTTACTAGAGTCCTAAGGCCCCATGTTGGGGCATAGGGTAGATATGACCCTACTCCATTCTGCTCTGGCCTTTTGTCTAAGTACACTCAAAGTTTGGCCCATATGCTTGGCTTCCGCGATGATAGATCGCCGCTAGGTCTGCTTGGGTCGGCCTCGTTTGCGCCATCCCTGAGGATTCAAGTTCGTGAGGAAGCCAGTTCTAAAAGCTAAAAATTATCTTTAATCTGTAATTTATATTGATTATTTTGTATGCAATATAAATAGTCAATAAGTCACATAATATTTAACTCTTTGTCAAATGTAACGACAAACAGTTAATATTTAACTCTTTGTCGACCTAGTATAAAACTATGATACCATTCACATAGTTAAATAATAGTATGAGGTATTATTTGTCATATATTGTTGTTTCAAGAATGCAGTAAAGCAGCTCTGATGAAGAAAATATTTTTTAACTGAACATTTTTTTTTTCTAGTGCCATCTGCCGATATAAGAAGGATAAAAATGACAGTGGACAACCTGTATATTGAAAAACAAAAGTCGGAGAAAAATGATAAGTCAAAGAAACCTAACAAAGGCAAGGGTAAGGCCAAATTAAAAGTGGAGGGAGACAATGTGAGTATCATTCCAATCAAATATTGGTATTAGTGGATATAATAATTAAATTACCCAAATATTCAAACAATTGCAAGAAATATTTGATAATAGAAATGAATTAAATAAATATTAATTGGTATTTAGTGTACTAATATTTGTGGAACAATTTACACTTGACTCAAGAGAAAACACTGGAATATTTTTACATAGATCAATAAATAATGTTAAAATATAAATATGTTATTTCAGGCACACCTAAATCAATATGATTCATACGGAAACTTTGATGATGAATTTGACGACTTCATGTGAACCAAACCGAGCTGCTCTCTAAGTCCAATAACTTTCATCCTCTATTTAACAATATGTACAAACAATATACAATAACAAAACAACAAAAAGATTACAAAGAGAGCAAATTTGAGTTTTAAACCTATGTTCAGATGTTACACATCATTGGCTCTACAAACTCAGGTTAAAATGTAACAAATAGGAACTTATTTTGTAAAATCCTGTGTCGCATATCTAACGGTTGCGGTGCAATGTTATGTTATATAGATAATAAATTTTTTATTGTGATAGATTTGTGTTTTATTTTTATCAAAGTAATATGTAATAAGTAGATTGATTTCAGTTTTCGGGCTTGAAAATGTGTATATAACAAGAAAATAATGAAAAGGCTTATCTGTATGGTAAAATTGTATTATTTGCCTTGAATTTTACGTCTAAATAAACAATAACAGTACTAAAATTTAAAACAAAGGGCCCAAACCATGTAGTACTTGAAATTTAAAATAATTGGATGTTTACTTACGTTTTTCTCTTAACCTAAGAAAAAAGTTTTGGACTTCCTAAAATGAGTGCGGTAACAACCTCTATCATTGGAATACTTACTAGAGTCCTAAGTCCCCAATCCGGGGCATAGGGCAGATATGACCCTATTCCATTCTGCACTCTTTATGGTGTTTGGTCTGAAAGAACAGACTTGGACAACTTCCTGGATTGTCAAAGCAAAAGGTGCCTTTGCGAGTCTCCTTCCAATATGGCAGTCGAAACACCTCGTAGAGTGAAACAGAATATTTAACTCCAATGTTAAAAGGGTACTGCTGTGTGAATGTGAGACTTGGAAAGTTACTAAACCTATCACCAACCAGCTCTAAGTATTCGTGAACGCGATGCCTACGGCAAATCCTGAAGATCTTCTGGCGAAACACTATCGCCAATACAGATTATTGGAATAATCTGTTACTAAAAATGTCTGCAGATATTGTACATCTCACGTGTTAATTCGAGGCAAGTTAAGGAAGTGATTATTATTAAGAATGATAATGATGCACCTGTTACATGACCGTGTCGAAATGACTGTCATTGTTACATTTCCGACTCTGTAATTGTTTCATTTGTACGTAACACTTAAAATCACTTTTGTTACACTCAATGTATGTATAGAAATGTAAGGACTTTATTAAATGGAATAATACTAAAAAAAAATATCTTTTCCACATAAAATCGTAACAGCGATCACTTGTGTACGACAATAATTTTCTTATATCTAATACTACAAAATGAACCCGTCTCAGAAAATTAAAGAGAAAAACATCTCAACAAACTCAGCTAACTATCATATATATAAACTAAAACATATAATTTATTAATTCATGAAGAAAAAGCCTAACTTTGACTTTGAAATAGTCATTACAAGCTAACAATTAAAGTTTCATTATTGTCATTCCACAACAACGGATTCACAAATGTGTCAAAGTTCGTTAGGTTATGTCAATGTTAATAAATCTTCATTGCAATGATAGTGACATTTATTTCGAAAACGAAATATTGCCGCCAATACTTATGTACGTATGCAATAAGTTTCTTGCTGTTTCGTTATAGATCCAAGACAATAGTATTACAGAATATTTGGATCAACATGATAGATGTTAGATTTATTAATGTCTCCATTGTTAATTAATCAATTACCAAAAGAGGTTCCTATAAATCAAACTACGTACATGCGATCCTATCCTTCAGATGTTCCGGACATAACTATTATTAGTCTATGATTCATATTCAGTAGGTACAGTTTAATTCTGTTAGGTCTATGGGTATGTTATAATTTAGGGATTTTGTGAATTAAACTCCTAAGAACTATCCAAACATCTATATTAGTAGCATTTAGAATTTAAATCCATAAACGGTAATTAACTTAGATAATAAGACTTAAATAGAACACTAAAATTAATTTAAAATGTTTGGCAACAGTGCTTACCGACAATGTTAGCGGCATTACCTCGCTGTTGCGAGAAATCCAGCTGTTGGATCACCGGTACTGACCAGGCGAGTAATAAATTCTTTAATATGCACTTATACTCCAAGAACTAAAAAAAATCTACTTCAAAGGAAATAAATTCAAAGTTAAAGAGAAAATACTTATTAAATAACAATTTAATTGCTTAAAGGATCTTCTAGGACTTCGGATTTTGTTTAATTAGGGGATTGTTTCAGAAAAAAAGACAGGAAGCTTCACTCACACGATACAGAGTTAATCTGGAGTCTGGTAACAGAGACTCCAGATTTTTCAGTTAATATTTAACTAACAATGGAAACAATTCACATCTAGATCGATTACGAAATAGACGATTATAGCACGTAGCGATCTGTCTTTACGTGTGAATTTTGTGACTTAACAATGCGATATATTTTTAAAGAACATTGGTCACTTACGGTAGTCCCACGGTTACAGATAATCGCAAATTTCGATCGAAATACAAAATTGAGGCAATCACTTCTAATTTATGTATTTTTTTTACAGTTATATATAAAAAAGTATATATTTCTGTTTTATTGGTTCAAGTCGCTAATCAGGAATCCATTTAAATAACCCATTTATAAGATCACTCGGAAATGTTCTCCAAATAACAACTGTGGCAGAGTACCCATAATGCTGGCGGCATTCCCTCGCTGTATCGCGATGCTTATACGCTGAGCGAGGAAAGCACCAGCTCTTGGATGACCGGTACTGACAAATTTTTATGTTAAATGTCCATATGTTAATTAATAGTAGACTTTTATATATGTTAGAACAATTTATATTAAAATTTGTGTAGTTTTACCATTTAATTGTATTGTAACACTAGTTAACATTCAGTACTAAAGAAGTTTTGTGTGATAAACAGCAATATTAAGCTGTTTTTCACTCATCAATTAAGATATTTCAAGCAACAAATGATATCAATCGTTAGGTAGAACATTAATAAACTATGTATTAGTTATTCTATTTTAGATTTGTTTATTTGCTACTGCCACGTCTGTGAATTAGGGTTTAATAAATCGTCTGATTATTTCGGTGAAAATATTTGGAATTAATTTGCTAAAGCTTAGCCTTGCTAAAAAGGTTTTTGAGGTTTTTGCCTGCTCCTTCTCAGATTTGTCGCGTACGACATATCTGCTTTAATACAAAACAAACACAGTGTGCAACAACTGAGTGACAAATATTAAGCCAAATTAAAACAAGTTATGAAAAACGTGAGAAGCCAGTAGATAATTATCAGTCACAGTCTACTGAGGTAACCGGTAATGTTACCTAACAGTGGTCGCATCCTTTCACCTCGACCGCTCATAGACAAGATGGCCAAACTACCTACGAACAATCACAAAATTTTGAAGTATTTACTTATCTACTTCGTATAATTCATCTGATAGAATAACTATACTATATATAATATATGTTAATTTCTGGAATCTATTTAAATTCGTATTAATAATATTCGTATGGGATAGCGCGCGAGTCGTCTTCTTTAAAATTTCAACTGTAAATTAAAATGTGTAAATCATGTATGATATAATAAGTATATATTAATCAAATAAACACAAAATATTCTTAATATTAACCTAACTAATTAAAGTAACTTAAAATAAAACAAAACTAAAACAAATTTAAAAAGTTTGATCCCTGCTGCAGAACCCACAATGCTGGCGGCATTTCCTCGCTGTATGGCGATCACGCTTATATTGATCATAGATAAAAATTTTCTACGATATAAATATCATATCAACGCCGGCATGCGGATGCCTTAGCCACCTGAGAGATCCATCTTCAAAAAAACAAAAAAAACATATTTTACCACACAAATTAAACTTTGATTGGTATTTATAATAATCCAGGTATCAAATACAAATGATGTTTCAAAAGGCATAAAGTATTAATGACTGTGAGTTAAATTTTTATTGACCCTTTAATAAACCAGGTGCGTCACACAAGGACGCACTTTCACCTCAACATTCGATTCGCCACGCGTCCGCCCAAGGAATTTGAATGGCCAACATGTAATGGCCATTCCGAATGAAAAATTATCACATAAACACTCTGTATTGGAAAGTTTTAAACCTGATTTTAACGTATAGAAAAATGGTGGATGATTTTAGAAATGTAGAAGGCCGTTTGGGGTCGAATGGTTTTGTATAGCGAAGCTTAGTGTTTTAATTATTATAGCGGTGGTAAACACTTTCTTTATCTTCACCTGTAACCAACTGACCTGTATACTATGTTCATGCTTATAAGTATTACCTATTGTTAAATAATAAAGCTCAGTGTTCAGATCTTACCCTTAAAAATTTAAAGGGTTAATAAAAGCATTAAAATAGCCAATTTTCCACAAACTGGGAGCGTAAAATGCACGCTAAGCTGGATAGTAGACCGAGTTATAAAAGCATATATTATAAAAATACTTGTTTAAGGCCCTCCTCCTCTCGATTTGCCCGCGTCATAAATAACATAAGTAAGAAAAGTTAAAATAATAACATTTTTTTGTTACTGTTATATTTTCTTAATATACTTATACCTTAAGCTAATAATAGACGCAAACCGCAGATATCTGCAGGTCCACTCATGTCGAGGATTACATAACAATAAGATAAACAATATTTGTTATAACAAAACAATTTAATGTAATCCGTGATAAAGTTAGATAATACTTAATTGCGTAAACTATCCCTTTCACAAAGCTTTTGAAGCAAATACGTAACATGTAATGTTGGAACATTGAGCATTATCAATAGTATCACTAATAATGATTACATTCGATAAGTTTATAACTGTAAACTAGTAATAATTACATTATAGTTATAAGTTTAATCTTATGGTTTCTATAGCTGTTACTCTATGAAAGCTGTACCACGCGATACATCTCTTCTCTGAATGGAGCTTGAGAACTTTAAACTAATACTGCGAACACACTATTATTCATAAAGAAGTATAATAATCGTTCATATACATATGTAATTTCGATCCGAATATATATGGCTGGTGATGCCTGACTATTTTTTAAAAACAAGCAAGCTAATGTCAACCGCAATGTGGAGGTTCACGTGCGAATACATCTTCATTTAGCCAATGACTAAATGGATGTCAATAGATTTAAGAAAAAAAACTTTTTTTATAGTTACTTCCTTAGTTTTTACACGTGTACCGTCAGCGCTTCTACAAATAACATATATTTTTTAACTATTTAAAGTAATGTATATAATATAATTATTTGATCAATGTCTAAGTTACACAATATTGAACAAGCCTGTGTAAAAGTAATTTTATCGTCCTAATCAAACGAGATTACAAATTGTAATACTAGATTAATAATTTCAAGTAGTTCACGCACGATCTCTTTATAATATCGTGTCTACGTATCACGACTTGCGAATTAGCGATCGAATTGAACTTATGCATCGCTCGAAATTAAAGACATCTACGACAGATTTACTCTATACCAATACTGATGCTGCTGAACATTTTCTCTATTCGATTTTATATTCAAAAAGTTTATCCTACATAAGAGTGTGAAACTCAAAGCATTTTCTTACATAATAAGAAATTTAATGAATATTGGAATAAGAATACACCATAAGGCAAACAGTTGATAACAGTATAAAACAATTAACTGGTAAGTAGATCTATAAACGTCGTTGCAATCTAGTGTCTCGTTGACCCGTCTAACCCCGACTCCAAGTTACCACATAGTAATAGGTCACTTAGTTCACACAAAAGCAAATTTAGCCAATATTCAAATTGTCGCCAAACGCGTAAAACGAAACAGATGTATTTACGTAACGGCCTTTTGTTTCGTGAAAATCAATCCGCAACTATCAGTCACTGTTCGCTAAATATTTGTTCTACAGTCCTAGACGGGTTTTACGCCACATTCAATAACAGATTGAACATGACAGACCCAAGCCATAACGCAAGTTCGACTCTGGACATCACGAGCCAACAATGTGTGAGACGTCATCAAAATATATGTTGGGGCTAAGCCCCAGACCTCTTTTAAGGATCTTGATGTCACCAATTTAAAGGCACATCTTAGACCACTATTTATTGCGATTCCTCGAAGACTGTCAAAAACCTATACCTGGGTGGTTTTAAAAATATAATTGTAAACTAGCCTAAGACTATAACTGAAGGTTGTCACGGTTGGTTGTCAAGCTGGTGTCTATACCACTTCGCTGATTTTTCTACACATGATGTTAATATTCTATGTGAAATTGTGTGTAATTTAAATATTAATTTAACATAAAATTCGTGACGGATACAAGGTTGTTCTGCGGCTGTCCACCATTAAAATGTACACATCTGTAATAACAAATGGAATATGTTACAAAATTGATGTTAGTTACCACATATACCACGAATTATTTTACTTTTACAACGTCTCATAAAGCCGATCAGGTTTGTAAGCTTGTATGTGTCTACTACTATATTCATATTTAATCATTTGGTTCTGATGACTGGACCTAGTCAAGATTAAACAAATGTCAAAGAAAGTGCTTGAGCCGTTTCAATCTATTGACAACCTTCATTTTGTAGCCGATTTATTTATTTTTAGTTATTAAATATTTTTTTCATATACACATCAAGTGAATAATGATGTTCTGCCATAACCGCGACGCCTTTAAATGTTAGCGTTCATCACGGCTATTCTTATATTAACTACTGTGCTTCTAAAAAATAATTTTGTGCTTTGAACCGTCCGCGGACATACATAGATAACATTCCATCCACTAATTATTTCTACAGCCCATACATCACTGTAATACAGATGACAATTACAAATCAATAGAACTAAATAGAGTTTAAACATATAATATAAACTTACTGAGCTATATATATAAGAAGGATAAACAATCATAACAAGTCATAGAAGAGAATAAGTAAGGTGAATTCTTTCATATCTATTAAAAAAAATAAGGAACTACTGGTGCCTATATGTAGCTAAACAGATTATATTTATTGTTTATATTTTACGTTGCCTGAATAAGATCGCTTAATAGCGATAAGGCCGCCCGTTGCTCTTATATGTATTACCCTCGATTATCATTATCTACTTCAACTGTTTTAGTGCAACAAAGTGTGAATAAATAAATATAGTAAACATCATATCACCGAAAACGATACTTTTACATTGTTCTGATGGTATGAAGAGACGGTAAAACAATTTCGATCTTAGATGAATCATAATTGCATGTATAATCGGCTTTTGACCCCACAACATGTTACATAAGAAAGTGGTCGGCCTGCTTTGAATACTTACGTCATTTGATCGGGAAGACGCATATAATTAGGTTACAAAATATTACATCAACTGTAATAGTGGTCATAATTTTCACATTATCCATGAGAAAATGTATACTCTATCTCTGATGATTGAATCTGTGTTATATTATGTCAGTCTTTGAACGGAGTCTGTGGAAAAAAAACTTTATACTCGATGGATCGTCTTCTTTTACAACATGACAGGGGTGAAGTTTATTTTAATTTTACCTTAATTTAAATATTAATTATACTTTTATTTATTTCATATTTAGTTTTTATCTGTGTTTCTTATTTATGCGTGTTGCCTTTAAGAGAGAAGCACGATATTAATGTTTCTTTTTTTGATATATTGTGCTGGCCCATTTTTTAGTCACTTGTTATTAAAACCTAAAAACATCTGAAGCTATAAATATTTAGCTCATATAAAAATCGATATATACATAGTACTAGTGTATTTTTAATATTCTTTTCCTTATATATCAGTATAATAAATTGAAGTAATAATTATTCTAAGCTTACATTTTTATTTCACTTTGATAAGTTGCTTCGGGCGGAAAAGACCATTACCGATTTAATACAACAGTTCACAGGCGAGTCATCGCAATTCGAAAGGAATCGAACCTTGGGCTGCATTAATACTTCACTTATGGCCAATCTCAGTACCAAACATTATTACTCTCAAAATTGTAATCGGTTTAACTTAAATTAAAGCAAGTTAAAAAAAAAACAAATAATAACACAGACAAGGTTTTTTTTATTTTTGTATCAAAATGTTTCAGTTTTTTTGGTAAAGATTACAATATGTCGCGCAGGCCATTTTCGTCTGATGTCCGCTTATAAAAAGCCAAATAGGAATGCTACTTATGTCTAACTATATTAGAACAATATTACATATTATATTAGACTTACAAAAAGCTTCATACAGTTAATGACAATAACACATCAATTTATTTAAAACATTAAGACCAATTTTTAATTTAAAACAAAGGATTTTGAATAGCCGACACATAGATTCTAGGTAACCATTAAGATGTGCTACTAATATTATATCAACAGGGCATAAATATAATAACAAAATTACTCTTAAAGTTCAATTATTGAAAATTGCACTTAAGCGATTGATTAAATCTAGTTTTAGCAATTGACCTTTTGTATCTTGTATTTACTATCTTATTCTTACACAATTGTGCAAATTAAATCAGGCCACCTTTGATGAAATACTTATAGTGTTGTCAGGCACAGGAGGAAGAATTGTGTGTCATTTAAAGAAAACATTATGGCAATTGGGGGTTGGCAGTCGGTTTACAACAGGTCCAGTTATTTTATTTTGAAATTTTAGCATTTTACTAGGACAGTGTTTGTACACTAATCTAATGTTCTAACCAAATCTATAGTAAATATGCAAAAAATGGTATTGGTTAATGGTCATATTTGTAATTCTATTCTGTCCGCGTAATTTGAGATTGGTAAAACTTACACAATACTCCATATTATAATGATGAAAGATGCACTTCATAACGGCTAACGTAAGAATGTGGCAAGTGTGACTCTTATCGTCTTTCATTCCGATTTCCGAACATCAAATTTAGTACAAACAAACACGGTTTAGCTTAATTATTGATTAATGACTTTATTAATAACACTAAACTAAATTTTTCGTTTAGTTTGGTTCTTTTGACAGAGCATACTTGTTTTTTGTTAGCGCTAGAGTTCTTAATTTGTAAATAAATAGAATGTGATTAACATTACATAACTATTAAACTGACCCAATTTGTTTGTACATATTGTTAATTTATGTTGTATCCATGAATGCGAAGAAACGTATGCAATGCTAAGCCTCACCATCACGAGGAGTAATTTTCAATAAACACGATAAATAACTGTTCTAATATATAGCGTTTGTATAGGCATTATTCAGAAAGGAATCACCTTGATTTTAATAATAACGTATTGCATCTTCACACAGTTATTCACTACCTAATTAGTGTTTCATAACTTCAAATGTATAGACTCTTAAGCAATTTTATTGAAAAAATTAAAAAGGAAGGTTAAATGGTCCTATTTTTTTATGTATTTATTACAAGACTCGGTGTGGCCTTCTGGAGGCATAACTAAAGCAAAACATAATAAAAAGGGACGGGCACTTTCTTTGATAATCGTTAACCGTCTTGACGCTTGATTAGATTAATTTTATCAGATTTCATTTAGCATTTCTAATATACGATCTCAGTCATATTCACATTACCATTAGGCTAAAAGTACCAGCACTTTCCTTATTTCTCATTTGTTATTTTTGTAACAGAACCTATTTAACTAGGCTATGTTAACATGTTTCTTTGTATTACGTTACACGTAAATACTTAGGCAATCTAGAAACCCGACTAGATTTTGAAAGATCGTTTCTACATTTTCATATAAGATTTCATTGAATCAATTCTCACGCGAAAAGCGGCGTCTGATTAGATTTTCTTATCGTCTAATTAGTCACTTTTCGTAACTCTGTGTGAATATATTAAATCGGTTTTTTTTTGTACAATTCAAACGACCTTATCCTATTTCCCTCTCGCTCATAATGTTCTTTTAGCTTTACATAATCCGAATGTGAAGGTTGGATGAAACTTTCTTTGGGGGGGAGGCTGTATGCGCACAAGCTCGGACGCAGTTGTAAAGAAAGCGCGCGCTACCGCGCCTGTGCCGTGTTTGTTTTTTTTTTATTCCACCCCAAAGTGTATTTTGGATACCATGAGGCTTATATTTTGGGTATGTTTGATGTTTCAATATATTATTTTTTTGACCACCGACCGGTGTACGATTGCTTTCTAGTGAAAGTTGACCAGTGCTTAGGGCTCGTTCGCGGCTTGTTGCTTTTGGAATTTAATGGATTATAAATATTCAATAGATATTGTTACATCCGTCACTTTCTTGTCTTGAATTTATGTCTTAAAGCTGAGGTGTGGTTTACAGACTTTCGATTACCTGTTACGATTACCTTGGGCTTTAATTTATACATAAATTTTAAAAACTAACTTATACAATTAATATTATAAAAATTAATTGGGAACAAAGTTTATGAAAAAAGCTAAAACGCGTCTTTAGCATTTTTTGATTAAGAGTGTATCTTTGATAATTTGGCAGACTTTATCATACAAATTAAAACATAAAAATAAATATCCATTAATATACTACACTATCCACATCTACATTCATAAATTTAGATCCTGGATACTGTATACGTAAAAAGTACGCCTTAATATTGCACACGTATTAAATACCGATTATCCAACATCGTCCTTTCAATAAATTAACACGTGCATTTCGCAGAGGTCGAAAGTTGAATTGCATAAACTTGCGAATGTAACAAAAAAAAAACTAGTTACCAAATATAAAGGCGTCCTTTCTACGTTGCGTCAACGCTTGAGGAAGTGTGTCAGCGCACAGTGGAGAATTCGCGAACGGAACTTGCAAATGACCGCGTTCCACTTCGCATGCGACGCTATAGAGATGACACTGGCCAAGTATTTGGTGCCGAATGTGGCGTGGTACCAGGTGTACTAAGATTTAAGTGCCAGAATTACTAAGTATAACTATAACTAACGTATCTCAAAATAATCTCGTTAATTCAAAGTTTGACCATATAGATACAGATTCGAAAAGAAATCGGTATGATAATATAATCCTATCGCATTAAAAAACTTAAATATTATTTAAAAAAAAACAAACAAATTCCAAAAGTTTCGTCTACGTGGCAGAGTAGCCATTACGCTGGCGGCATTTCTCTCTATGCTTATAGGCTGAGCGAGAAAAGCTCCACCAACGCTTGGTTCACCGGTACTGACTACCAGGTTCTACTTAAATCATTAATGAGATATAAATTATTTTTTTTGAATAATTCTTGAATTACTTCAACAATATAAATGAGTGGCTCAAAATATGCTATGTCATGTAATAAAGTACTAAATAGAAACATTAGTAATGCTGACAAGATAATTAATTCGTCAAGAAGAGTTTTTATGTTCATTTGACAGTTGACAGCTTAACTCCATGCTTTTCCATGCTTCCACGGCCTTGTTGATCTCGCAATAGCAACATCAACAATATTTAACAATTAAATATTGTTTAGAACTAAGATAGTAAGCGATGGATTTTTAAAAACCAAGTGTTTGTGTTGATGGTTTCAATCCAATAATCTGTTCTTTGAAACCTATACAAACTTCTTGGAGAAGTGAACTTGGCAGTTGACAAACAATAAATTGGTGGAAATTTAACACACACACCTATTAAATACGCAATAGATGTAAGATCCAACTTAATATGTCATAATATGAGCATGCAACGTCAATTTACATTACCTCATCTTTAAAATCGAGCTGAAATTACACTCAATTATTGTTACATCAGGCTTTGTTGAAATATTAATACCTGCATTCACTATGCACTTAGTGGCGTAAGATTGGGGTGGACGGAAGCCTAATTACATGTTTAATCTATAAGGGTGTTGTTCGTATCTCATATAGGCTATGAGCTCTTCACAAGGACTTTTGACAAGACCAGGCATATCTAGTGCTTGCATAGGGAGCGATCTGCTGACCATAGTAAGGCTCGCCACTAACATAGAAAAGAGTGTTAAGTAATCGAACAGTTGTTCGAACAATATTTTAATTTGTTATATTTGTAGTTAAAGTATACCTCCATATTCCAATTTTAAGCGTTACAGTGTCTATCAAAACTACCTGTTGCCGGAAGTAGAAGCGAAGGTGCGTGATAGGAATCCTTTATCGTTTTTGTGATACTTTTATGTGGAACGGAGATCAAGGAACTGAATTAGAAATCAAATTAATTTATTCTTAGAAAACTGTCATAAATTTTTTTTGAAAATAGAACGTCAATACAATGCACCATAACTTTGAGGCAAAACATTAAATTAATTAAAAATATATATATATATATATCTTTTATATGAACTTTTTCCAGTAATAGAATTTTGATGAGATATGACATTACTGATAATAAAACAATAATATAATCACAGTAGAATTAAGCCTGTTTTTCAATCTTGTAACCGGTTGTTTTTTAATAATTATTCAAAGCTGGCACTTAATTCATGAAATAAATAGATGTTGAAATTTAAAGCTTCAAATTCATTATATAAATATACCCGCAATAGTGAAACAGAGAGTATTTGTGGACAGTTATTAGTGGCAATTGGTTAGCGGTACCGTTAAATTTTGATTACGTGCTATCGACTCGCTCTAGTTAGTGGGCAAAGTCAAGGCCGGCAACTTTGTTACAAAGGGTTCAACGTACGGAACGTAAAATCAATCTAAATATTGAGAGATAATATAATTAGTATTGTTAATTTACTAGATACTATTGTGATTTAAATATATTCATATTATTTATATATTATAAAGGAAAACTTATATGAATCCGAACTAATTTACTCGATTAGAAAATATTTGATGTTAGATAACGTTAAATTAGCAATAATTAATCCGTTTGAAATTAAGATTTAATGTCGAAAGCTAATCACTAAGTATTTGCATTTTTATAGTAGAAAGTTATAAAACTGGTTTATATTCACGCCCAGTTAAGGTTTATTGTTACGTATAACAAAATCAATATGTGACGAATTATTAAATTTATTATGTATCCAAAAATACGAAAGCTTATCATAGATAAGAACGAAGAAACTGTTAAGGAGTTCCTATATCACTTACTATGCATTGACACGATAAGTCTCGCATCTAGTCATCGTTTATAGAAGTATTTCAAAACAAAACTCCTTCGTAATTATATAAAACCGTTAGCATGCCATAGGTTAAAAATATTTTTCATAATGTTCTATTTTTGAATTTATTCAACTTTACAGTTGTTCCTGTTATATTGTTATTATAAGTGGTTAATTTTTAATATAAGCATTTTCGTAAACTAATTGTAGCAATTTATTCATTTAGCATTTAACATTAATTGCTACAAATGATGTTAAATTATCATAACAATCATTAATTATATAATTTGACGTCACTTAGCCTTCTGGGAAAGTAGCTCTCGCCATGACATCACATAATAGTAAATTAAGATCATAATACTATTATGTACCTTACTCATTTGTAATACAAGACATCCGTGGGATATCTATGGCACTTTTACTTTTTTATTAAGCGCTAACTATTCGAATATTCACTTTCGTGTTTCGTGTAATTCTTACGTGTTGCCATATAATATTTATTAATCGTGGCAATATTGACTGTCAACCGCCTTTATAACTATTTTTTATGATGAATAATTGACAGAACAGGACACATATTCGTCTAAAAACATTATTATATTACCTTGTAATTTTTCTTAATTAAATAGACCTTTTATACCATAGTATAAACTAACATTTATTTTTAATATCGTCATAGTATTTTTAACAAAAAAAAACAGTGTTGGCCAAATGGTTCGAGAGTGCGACAGTGATCGGTCGTGCATTAAATCCTGAATTGGTTAATTTTTCATTATATGGGTGTAATTGATGACAACAATGATGTAGGCAACCATGGTAAGGAAACGCGTATGTCTAGACCCAAGAATACGAGGACATGCGTCCGTGGGAAACGCTTAGCCACAGATCCATCTTGCGCTGTAGTGGACTGTTATATTCAGCTATCGAATCCAGAATAACTGTGGATCTATGTAATCCAATACAATGATGTTTTTTGTAAATAAAATAATTACCATCGTATTCAATTATGAAATTATCTCGTGGCCTGCGCCAAATTGACTTAAAATAGAAAGTTCATTAAGTCAATGAGTGTACGCATGAGATTATGAGACGTATACTATTTATTAACGTAGGATAAGCATTAAGGTATAATTCATAAGTTTTATGTAAATTGTAGGTATATTAAGCGTAATGTTATCTTTAAACTCATTAAGTCCATATAAAGTTTAATAATTAATTTCTTTTTTTTAATATTAAAAAAAGTCAATAAAGTCATTAGAATCTTACGTTAAAATGATCATGCCTTTACAACGCTATAAATAAATTTATAACTAATTTGAAACATGTCCTCGTTTTTTATATTCAATGTTTTAACCCTCTTTGGCCGTGTTTTTTTTTAAATACTTAATATGTTATCTGTGGTATTGTGCTGTATGGGTTATAAAATAAAAAAAATATCAGATTGTTAATAAATATCTTATAAATCTTCTTATCTTATAAAATAAAAATCTTAGTAAATATCTTATTCTTATCATAGAATGTTTATATTGCCAGAAACAGATGATACACATACAAATTCCCAGAACACATTAGTCAGTCTACAAACCAAAAGACCATATGCAGACGATTTTATAGTATCTCTACGCAGATACTTGGAACTACTGGGCTTACCTATGTATATATTACTAGACTCGTAGTGCGACATTATTTTAAACTAGCGTGAGAAACATTCTAATGTAGGCTTATAGTTCATTAAATATAATATTACTGTGATTATACTAACACGTAATAATCATAAAAAGTGGGCCACATCAGTAGACTAAATACGTAAAAGCAATATCCGCAATTGTGAAAATTGACGATTACCGATGTGTGTCATCTCATGGAAAATCTGACGGAAATAATAACATGTCACTCAATGTTTCTTTAATATTTGTTTATGTTATGTTAATAAACACACTAGTTTCTAGATATTAGTTTTATTGATGTTAGCAGATGCATGCTAACAATTAGCTATTGCTCAATAGGTAGTTCTTAGCGGAGGAGCGTCATCTTGATCACATCTGATATTCGTCAACAGAGTTTTGGTCAGCCATAGTAACAAAATAATTTACAAAATACACAAATATACATTGTTTATTAATTTAAGCTCTGTCACAAATCGTAGGAGTAAGTTAATTAATTAGTTATTTCATTATTAGTGAGAACACGTGAGAGCAACGGGTGGTCTTATAGCTAATAAGCGATCTCTTCCAGGCAACCCAAGTTTCAATAAGTTTATGGTATAGTAATAGTAGTATATTCCATGTAAATAACTGAGTCTAGTTTTCATATCCAACTGAATAATCATAAGTCACCAACGAATAATTTCAAGCTATTCCTATTAATTATTTTTGACACATTTAAAAATTTCGGCATGCCTTATGCCAATGTAATATAGAAATAAGTCAGAAAATACGTAAGCTTGAACATTTTCACTCTCGCTCCTAAACGGACTGCGATCGGACTCGTCCGGCCGGAATGCAGTAGAAAGCACGCGTCGAAATGTGTACTTAGGGTTGACATTTAAAAATATATTATTACGGAGAAGGGCAACTGTCATTTCACACCTTTCATCCCACACAGATTATCTTTATCTGGACGTGTATAAACGAATATCTTAATTTAAGCAGTTACTCCGTTGTAGAAGTAATTCGTATTTCCTAAGATCCGGACTCAATATAATACAATAATGTATTGTACGTTTTAATTAATGTGGTAACCCTACATATAGGTGTGTTTGCAGACGTGGTGACGCTTACCAAAATCGAGACACTCATTGATGAGCCGTGACGTAATCATATGGTTTGTAAATGATGTATAAGAAAGTTTGGCGACTCGAATATTTATTACACAATTTTATCTACCAAGGCGTAGATACAAACTATTTTTTCTCCTTTATTCATTTTTAGTATCCTATTCATCAAGAGTGAGCTAAAACTAGTTTCGTTTAGTATTTTACGCGGCCATGCTACAATATGACCTTAGGTATTAAATTCTTCTTTTCAATCCAGTTCTCTGACATTGTTATATCTTGAAAGTGTCGTTTACAATTTAAGCAACTTCCAGTAAAGCCTTAACACTGGAAAGGTTTATATTAACTTTATCAAAAAGCAAAAGCCTTAAACAAAGCCTGCGGCATTCAAATTCTGATGGCACATAAAAAATATTTAATTTATTTTGTTCTATGTGAAATGAATGCGGCATCTTCTATTCGTTAGAAAGTATCCTTCGTGACGACTCTTTATAAATAAATATCTTTGGAAGATATTAATGCCATATAACATCGAATGTTTTGTAGATCTATTAATATATTGAAGAGGTCGAACGGGTTTTTTCGTTTACAAATTTGAGAGAAAACAGCTTTGGGTATAGATTAAAAAGCTTCGGGATTAAAAGCTGCCGTAATATACAAAGCTTTTATATAAATAGCATTAGTATAACAATATGAAAACAATTAATTGCACCGTTTAAAATTAGCTTTCTAACTGTGTACTGCGTGCTAACGAAGTTCTCTCGCCAGCCAGTTAGCGGTTTTAAGTGGTCGATTATCCTCCCTTTTCAGTTGAAGGAAATGCATATCGTCCACAGATATCGCTAAGTCCAATATTGATACAGTTGCTGTAAAATTAAATTTCCCAAAACTGTACTGGGCCCACTTTCGTGTACAGATTCATTCAACTTTAAGGACATAGTTTTTGTTTAATGTTCAGTTGATATCGTATAAAGTAATCTAAGCTTCACATACCGTAATTTCATTTTTAAAAGTGTCTAGTGTAATACAAGGTTGTGCGTTCTATAATAAAGTATTAAGCATTGGTCGCTTAGTGTTTGAAATATACATAAATATAGTTCTTATTAAGGACTGATCGTGTAAAAAAACAGTTGATAATGTACTTACCGACATCTAGTCTTATTAATTATTATTTTTTAACAATCAATACGAGACTGTAATATATATGATTACTCTGTGTTTACGCGATCAATTACAGTCTGAGAACGTTTACCCCACTGCTTTAAGTGCTATTTATTTTTCATATCATCAAATAAGCTTTTTTATTAAATAAAACTAAACTAATTTTAGTTAAGTATTTTTTCTTATAAAAAAGGTTTTTTTATTCTAAAATTTAATAACACTGCAATAATTCAGAGAATGAACGTTCTCTCTACATTGGATTTGGATAATCGTGTAAGTAAGAGTAAATTAAAAGTGAATGTTTATAATTGAAGTTAATTACTGTAACCGAATGAACAATGGGTGTGAGCCCGGAAGTGCGGTTACATCGGTCTTTGATGTAGACTTTGAATTGTACGACAAGACATAATTCATAAACTTGCACCTGCTTGATCACTCCTTGATAAGTTCGTAAAGTGGCCAAGTTTCTAGGTAATTATATGGTTAATAAAACTGGTTTAACTGCCTGGATGATCGATTATTAATGTAACGATCCCTTTTGCAAGATGCCTTTACTAAAATAGATTTTAGTTAAGGGTTTATAAATAGTGGTATTAATCGATGTCCGAATGAATTGTTGGATGCGGAATAAATGTAATCCACAGTTAAATATAATGTGAAACCTTAGAGTAGTATCTATTTATATATTAGTTATTTGAGGTTCAAAGGCTTTAAATTGTTATTTTTTAAGATCAACAGCTACATTTTTGATAGTTAAATAATGAATAATATAGGCGCTTGTTCGGATTAATTAGGTGGCTAGTAAACAGTACCGGTGACCAAAGGGATGGCGGTTTTCTCGCTCAACAGCCATACAGCGAGGTACCTAATGCCAGCATTATGGGTACTCTGCCTCAAACATTTTATATTTATTTTAGTGTTTTTATTGTAAGTTATTTAATTTGTTTTTGATAACTACTATTAGTTATGCAATACATACGTACATAAGTATCAAGTAATCATTAGATTATTAATATATATAAGATTAAGTTTTGTATCATTTCACATTCATCTCTAAATAGTCTTTAGTGTTTATAATATAAAATTTGTTGAAATTGAACAAATAATAAAAAATTTCAATCTTATATTAGTCACAAATGTAATTGTTCAACATGCAAACATAGTTTTTGTGATGTGAACTAAAGTGTGGGACCACAGATTAGATAATGAGGTGAAATTGAGATATTTGCATTCGACAACCGCCATTAAGACAAATAACAGAGGTCACAAAGGTCACTGTTACATTTAATGCCTCTACGCTAATTGATAATTGCCTCGAGGCATATTTAAAACGTATGTCATAAAAAAGGTTAATAATTTAGTTGGTAGGGATTTTTTTTCTCATTATTTCTGGTATTCTTATCATACAAACAGTCGTAGGTAGTAGTTTTTTTATAAGAGACAAAAGCACAGTATTAACGAGATATTTGTAGTTTTTTGAATCCGGGAATAAAGGAATTTGATATTATTTGATTTTATGCTGCGGAATAGGATACAATGCATACTATTAACTTAACCTATTTTAGATGTGTACATAAAAAAATACTTGATTTGATTAAAGCTTTGATTTCTACCTACGTTGAGTAATACCAATACTGCTTACTTACTAGAGTACTAGGGCTCTACCTCGGGGCAGAGGGCAGATATATTTCTCCATTCCAATCTGTCTGCCTTTCGCTAGTATTACCAATAACATGTAATAGGATATGGTTTTAAAAAGTAATTACATAAAGGACTCGTGTCTTCAAATAAATTAAATCAATTAGATAATTTCAATTATAGAATTCAAGTGTGAAACGGTCGAAGGCAGAAAAGCGAAACATACTATAATTTGAATATAAATTACACACAATAACTGTGTAGTCTTAACTTTTTACGATAAGTACCTACCGAGGCATATGCGTAAATATCACCTTTGCTTTTCACAACACTTTCACCTTTACGCCACCGGTCACGTCACTGTGGTATTTATACTGACAAATATTGACAAACTTTACGTAACATAAATATCTTTCTCTCTTTCAGGTTACAGCCTTGGCTGTACTTACCCTGGCAAATGCAAAAAACTCAACAGCGAAATCGAAACCGAAAAGGCAATTAGATAACATTCGCACACCACAAAACCTACAATACTCCTTAGTTCTGCCGCACTCCAGAGTTGCACATTTTAGATCTCTTCCTAGCAATCGAAGAGCTTCCAATGCATCACAAAGAGCTGGAAAACTACCACCCTACGCAGTCCAAATGGAACCTGTTGTTCAATATTCTCAAAAAGATCCATTGTATGATCCCAAACGCGATCGCACCGAAGAATCAGCCGTAAATAGGATTGATATCGCTCAATCGAAAATTCTTAATGTAAATGATCAGAGCGGTGAAGATTATGCACCTCCATACGGTAGCCTACCAACGGCACCGTTGTACAGTAGTGAAAGTCAACACTACTATGAGGCACCCGAACCAATTATTGAAATCATTATTAAAGAATCAAATGAATCGCTTCCCGCGCCACCTCCTCAGCCAATATTGAAGAAAAAGAAGGAACCAGTGCAAGTTTTCTACGTGAAATATAGCAAAGACCCACATACTAAAGATAAAGTAATCTATGAGAAACCAATACCCGCAATTACACCGCCATCAAATGACGAAGATGAACATCACGATCATTATGTAACGGTTACTCCCGAACCGTACTATGCACCAACACAAACAACTACACTTAGAGCTATTATTAAGCCGGAGTCAGAAATATATCATTCAGACAGCAATGTCAAGGTTACTTTCGGTAATGAAGCACGCCATTATGCTTATAATAGACGGGAAGAAAGTCCTTCTGAAAAACACGAAGAAACAGCACCCAGACCAGTCATCGCTTTACCAAATGTACAACCGACGCAGATAACTTTGGAAAGGTCTGTGTCTCCTAACCCTCAATATCAGGAATATCAGCAAAGACCTGGCATTGCAGTTCCTCAAACATACCACGCAAATCACAACGCTCAAAATCGCATACAGTTCCAACAGCCTTACTTAAGTCAAGAACCTCAATTGCCCAGACAAAGACCCCCGGTAGTTCCATTTAGACAACCAAACCAAGGTTCTTTTTCATCTGCTCCTAACCGAGTTCCTTTTTCAAACTCTCCACCCGTTCACCATTTTAATTCAGGGCCACCGATACCTGGCCCAGTAGGGCCAATTTTACCGACTGCTGCAAGACCAGCATTTCAATCAAGGCCTACAGTCTCTCCCGCATTCCCCACTAGACAACATAGTCCTTCAAGGACAACATTCCAATCCGGAGCACAAAGACCTCACATTCACTCACAACAGCAACCTTACTTCGACGAAGCCAAATATCTTCAAGAAAACTATCACACAATTACAACAGATCAAATCGATTCTCCAAAGCAAACAATACTTCCAAATAAACAACAGACATTTCATATTGGATCTAACCCAAGTGCTAATCCTATTATTTTTAACGATCATAGCCGTCCACAGCAGCTTGTTCCGTATAATAAACAACTGCCACAACAACGCCCACAGCAACATTTTGATACAAACAAACAAAACTTTGGGGTAGCACCCACGAGATCTCCTTTCTTCAATTTAAAACCATCCCCTCCTCAAGTAGAAACAAACCGACCTTTCCAACGTCAACCTCAACAACAATTCAGTTTTCATCAAGGGCCACAGACACTCCGACCCTCACCACAAGGCCCTTCAATTGATAATACACATAATCAAAATGTTTTTACTAGTCAAAATGCTATTGCACCTTCACCATCCCCAATATCCCAAAGTCAATTTTTACCCCAACCATCCCCTACTCTATTTAGTTTTCATCCACAACCTTCGCCAACTCAGCAACAACATGCTATCTCTTCAGAAGGACCTCATGGGCAACAAATTGCCCATGAACAAAATGTTGCTCAATTTATACCGAAAGATAGTGAACTAGTTCCAGCTATATCTAAATATGAACAGCACATAACTGTTAATGAACCTACTGGACAAACAAACTATAACAATGGATTTAATGGAATAAATCACCCTTCGCCAACTCCAAATTGCCAACAACAATATTTAGCAAATTCACAAGCTCAAATACAACAAAAAAATCAACTATATCAAGGTCAGTATGAACAAAGAGAAGAACTAAGGCAACAGCAGCAACGTCAGCAACAACTGCAGCAACAGAATCAAGTACAACAGCAACAACAACAGCACCAACAACAACAGCACCAACAGCAACAGCACCAACAGCAACAGCACCAACAAATCCAACAGCACCAACAAGAGCAAGAACAGCAACAATATTTAAATACTGAACAAGAACAAGTAAGACAACAATTAGCTTTTAACGTACGTAAACAACAAGAAGAGATCAATCGTCTTCAAAATCAACTCATAATACAACAACAAAACTTACAGCAACAACAAAGAAACCAATATGAAGATCAATATTCTCAACAGCAAAATAGTTCTCCGTCATCACAATATGTGGACGAGAGGTCTCGTCCCCAAGCGTCTTATGTAACAAGTACTGCTGCGCCGCAATATTATCAAACGAGTGCGAGAACTGTAGAAATTAAACCAACTACTCAGAGATACGTTTCTTCAACTAACGGTCCAACACCTGAACCCAAGAAGGAAAAGAAAAAACCCACCATAGAACTTCCAGATGAGGTACCTGACGATCTACGTCAACAACTGCTATCTTCAGGCATTTTGGATAATGCTGATATTAGCGTACTTGACTACGACAAAGTTGGTGATACACCTTTAGATTCTTTACCGCCAGATCAACTTGCAAATTTCTTTAGCGCAGGTGGAGGGCAGCAAATAGCCTCCAGCGAAAATAGGCCAATTGTTGTTGCACCAAATGGAGACCGTATTGAATCAAGAATCGATGACTCGGTTGATGATGATGATGATTCCGATATATCTGCATCAGAAAACGTCGAAAGTGTGGTCGCTCCGCCTTCACAAAATGTTGAAATGAAAGTGGTTCACTTCAATCCTGATACCGCGGAAGGTCAAAAGGTTGCAAAAGATTACGTCAAAGAAGACGCAACTCAAGTAGATCCCGTTGCATTAAATGATAAGAAATATAACAGATACTTACCGCTTAAAGTTAATGGTAATCAATTCCCTCTACCAGATATTGTAAAAGGAAGAAAGGTAACTTCAGTAGTTGTCCTCGCACCAGTACAAACAGAGGCAATAAGTAACGATCATCGTAGATCAGAACGAGCTGCCGGTGACAGTCTCAGGGGTATAAAGTTTGTGGCAGGTGATAGTCTGTTCAACCTGTTGAAGAAACCTACAAAAGTTAATTTTCAGAAATGGTTTGACGTTGAGAAGAAAACTGAGACGGATCAGCAGTCGGTTGTTCTTTTAGTAACTGAGTAAGTAATTTTTAAAATATTACTAATACCCAAATAAATAACTCCTGCTTTAAAATATTTGCAATATGTAAGTTAATATTGTATTTGTTTACACGAGTATCGCACATTTAGAAGCATTAAGTTAATTGTGTAATCCATGTCATTAAAAGTTCGCATATATATTAGTTACAAAGGTTTTATTTCAACATGCAGTATATATTATGTCAAAGTGGTTGATAGTAATTATAAATTTTAAAGCATTAAACGATATTTTATTCTAAAAACTTTAATATTCGTAATAATTTTACAGGAGCGAGGACCCACAAGAAGATAAAGAAATATTTATGTTCGATATTTCTTCAGGCAACATAAATAAATTGAGCGGAGATTTATCGAACGCTTTTGTTGAAGCGGCGGAAAACAATTCTCTGAGCAAAGATATTGAGCAGCTTGCCATCGAAGGAGAGGGGACACCAGAAAACTTCAAAAGGGACACGGAATTAGCAGCCGAGGGGTCAGATAATGTGCCATTATTTGTAGATATATCGGGAATAAGTTTAGATCAAAAGGCCAGCCAAGTCTCAATCAGTTCTGGATACAGTAAAACGAAAAAAGGAAGACATTTGAGAAGACGAATTTAATGAATCGCATGCGGCGACTGGTTTATTTTGTAAATAGTTTAGATATAGTACTAAATTATGATGTCGAGATGTTGTAACTTTTTGATAAAAGTGTTAATCAAGTTGTATTATATTAAAACAATATGACATATTTTTTTTTAATAAATTCCTTTCATACTATATTCTGAATCGTTCATATTTCTGTCACTGAGAGTTGCGACAAATTTTTTTTTATTACATTTATAATAATCACGAACATTGACAAATAATATTTTAATAAAAATAGGCAAATACTAATTAAATAAATACACACTATACGTCTGAAATTGATACAAATACTTTTTCATATATTCTGTATAAACTCATATTAATAATGTTGAACAGAACATGTGTACTAAAAATCTTCTAGTATGATTTTTATGAATTAAATGAGTAATATATTTAATTTTATGAATCTGTCAATAATAGTTACTAATATTTAGGACATGAATGATGAAATACGTTAAGAAATGCCATAGCGATAATGCCTGATATCTGTCATTCTTAAAGATATACGTCACTCTTGACAGTTGTCGAGGTCTGTCTGCGGTTGTATTTTATCAACGTCAATAATGCCAAAAAAATATTAAGGTTGAGCTGGTGACCCGGTGTGATATTTGTGTCAGTGTAAATTCTTCGTCTTTATTTTTGATGAATTGTTTAAGTTTATTTTTGTGCTTATAATGATGGAGGGTTCGTTAAGCAAATGGACAAATGTTATGAAGGGGTGGCAATATCGCTGGTTCGTTCTTGATGAAAACGCTGGTCTGCTCTCATATTATACAGTGAGTGACGTTTGTATTATCATTTGTAACAATTATTTCGTCTGCTAGTACTGACTTAGGGAACTGAGCCTTAGATTTAAAATCTGTTTACAAAAAAGGTACTTTGTTTAAAGTCTTATAACTGACAATTTAAAGCCAAGAATTTGAATTTCTTATACATCCAATGTATAAAAGAAATTCAATTTCTTGAACTCTCCACCAAGATTTCACTTAAATTTTCAATAGTTACTTGTCACTCAAATTATAATAAGGAATAAAATAAAAATAATATTATATACACAAATTAATAATTATAAAACAAAAAACAACTAAGTACCTATTTACATTTTAAAATAAAAAACTATTTATTATTTCATATGGCTTTTGAATATATAATTTTTTTTGAAAAACTTATAAAACATATAATATACAAATATTACATTTGGAAAATACATAACTGTTATGCCAAGAGGAGCTGGGCAACTCGGCAAAAATACTTGAGCACTGTAGAGTATCATAATGGTGAATTGGACCTGAAACAATTTAAATGACTGACTTCATGAAGCTGATATATTATATAATGAGTTTGTATACTTTTGACTACTTATATGTGCTAGTTACAGTTCATATTTCTATATATTATTAGGTAGTGTTGATTACCATTGGAATATATATTTACATAGGAAATTAACAAAAAAAAACATTTTTTTATCATTATTACATGATGTACAATTTTTTTTTGGTAAATAGCTGAAACAAAAATACTCACCATTTGTATGATCGTAATCCATTTTTTATACCTAATAAGGTAAGCCTTTACTTTAGGGCTTCCTTCCGATGAAAGCAAATAGTAGGTGTACATAATCACATGTACGGAATTGTTTATCATTGGTGAAAATGATGTTATACCACCTGAAAATTATAGAACCAAATATTTAGGCTTCATAAATGGATTATTTGTATTGTTTAACATTGTACATTGTAAAATATTCATAAGCTTGCTGTATTTTATATATTTTCTTCATATCGCAAACTGCAAAATTAGAACTGGATGTTTGCTATTATTTTAAATTACCTTAATGATGTTTTTTTAATGTTGGCAAATAACCGACAGCAACAATATAATTAATCGATAATATTGTTATTTATATGGATATTTAATTTTATAATATTAATTTCATCTTCATGAATGTTAGCAAACAAATAACATGTTTTATGGCCCTGTAACGCGATAAAAATAGCGTTTATATGAAATCTGTTTCAAGCTTTGATAAATAATGACTTGTTTTTGACGCGTTTACGATAAGAAAATATTATGGTATTTGTAGGTTGATTTTTAAGATCCATCTATTCTTTTATTAATATCACATCTTAAAATTTTCACATTTTATGTGATTTATAAAACTAGTGAAAACATTTAAGTCACGCAAATAGTTTTTATTAATTTGGTGGCTCATTACAATAGATTTAATATGTAATTTCTAAGTGATAAATATGTCCCAGTGCTTTGGTATATTAACTACTATAAGGCTCTGGAATATTATGAAGTACACATAGTTAGTTCGGACGTACATGCAATTATTGTAAATACTATTATAAAAATATTTGTGAATGGTGGGTATCCTTTCGAGTTTCGATTTATTTATTCAGAAAATTTCTTCATACGTTACAGAACGCCTCGTTTGTTTCAGGCGTGACGTCAGTGTTTAAATTTCCCATTGTTCCACGAATAAAAACAATACTTTTGTACTGTTTTGCCTTATTTGTTCAGCTAATTAACCTAATTGAAGTTTATTTAATTCAGACTGAGGGTTGATTCAAGAAAAGTTCATGTATTGTAATTCTTATTAGAATAGTGATTCTAAGAATTATAAAGAACACAGTGGTGTTTATAATAAATACTTTATAATTCTTATATACTTGGACTAGAACCTATCGGTGACCGAAAACGAAATCAATATTTTTTTCAATCGTCTTGAGTTGAAATTAAATTTTTATAAATTGCTACTAGTCGCTGTTCACGTAATTGTGAATTGAAATTAGTTTTTTTTTACTAAATTATTAGTGCTATTTGATCTAATAGGTCCTATCACTGTCAGTACAATTAAAAAGACTGGGTTTCACAAAGAATATAGAGCAGTATGTATTAACTAAAATACCGTTCAAGCCAAAACTTACCGCCCACATATTTAACGCCTGACCAAATAATGATAAGTGTACTTATATGATGGTATATGTGTAAAAATGATGCCTGTCTTTCCTTTTTTCTAAGAATAAAAAACACCGTCTCGAGTAGTTCGATAATCTTTAGTATAATTGTACACCACAGGTAATGGAGCATTCTTATAGCTTCAGGATTCATTGTGTAGTCTGGTAACATGCACCCAAAGTGGTATGATGTTGTCCAGCCTGATGTCATTATCTGAAAACGTTTGAATATAGTAAAGCTAGTAATTAGTAGAAATTCTTTTAAAAAATAACTAAGACTCAACCCATTGCACACACTAATACACACACACACTTAAATGCTCGTTCTTCACATAATATACTCCACTTGTTCATATGTATATATATATATATATTTATTTATATTTTTCTGTTCTGTGTTTTTTTTTGTTGTTATTGTTTTTCTGATCTTAGATTCTATTTCCGGTTCTATGTTTTAACTTTTTTTCGGCTTTTTTAAATCTATTTTTACTGTGTAAACTTTTAATGATAAGCTGTATAGGTTTAAGAAATAAAAATAGGCTAATTTACTCTAAGGGAAGTTAATAATAGAAAATAGTTCTATTAATAATAATCGTTTGTGTGCATTTTCTCAACTCTGCGCTATATACACAGCTTAAAAGAGCTGTTTCCTAAAAGTCCGCACATCCTCCCAGTCATGTGAGTGTATTTGAGCGGCGACTTCACCTTAATAGTATGCCCCCTCTACTATATTTTTTTTTGGTAAATATAATACAAGATAACACCAATACAAGTACCGACGCAATGGACAGCAAAAAAATGGCGGATTTTTGTGTTGGCAATTGTAGAACTTTAAATTTGGCCGACTGTTTTATTTTATTATCAGAATTAAATTTTACTCTGTAAACTATTACATATGTTTTTGAAAATAACTTTTAGTTTTAAGTAGATTTAACAATGTCTCAGATTTATAGACATTTTAATATTAATTAATTGAAAAAATACCGCTTAAAGCAGTGATTAGAAATAGATAAAAATAGGAAGTAGATAGGACCAGTGCTGCCACCTGCCAGTCTACCTCAACATTGTTGTAAGGAGTTCCTTGGCGTTGGGTGTTAAATATATTTTTTACGGTAAGCAGGCTAACATAATAAACTAACATAACTACGTAGTTGAGTTGGGTTGATTGATAAATTATTTCGTAATATCAACGTATATTTTTTATATGAAAAAATATTCCATTGTCTTTTAAGAGCTTATGAAAGCTTTTTATTATATTTATTTTTCAAACACTTTAGGCGCGTTATCTGTCCTTTCTATATGAATTGAGAAAATCAGGTTATTCCACTTTAAATTGTATGTTTTATATAGCATTCGGTTTTAAATGTATCTTATATTCCATAATTTATTTACGGTATGATTGGACGGACGGTCATTGGTATTTGTGTTACAAATTGCAATTAGTTAACCCTCGCCTCAAACTTGATTTTGGCTTTCATTATACAGAATCCAATCAATTAAAGCTTAATACAAACCATTTTTTTTACTATATATATCTACCATGTTATTAAGAGAACTAGATGACATTTACTTATATATTATAATTACAGCCATACTCTGGTTAATAAAATTTTTTGCTACTCACCCCCCAAGTAACCACAGCATTGCCGATTATTTGCACCACATTGTACCACTTTATGACCGTTCTAAGATTGAAAGCTTCTTTGTTTGTAATATATTTTGGTAGTAGAGCTTTAATGATCGCCAAGTAAACACAGATTATGATGAACAGTGGCCATGGTGATGTCATTAACAACCAATCCTTGACACGAGCATCTAAAAATGGAATGTACACTTTATGTGCGAGTAAAAAAAATATTGCAGTCCCAATTTTCAATACTAAAAGCTTGTGTAACTAAAATAAAACGACTACATATTAAGTGCCCTTGACCGCGCCATTTTCTGTTTTCTTTTAGCTGCATAAATTTGAATTTTATTGAGTTTTTTCTTGTTTTTCAACATTTTTGTGGTATTGCTGAGTACATCTGAGCTTTCGAAGTCAATCAATGATAAACTAATGCTCTCAGTCATACGAAATGATAAAACTTATAACTTAAAAGATATATGACTCAGTGTGTGCAGTTAAATGCCAGCCTGATTATCAGCTACTTTAGTACGTACACGCTACTGGACCGAAGCGTGACTCGCGTTATTTTATATTTAAAATATTATTTATTTTCATTATTGACTTTATCTGTTAATAATTCAAGTCTCAAAATTTAATTGTAATGTGTTATTTACAAAAGACATTTTTTTATGTTTAAACTAGCTTAATGTCCGTATCTATAAATATAAACTTAATGGTATAATCAAAACGCAGCGCTTAATTGATTAATCTTCGAAAAAGTGATAGGTCAACTAAAATGTTCAGAAATAGCAAAACTTTGGTTACTTTCATTACCTGCTCGTTCATAGAACAATGTGTTATAAGCTCCCCTGATCGCGTCCATTGTGTAACACAAAACTGACCGATCGTTCGCCCTCAATGTTGAATATTGACAACGTATGCAGATTATTAACTAAGCCTGTGTCCACTTTCAGCCAGACGTTGTATAAAATAATGAAAAGGTTTCGGTTGATATTCAATAAAAAATTAAAACGTCCTCTTTACATTATTAAGTTATAATTACTTATATATAAAAATCTATATATATATATATATATATATATATATATATATATATATATATATAAATGAATTGTTGTTCGTAAGTCTCGCTAAAACTCGAGAACGGTTGAACGTATTTATCTTATCTGGGTCTTGAAATGGCCGTGGAGGTCTGGGTCTAGGTTTAAAAGGTGAGAAACTTTTCACACTTTTCTTCCAATGTAAACGTTTTTCTTAATAAAATTTAAAGTAAATTTGAACTTTATTGTATAATAAAGTTCTTTTTTAATTATAATCACTCATTGCGTTCATCGGACCTTATATTACAGCTATGAAACGGATAAAATTTTTAACGCACGCTATACTTAATCAAATTACACATGGGCGAAGCCGCGGGTGGAAAGCTAGTTTAATATAAAGAAAAGGGCTACCTGCATGAATATATAATCGTTCACTATAGGTCCAATCGAATATTAAAATTCGTAGCACCGTATATAATTTTAATTTAGTAACCCAATAACTTTCTTTAGAATATTTAGTTATTTTTCAGGCCCTATTTCAATTACACATTTGATCTTAAACCACGTAAAAAGTGAGACATGTATTTTGTATTGTATGTCTATAAAATTGTTCGTACGTTCGGTAGATGCTAAGACTATTATTAGGGGTGGGAATGTAGAAAAAAACGTGCCCAATTGTGATTGGACGAACCCACGGCACTTGAAGTAGATGTCGCGTCTACGATTGTTGTTAACTGTTGACCAACGAAATGTTCAATGGTAATATATTTTATTGATTTCAAAATTTGTATTTCTTCTTATAGGCTATTATTATTTAACAATGTGTAATGTCCTAACTCATTACAATTTCATTGTACACATTAATATATTCAAGCGACCTTATGTAGTATGAGAGTTGAATGTTCCATAGTATATAAAAATGCAGTGACACCTGGCTGTCGAACGAAATAGAAGGTGTCATTTTAAAGCAAATGGTGAATAGCCTTCTGTGACAATGAAGAAATTCATTCATAAACAAGTAAAATATACGTAGCTATTTATAAAATTGTATGTAGGAGTGAAGTTGAGCTTCAAAGTTTTTTTCGCTAAGGGTTTTTTAATTTTAAATTTCAGTCTAAAGAAAAAATGACACGCGGAGTAAGACGTGGCTGCGTGCGCCTGCGAGCTGCCGTCATTGGAATCGATGATGAAGACGATTCCACCTTCACTATCACCGTAGATCACAAGACGTTTCATTTTCAGGTAAACTTAGTTCATAGTCATAATGTTATTTACAAAATAATTATTGTTTTATCGAACCCAGCACTACCAAGTTTGGGCATTAACCTAGCTAGCATGGAATACCCCGCACGGCATGAACAAAGTATTTCGAAATAATAATGTGTTTGACGAGGGAGAGCAAAGAGGAAAACGGTTGACCAAATTTAATTTACTTTCTCTTCGTATCTCCGCGAGCAATCTTAGGTGAAGGTTGTATATATCGACAAACGTAACCCAGTCGGGCAGTTTCAGGAATGTCACACAGATCACATTACGTGTAAACTTGGATGTCAAAACATCTGTATGGAAATACTGACAGAACCATGTATGATTGGATTTCATTGTGACTGTAATCATGATGGTAGCAACTAAATTTACACTTGACGAGAAATTTGACAAGTGACATTAATTCGATTTCAGTTTTAAATATTTAAATCGTACTCGGGTTTATCATAATAAATAGCATTAGAAAAATACGATAATTGTTCTTGCCAAAGATTACTTGTAATATTTCTCTATGATTGATGTATTCAACAGTGGATTCGCATTCGATCTTTATAGGTATTTCTAGATAACGTCATAAGCCTTAAGGTTATATTTCCGTCGAGGTTCCGCAACTTTATCCGCTCGAGTGAAGTCTACTTACGAGATTTCGATCTCTTTGATCGTTTCATCCAATTTGAACTTGGAATGTAGTTCAGTTGGAAAGAAAATGTAAATGTCATCTTTTGGGTTTGACAACTGTTTTGTATGGAAAGGAAAACAAAAGAGGTTTTTAGTTTCGAGAAAGAGATTTAATAGGTGAATATTGCCAGTATTAATTAAAAATGAAATACATCTAACATAAAGTGAATAAATGTATTTGGCCGGTAAATGATAATTATCTGTTTAGTTTAAAGATATGGTAAGGTCTTAATCACTGACCGAATAACAGTGTCTGTGTACATACACTGTATTCCAACAATTATATATAGAGTTAAATAAATAAACGTATTATTCCTTCCTACGTATCAGCAACTGCTTAGGTAGTATATCCTTCGTCATAGGCCCATAAAGGGGCATTTCCAATAAACTCCCAAATGATGTTCCAAATTTGCCTCTAAAGAAATTCAAAAGCTTTATTAAGCAAAAAATGTTTAGCAAAAATATTGTAAGGACTTTATTGATCAATAAAAAACTGGGGACTTAATCGCCCTAAAGGCTGAGATAAGGATTTTTGTAAAATAGTAATCACGCTAAAAAAACTGATAGCTGAGTTTGTTGTGGAAATTTTCTCAGTCCGGTTTATTTTGGAACTCTCGTATATTTCGATATAAGAATATTATTAACTTAACAAGTGAACGCTTATACGATTATTTGTGGAAAAGATATAAATAAATCTCTTCCATCTAGTCCTATAGCGAGGTATACTTTGCCACTTTCACTATCTTATTTGTCCTCCGTCTTCTTCCGTTTAGTTAAGTGTCTGCTTTTTTTAAAATTTATCGTCAATTTATCAAAACCACTTACTGCAGCTGATATTGGTTAGATAGCTTTGTAACAAATATTTGAGTGTCGTCGGCTAAATACATTTTATCACCATGCAGATTGTTTTGTTTTTTGATATGTTGCTTCAATACACGTCGTAATATTTATTTTTTTTATATTTCATAATGACTTAATTTATTATTAACCCTAATTTTATTTTTTTATATTAATAGACGCATGACATTTCGTAACTTCGTTATATCACAGGAGAGGAACTAACTAAGATATATCAAAGAGACAATCGACATTGTATGAAGCCAAATCACACCTAAAATTATCCACAAATACCTTTTAAGATTTCTTCTGCTGTTCTATATGATATATATTACACCTCGCGTTACATATAACATATTGTTAGTATAGCCTTCGCCAATAAATGATATATCTACTTGATATACTTCTTCCTATTTATGGTGTAATGCACAAATAATTTACATTGAAAAAAAACAATTTGCAGGCCCGTGATGGCCCCGAACGCGAACGTTGGGTGCGTTCGTTGGAAGACACAATAGCTCGTCATGGTCGACGCGAGCGTTGGTCTCGTTGCGTTCCTGCGCCCGCGCATCGACATGGCGATTTGGAACGGCGTATATCTGAGGCGGACGCATATCTACAGATTATGATTGAGCTTGTTAATGTAAGTAAAGTCGTGAGTTAAAAATGGCGGACAATAAGCATTTATTGTTATACATTACATTAGTAGTAGATATAGTGAGTGATAGTGTAACATAGAGCAAAAGATTCGTGTCCTCTGTAATAGGGCAGATAAATATGTCAGAATAGGTCATATGGCTAAGGAAAGGTTTGAAATCGAACAAAGCCTTTCGCTTCGTTTTTTGTCTTCTTTTTCGGTGACGAGACGAGCCATGTGTTTACGTATTAAGTAAGAACAAAATCCAGGTGAGCACAGTGAAGTTTTTTTTATGTACACAGGATTCGTACTTACGATCTCGGGTTAGGGTCGCATGCTCAACTTAAGTTCTAAATACTTCTCAATATTCTAGAAGTTTTTATATTGTTTTTCTTTGTTTTCAGAAATTAAATATAAAAGTCTCAGAAATAACAGATGCTCACGAAAAGAGCCGTGGTCAAGTTATATTAGACCACTCTAATGTAAGTACAATATTTTGAATTAAATGAAAAAGGTTTACGGCCAATTGCGCCAATTGATCAAAATACTTTAAGGTTTAGAATAGAATTTACAGTTTAGAGGAAAACTTGTTTACACTAATGTTCTTTTTCTTCTAAATAGTTCTACGAGAAATGTAATTTAACCATTATTAATTTCAGGCGATGTTGGATAACATCAAACATTCCATAGTGTTGCTACAAATTGCTAAGGTATTATTATTCATAATTAATTAACTTTTTAATTGTTGTGTGCGGTTTCAATTCTATGTAATTGTGAATGAAATGTTCTGTCTCTTTCTGTCTGATTGCTTTTACGCCGCGATAGAAAGAGACATGCCTTGTTTATTTGTTACCACGGTAACCGATTTGAAATGGCAGTAACCATGGTAACAGTATCACTGGAGTACTTCGTAGCTATGATATGGTTCAATAACTTAGGTCATACAAAAATTTAATGTACACAGAACACGAAGCGTTTCTTTTCGTGCTACCACGATGGCGCTGAATTTATTTTCTATCGGCTTTAGTTATGATAAAAGGTTAGTTCTTTTGTTATTTTTAATTTAAATTGAAACCGTAACGCACAATTTAGTATTGTTTATCATTCATTAATAATCAATTTATCAGAAGTAACACAAAGATTATGTCTATGAAGTCTAATTAAAAAATGTTTTATATAATTCTCGGACCAAGAAATCTCCAGAGGTTTAATATGATACGAAGACAATAATTTACGTATTGTTTTGTTTAGAACACAGTTAACCCGGTTAACGGCGTATATCAAGGACCAACGAACCTGTCACAGACACATATCAAAGAAGGTACATCTTCCCTTTTCTCTTCTTAACGTTCTGTGCACATTTAAAATTAACAAATGGTTTGTAGCGACATCTATGATCACGTATGTGGCTATAATTTTCTGTTTAGGTTTCTTTCTTCACAAATGTAATATTTTGCTTATTGGTTTGTAATATCACTTCATATGAATAATTATGGTCATGTTTTTACATCCGAAGTGATCCACCTGCTCGTTTGCCTCTTCATACATATAAATCGGATCAGCACAGTTGAATATAACATCCATTTTCCGAATGTTAAATAAAAAATGAACTAATCAAATCTATGCAATATGTCAGATGCCTTAATAACAATACAATTAAAACACATATAATATTTCTTTCTTTTTTTTCTTTTAATCTTTTGAAAGACGAATCTTAACCAAACACCATAATCCACCATAACGTTTCAGCAACCAAATTGATTGGCAATTTAAGTTAACATGGCTTAAGTTTCAATGATTGTTTATTTTCGTATAATATGTATTGTAGATGTATCGCCGCGCGTAGAAATGGGATCCGAATGTCGCGAACTAGCAACACCAACACTGCCACTCACACCTTTAGACTCCATGGATGCTCCTCGTATGTATTATTTATTAATGTGTGTGTGTTTATTTATGCTATAAATTTAAATTTCCTCTTCCTTAAAGGCCGGCAACTCACTTGTAAGCCTCCTGGCGTTGCAGGTTGTCCATGAGCGGCGGTTAGCACATCACTCGAAGTGACCCGCCTGCTCGTTTGCCTCCTCTCACATATAAAAAAAATCCCTTTTAGTAACATATATAGGGCCATTTCGAAACCTTAATCTAAATGTTTCTTCGTCCGTTGGTACGCGACCAAGTTGACAAGCAGGCAATAAACACGGCTTGGTTGAATTTTGTTGATAATCTCAGTACTGTTTTAGCAATGCTAAAGCTTTTTCATGATTAATATAATATAGGCTTTTTCTAAAAATGTATTTTTGATTAGGCAACTATACGATATCACGTGCTTTCCGTCTGACTGATTGGTCCACAGCATCTATATTCCGTCTTGCAACTCTGTTAAGAAAACAGAGTTTGAGGGAACTTACAAAAAAGCAAAAAATAACTTTATTCACATCGGCAACTACATGGATTATTTGACTTATATATTAAAAAAAATGAGTCTTCATTTACTGCCAGTTCCGATATAAAGGGCCACCAATATTCCATTAACATAACATTCTTCCGTGATGCATTTAAAGGTATTCTATTTCTTAGGGCAAGCGATGTCTCTCCTAGTACCAGATACGTCCTATTCATCTTCTGAAGGCGAAGACGACTTCTACGACGCCGATGAAGAACCGTTACCACCTGTAACACCTGGTCCCAGGTTAGTGATTGCTTAAAACGAATTTATAAATACTGCAAATTTTCCTTTATTACATTACTTAACATTATATTTCTGTTTAGAACGAAGAAATTATTTTAGCGCATATTTGCAAATATCTATCTACGTCTAATCTGTGTGGGTACTTTGCTTTAAAAGTTTTTCTATATGCAAGTCAATCGATATGTTTCTAATAGCTTCGCCTATACATCATACCATAAAGTATATACCAGTATACGGTATATTTCAAGGAGGGAATTTTCAAGAAAGAGGGTACCTATCCCTTATTGAACTTAAACTAAGTTAGTGGGGTTCACTACGCGCTCACCCACAACCCACAAGTAACTCAGTGGGGTTGTCATGTTCTGATTGTCGTTATTAAAATAATCTTACTGCAGGGGTTTTTGTAAACAATTATCAACCTAGACACAAAATTATTTAATTTATCGAAACTTGTTACAAATTTATAACTTTATATAGAACGAATATTATTTTACCAAATTAAAGTTTATATTTGCTTTTTAAGCTCCAAACACGAATCGTAGAGCTTCTATGAAAACTTTTACTTTTACAAAAACATCTGTTTTGCTGGAACTTTCACTTATTCAAAAGCATTTTTAATTTAGTTATTTTTTCTATTTTTTATTTATTTTATTCATTCATCATTATAATTTGTTACCGGGGCTTCCCGAAGGGGGTAAGAACAGAGACCTGTGTTGGGAACGCCCCACTTCATACTTAGCGATTAAAAGAAGTGGCGTAGAAATTCTTGTCAGATCTTCTGTCCTATCTATGACTTGATTTATGAACTGGCAAAGAATCTTGTGAACTGGCAAATGGCATAGAATCGTCTTTTCTTTGACGATTCATAAGTTACCTATGCGAATAAGGATGATGATTTTGGATTTCCAATAATAATTACAATAACGATTTAGATATAATTGTGAAAGTAAGTGGTAATACGTGTATGTGTGAATTTTATATTAAATTTTCTTATATTATAATTTAAACTCTTTAAATTGAGACTTTATTTTAATAAGAATAATGAAGCTTTTAGTGTACGTATACACACACTTAATGGCACACCCTAAAATGTCGGTGACAAGCCGTCAAAGCCTTCGTCCACTTAAGGTAATTGTTTTTCTGATCGCCAAAGGATTATTTAAGATTTAGTATTTAGCATTGATTGAAAATAATTTAGCTTGTTGAGACTAAGTAAATATTTATTATTATTATACAAATGTATAATAGTATTAATTAAGTAAATAAGAGTGTTAAATTAATCCAAAAATCTAAAATTATTTTACGCTTTTAAATCGTTAAAAGAAATCATGCTTAGCTCCTCCGGAGTGGCTCGATCGATTCTCATATTTTGTGTACATGTCGGGTAGGTCTAAAAAATTATAATTTTTTCATAACTTTAAATGTTTTTTTTCCCATCTACGATCAAACTCTATTTTTTATTTCTTATTGTCTTTTTGCAACGCGATTTTCCTGACAACGTATTCTATACATAGTTCCAAACGATCACTGAAAATTTTTTAACTAATCAAATAAAAAGATTTCACTTAAGACTTTGAATATTAAACTTTTCTAAAAATTGCTGAAAAAGCCTGAACGAATGTAGGCTAATGGCTGAATTTATTTATGATTGCCAGAAATAGTCTAACATTGATCGCTCTGGTTATAGCTACCGTTCATCCGTATTGGATTTTACGCTGAAATAGAAAACCGCAGCATTTAATACACGTATTAAGAACATTATCAATGAATTTATTTACTTAAGTATCCCTAAGTTAATATTAAAAGGGTCTTTATTTAATATATTAATTGTTCTTAGTAAATAATATGAGCCTAACCCAACCGATATAAGGTTAACGTTTAAGTGTCGTCGGCTTGCTTTTAATGGGCCCGTGACGTCAGAGAGGTGTGGTACTGCTTCAGAGGAAGTCCAATAGAATATATAACAAGCTAAAGAGTTGTTTGGTTACCTATTCTTGTTTGGATTGTACGTTTATCAAAAACAGAATATCACGCTTCTACCCGAGGAGAATGATAGAGAGAGAAATGTTGCGAAAGCTAAAAAATATTTTTTCCTCGGCGCCTTTAGAACCCCATACTCAGTTTATACCAAAGACGTTGAAGAATACAGACATGTAAGCACAAAACTCTCTAAAATGCTTGCGGTAGATTTGTTTATTTTAATAGGCTCTGGCTATTAAAATAATAATGTTGTATATTACATCCGTTTTTTATATACGTCTAATGTGTAATTTTTAATTCTTCTACTCGCAAGCCCGTAAAAGTATAATAAAAAGATCGAAAACACATAAATAAGAATATTATTCTTTTCAGTAGGTTAGAAACGCGCTTTTATTTCACTCTCAGTCATGGCTCATTGATGGATGCGGCCTACGACGCTCACTTTGTATAAAGTTCGCTAATACTTTATGTATTTTTGCGGATACCGTTTACTTAACAAATATAGTTTCTATTCCACATATGTAACATATCATATTATTTTCGAGAATGGCATGAAGTTCATGTATATTTGACCTTTTGTGTCAAATTAATCATTTCTCATTTCTCCTTGAACGCAGTTCGTGTCCTCGGAGTTCAAGAACGCTTTAATGGCCACATTTCACACTTATTTTTTTGTGTAGTTTTGGTCGTTTAGTACCATTCTATTTGGCGTATAACTTCTAATATAATATGCGTGAATTGAGAATGTTTAATTTTAGTTAAAACCTAATATCTATATATATTATCTCTAGAGTTACATAGATTAACAAATATGTTCAGGTTCTCTGCTATACAAAAACTAAATGTACAATTAAAACACTAAACAAAGTACATATTTCATGAGAGGTAATACAACTCTAGCCGCGTTGTATTAAAGTTCACATTTGATCGTTTTATTTGTAAACAATACACGTTTATTTGCAGTTTTAGCGCAACGCCGCATTGGTCAGCTCTTAGCAGACAGTGCTATACTTTTCTTTCATCAAAGAACACGTCAATTTTAGAGGGACCTTTTTAGATATTGTACGGAGCTTATGTCTCACTGTATTTATTAACTTGCGTTGTTCTTGATAAAGGTTCCAACACAAATACTGGTACAGTTATCATAATTTGTTATGATAACGTATGTAAATATTAAATACACAGTGTGCCTGATATATAGTGTTAATTTTCGAGATAATTTTTTTTTAAAGCTTGCGCTTTTTAAAATGCATAAACCCATTGGCATTGAAATAACGATTTTTAAGAGTATAAAAGTTTACCGCAAATAAATATTAATATAAAAACAGCTAATCACTGAATGTCTAACGGCTGTGTAACACTTGATTCGGTGGCGCATCTGTTCTAATCTTTGACCCATATAGGGCTTAACTCAGTGCGCCGCCAGCAGCGGTCTGAAACACATCGTCTCGTATCGTTGTTACCAGAACGGATCAATACCTAACGTATATTTCTTTGTTTTTGTGTGCTTGTGGTGAATGTTTACGGTTGGTTTTGGTGAAGCAATTATGTATGGTGATATTTTGTTTATCACATTCGGTGGCCTGAACAATTAACTATGGTTTTATTCATTTTTGTCGAATTAATTTGGTGATGGCTGTGTTAACTCAGAACTTCCTGTGTACACAAGGATTTTATCTGAATAAAAAAGTTGCATTGATTTTATCAAGATTTAATAACAGTGATTATTTATGAGGCAATAAAGCCTTAATTTTGCGTATTTTGCTTAATTTACCATACTCATTCTGAGCTCGTAATGTCATTAGGATAATGTAAGGAAATACGTAATGGTAAAACCTGTGACCTCTGTGACACTATATTAGGGAAAAATCTTCAGATTAATAACACTTTTGTTTCGGACAAAAAGCAACAATTTTTTTTTAATACGATTATTGCCTTACTCGTTCCAAAGGTGTCATTTCTCACGCTAACTAATAATTAGTAGTAAATTAACAAGAGTAGTGTAATACCAAAATACAATTTAGTAAAATTGCACTCTGCGTGTATCTATATGTATATTTGATCGAATCGCCGATTTTTATTTATTAATCTATATCTAGACTGCATACTCTGACGTAAGATTATCATGCATATTTGAAGAGTGGTACAACTGGAGTCTACTTCAATTTAACTGACCGTTTAACTCACTCGTTAAGTCGATCAAATCAAATCGTTAGAGTTGATTTGATACAAGAGAGTCAAAACCAGAAGGTCCTTTTACGTAAAGATTTTGTTTTAAATTGTTACCATAAAATATACACATGAACAAAACTACAAAGAAAGAACAATGAAATTCAATAACTGCTTACATAATTTCACGCACAATAAGCACTATTATCAACACTTTCTTTTAAATGCGTATCTTATTTAAACATTTGGACGTAATTACTGCGATACACTAGAACAATCTTAAAGGATTGTTCAAACTACGATTTCTAATCTATATAAGTAGTATTGTATACGCATAGTTACATTCAGTTAATGTAGTCAAGAAGATTACGTGTGAAAATTAAAAAAAAATAAGCTTCGTGTGAATAGTTTTGTATTTTTTTTTTATATTTAGATCTAAATAAAACAACTCTGCAGTGATTTTGCTTTTGGTAACGTGGTAGAGTATATTCTGTAGTCACTTTGTCACGGCTGAGCTAAGCTCGCCAACCAGCCCGAGCTGAGCTGCAAAGGCCTCCTGGCCAACAGCGAGATCCCACTCCGAAAAAAAAAATCTGTAGTCACATTTTTTACATTACATATAATATGTTTTAAGAAAAATATGTAGGATACTGCGTCTACGCTACGAAACACAGTAAAAAAATCGATTAACTATCTGTCAATGTCACCGATCTGTCAAGCTTGGAAAACACTGAAATATCTCACAATTTCAAGCACACGAATAACATTTCGCTGTTGATGAGTGAGCCATTTACAATTTCGAGTAAGTAGGTGAACGATCTTTAAGGGTTTCTTTGATGGAGATTGAATTAATTCGGGTCAAGCGACTTGCGGCTGGGCAAAAATATCAGGCTTATCAAAAAATATTATCTATTTGTCTTACACAATATTGTGTCTTATTTTTTTTTATAAGTTGTCTCATCGGGCAAATGTATGTATGTATATGAGATCATGTGACATTACACATCAGTACGTTTTATTTTTATGGCTTATTTTTTTGATATAATTATCCGTTTTCAAAAATGGGTCTTGTATAATTGTAATAAAAAACTTCGTCTTAATAGAGTACCTTCTTATTGAGGCCCATATCCTAAGGAATATATCCTTCACTGTATATATTCCTTCAACTTCATTTTATTGGACTAGTTTACCAATTTGACTTCCGAGAAATTTAAAACGCGCGTAAAGGGTATTTTGGTTAAAAAGGCATACTATACCGTAAACGAATATTTAGAGGACAAAGATCCCTTTAATGTGTCGGCAATTGGCTCAGCATCAGTTCAATTCTTGAGTAGCCTTACAATGCTTTGTTATTTTAATTGTCAGTAGCACAATTCTGTATTAATTGTTTATTTTAAAAGAGCAGCTATCAAGTTTCTTGTCGGTTCTTCTCGGTAGATAGTGTAAAAATTGACGATTCAAAAGTGTCTTTATAAACACCTACTTGAATAAAGATATTTTGAGTTTGAGTTAAAATGAATTTACAATTTGATGTACGAAACTATCCTGGTAACCATAACAATCTTGTGTCATTTAAATACAAGCAGATGGAAACCTAGAAACATTTAAAGTAACGGACCGTTTCGCTTTCGCTATTAAATCACTCGACCATTTCAATAAGGACACAGAAAAACCGCTTTTGTTGCGTGTAATAATAAAGGTATTAAAATATAGGCTTGTATATATATTGATGGAAATGTTAATTATTATCAGACTTCATGGAATCAAAAATAGCCAAAACTGTTCTCGGTTCGCTAGATCTTCTAGATGGGATTCTATTCTCTATTCTGACTAAAACAATACCAACACCACACACCCTCAGTACACACTCAGGTTCACCTACTATAAATCTTAACGACGGAAGAGCTGTAAGTTATTAATTACAACTTATAATAATAATAATTCGGAAAATATTGTATATTTTAACTTATATTCCAATTTTGCAAAGAAATATCACATATATTAACCTTATTTTAAGCGGCATTTAAACCGCGCAAAGGTTTTTGCCCATGCCGTGGTACACTCGTTCCAGTTTCACCATCAAACCCAAACCTGAAGTGGGAGGACACTCACGCTATCCCGCTTGTTCCCCATTTAGCATTAAATAGATTCCTTTCAAAATCTGCTATGTGTTTCCGTGTACAGACAACAGTTTAGCGTGAGTGTCCGAGTCTAATCTATTTATGTAAAAGGCTACTTAATTTGCGAGACTCATTAATTATTAGTTACCAAACCAATTAAAATAGTTTTGTTACATTTTTTATTATACATTGTTGGGTTCGAAAAGGAAGTCGCTGGTTACACAGGTCGTGAGAGTAATAAAAGATTCTGAAGTGAGCTTAGAATCTTTTGTATTTCCACACTGAAAATTTTCACATCGCATTAATAATGACACTCAATAGCGTTGTATTTTAAATGACCTTTTAAGCTATTGTCCGATAATGTTAACATTTAACAGTGTAATAAAGAATCTACATTTAGCCAAATGGCTTTATTTTTTTTAAATTTAAACAAATATGTCATCGCGTTAATCTAATCTATTATGATTGGTGTCACAATGTTCGTTCCCGTACTCCTCCGTAACGGCTTGACCCTTTCTCATGAAATTTTCTGAGCACATTGAGCAGGTCTGAGAATCGGCCATTTTTAGAGACATTTTTTTTTTGGTAAAACGACGTTTGTCGGGATCAGCTAGTCTAATATTTAATTCTCGTGTAACAGTGTTCGTTCGCGTACTCCTCCGTAACGGCTTGACCCATTCTTATGAAATTTTGTGTCCATATTGAGTGCGTCTGAGAATCGGCTGACATCAATTTTAAACACCCCTTAGTGATAAGGGTTGTCCACTCATTAAGTATTTTTTTTTAATTATTAGACATTTTTTTTTTATTATGTCGCATTAAAAATACATACAATCCAAAATTTTCCCCCTTTTATCACTAACCCCATTTTTATAGTAATTTAATAATTTCTCACCCCGGATCCCCCTGATCAATTCAGTCATTTTATTAGTTATCCCGCCAGTTATTGTTTGTCTACGCTAGAAATTACTTAGAAACAATCTATATGGCAAAACAATTTTTCCGGGGCCAGCTAAATAATTCACAAACACATCGCAATGTTCTTGTCGAAAAATATGACGATTGGAGAACACTTCACATTTCAATTACAAAAAAATGTTTTTCATTTTTGAAAATAAGCTTACCGTCTCTGTAGCTGGAAATGTAGTCGATTCCACGGTACGTAACGTCGGAATTGTTGACTGCAATTAGGGCACGGAGATGTGATGTTACCAGTTTGATGATATTTTTTTGCAACTAATATCTTCTTGAATCATTTTAGTTATGTTATTTATAATTCTAGTATGCATCAACGCTGAAGCATTGCGGTATTCAATTTTATCGGCTGTTCGTTAATACTAAATACAATACATAGGTGAATCGACTTAAAGTCTAGATACAATAAAAAAAAACATGGCAACACTCAAATAATCAATAATTTTCTTCTTATATCTAAGACTTTGAGGGTTCCAAAATTAACAGCTCTGTGATACCCACAACAAACCCAGCTGGTTAATTATAAGTTTATTTAACCATGACTGTTACAAATGAATCTCAGCATTATCTCTTCATTCCCAAGCTTTTTAATCGTTTAATAATATTTGTATAATGTTTCTGATTTAAAAACAATTTTGCGTTATCAGCTCGAGACTTACCAAAACCAACGTAAAAAATTAACATCCAAAATAGAACATTGCACACGATGCACTATAAATAATGAGTCATTGAACTTGAATCGTGACTCGTGAGTGTGATTATGTAGGATTATTGGAAGGATGATCCGCGCATTCACATCCAGGCGGTGGTCGTTGAGAAGAGAGAGCGATAGGTGAGTTCCATACACATGATATACACAAATTTACCATTATTCTATATATAAATATATTCTATCTCTATTATAATAGAGAATAAATCGATATGCCTGCTTTTTGTCCTAGTAATGTGCATAAACCTGATGAGCATACGCTTTCATCGTGACGATTCCAATGTGTCTTTATAAAGACTTGAATTTATAAGAATTGAATTTGAATTTATTAACGAACGTGTAACTCTATAGTGTAAATAAACACTTGTATTATTTTACTTTATTGGATTGGTTTCGTTTTTTTTATGAATCAGTCGGTTGGTTATTTGTCTAATATAAATAATGGTTGAATAGATAACATTGGAGCGAATTATCCAGACCCGCGCATATCGAAGATAAAAATATGAGCGGGAATAAGGTATTAAGCAAAAATTATGAAAAGCGTTATTTTTGTGTATTTAAACGCACATAATAGTTTAATATAACCTTGACAGCCGTCGAAATAACAGCAATGCAAATGAAATATTGTGTCTAAATTGTATAGTGTTTCATTATGTATGTGAATTATATAAAATGATTATTGAATAATAAATATTTCTATATTTGTTCGTAAACGTGAACGGACGTATCCCACTGCCAAATGGGCTCTAGCGATTTCGCTGTGACGTCACCATTCACTAATCTTTATTGCACAATAAATTATGCTCTATGCATTGGGCGGTAATATATTAAATGCATTTGTTTCTACCGTAAAAAGTATTTTTTACTTGTGTACGCCGTATATTATGGTTAACGCGGGTAGATAGAGGACGTTGTGACGGCTCAGACAAATGTTTTGTTTGAAAGTGAAAGTTCGAAATTTAAATGAAAAACGTTCCGAATTCAAATTAATGTTCAAGTGTGACCTCCGCACGCCCTTCGACCTTACAGATTGCTATCAATGACCTCGATCGCGTACGTCCATTTTATAGATATTAAAGTTCTACGCGAGATCACAAATTTTCATATAGAAGATATGAAGTTTTATATTATTATTATACGGAAGGCAATTTGATTTAATGACAAATAGGATAAGGTTTCCACTCGTAATATATTTGTGTAACCTTATGTTATTTATTCATCTTTACTATCTCTTACAGTGTATAATACATTAGTAATATAAATAATACATACATAAAGTAAATAATAACAAACGTTGAGTTACATAAGTTGCTAAGTTTATCTTTTATATATATATATATATATATACATTGTTTTGCAGTATAAGAAATTGAGAATTAGGCGTACATAAAACCATTAACATTTTTCGAAAATGGCACGAGGAGCAAGCACTCCATTTGCGTCTTGGCAATCACTTTGTATGAGCCGTAATTCGTTTGATCGTAATTGTTTGAGTAATACTCCTTAATATTCAAACTAAATCTATGATACTCTTATTTCTATACTACTACTATATTTTAAACTGTGGAAGTTACATTTTTTTTATAATGATCAATCAAAGATCAAGTCAGCAGGCATTAACACCTTTCTGCAGAATATACTTGACGAGACTTTCTTCATTTCGGCTCTATGCGCTTGATTAGGCAATTGGAAACAAATTTTATTGTAGTGTTATTTTTTTAAATTTTTTAGACGATTCATAATTGCAAGAAACCTATAAAGTTATTTTTGATTGATTTAATCCTAGAAGCAAATATCCTGTATGACTTGACTTTAATGTATTTATAATACACGATTTATACAGTCAAGCCAAGGTAAATTTGTAGCGTAGTGATTATTACGGTAATTAATGTTAAATAGACCGTACTATAATAAAAATTGCTATTCAAGGTTGATAACGAAACAAGAGTTATATGAAAATACGTTAAAATTTGCTTCATTCAAAATCCACTATAGTAAATAATCTATTTAAAAATATATGAAGAGGGATCTTTATACCAACTCAAAACAATAAATCAAAACATATTTTTTATCACAATTCAAAGAAAGAAAGATAAATGCCTGTATGAATAAAAACATTTGGATCGAAGGTAATGATCTGATATTAACGTTATTGAGACATACTGTTCAATGAGACCGATGTTCAGTAATGAACCATTCTAGAGTTAAGTGATAAGTTAATTGAGATCTATATGGATAACTGAGTGCTATGTTTCTTAATTCCTGCTTAAGACTTGAGTTGTGTCTTATGTAATTACTATTTGTAATAAACTGTGATTATATTATCTGTGCTTACAATTTTTCAATCATTTTTTTGGAATTTATATGAATGAGTTTGAAGTAAGGTATTATAAGAACACATTGTGTATATCTATCTCGTTTAAGTCAATTGTCATCTCAAGTTTACATTCGTTGGAATTTGCTAGTACATTGGAAACATTGCTGGTCGTAAAACAATTATATTATTGTTTGTACCAGGCATGGAACTCATATTTTGTGTAAATTTTTGCAAAGTTTTAACAAAGGAGCAATTAACAAAGGTGGAATTTAATATCTGCCTATAGGCCTTCACACAGTGTTTGATTTAACTTTCTTAACAACCAGTAACTAAAAAGGTGTGTCCTTTTTATCGACATGTCAATATTGCGACTATATCTACATTAAAACCTTTTTTTTTACAAATTTAATGATCTTTTTAATGCAATATTTTCAGTTTCATTTTTAATTGTTCCAGTGCAAGTCGCACGTGCGTGACAGAGGGCGCGTCCGAGGCAGAGGCGTCGCCCTCTGTTGACCTTCCAAGGACCAGGGACGGCGAGATTGACTATGACGGTAAATCATCATCCAGTTTTTGACCGAACCTTAAAATCTTGTAACTTATAAGGACGCATTTCTGATAATTATTTTATTTATGCGATGCTTATTAATTTAGCGAATTTTATCAAAATAGATGCGTTGACCTAAGTAACGTAATCGTAAATGGATATGCAAAAAGTCATTTTGATGTGTTCAGAGGCCGTGTTTAAGTACCGTAGACTAAGTACCTACTTCGTTGTATGTCTTGTGTCTTATACCACCACTCAGGGAGGTCAATCAAGTAGAGTAACTATTGTATTGTTTTTCCTTGAAATACTTTGATCTGTCAATAAATTGTCGTTGATTTATCATCACAGACAATATTTTTGTTTTTAAATTACGAGATGTTGCATTCGTGGACACTTCATCTTCATCTCGAACTTTCGCTTTAGCCACTTTAATGTGAACAATGAATAATCTAAGGCTCATTAAGGAGTTACGTAAAATAACATGTCGAATTGACTCACGCGCACAATAAGAATGTGTCGGTGCATTTAATATTTTCAAATGTATTGAGTCAGCCGTTACATTGTTTCAATTTAACAGAAACTGCTTACAATAAATCATAAAGCGATTCGCTTAAAGCATGTAAATGCATATTTTAGTATATTGAAACAATATCGGGATTTTTTTTCCCCGTTTGAGTATTAATTGATACCATTTTTTAATTTCAAGCCCTTTACGAAGACGATTCAGACAGTGATCTGGGTTCCATGGAGAACCATGGTTCAGTCGTCACGCATCTCCTTTCACAAGTCAAAATTGGCATGGATCTCACAAAGGTATATCATAATATGTATTAAGCCTTGAAAGTATCATGATTTCAAACGTCTAGTCTACATTTGTTTGCTAAAAGATATAATTCAGTGCTTTGTTAAAAAAAATCTTTCCAAATGTGAATAAAATTTAAAAATAGATATTGTTGTATTTAAGCCCTGTTCATCAAATTGTCGTTATTTTAATTCAAAATATATCGTTAATAGGTTTATTAAGTTGTTTTTAATACTAATTTATAAAAAAAAAACATTTCAGGTTGTCCTACCCACATTTATCCTCGAGAGGCGTTCGCTTCTCGAAATGTACGCGGACTCGTTCGCACATCCCGACCAATTCGTTAAGTGAGTAACATGAAAGCGCGATTCTTTGCTTAAACATCAAATTGCTCAATTAACGATTGCTCGTTGAATTTAATTTCAGGATAGTGGATATGCCAACACCCAGAGAACGAATGGTACAAGTGGTACGGTGGTACCTGAGCTCGTACCACGCGGGACGGAAATCCCAAGTCGCCAAGAAACCGTACAACCCGATACTTGGTGAGGTTTTCAGGTGTCATTGGGACCTTGATGGTATTGAACCACCCAATAATGGTGACAAGGTATATAATATATTTATGATATTAAAACCTTTATTAACAAATAAAATATATTATAATTAATAAATGTTTAACAGCATAGGCTTTCACTCGTTTTCCCTCTCTGGAGTACTCTGTGACGGCCCTGGCCACCTAGGCCTAGGCCATGTTCCTAGTATATTTATATGTACATACATTTTTAATGAATTCATACATCCAGAGTATGCCGGTGATGTTCTTGACCAAATCTATTATTTGTCTCTTGATAATTTGGGATTTCATTTCAAGATTATAACACTATATATTACTTAAAAAAGGTTTCTGGAAGCTATTAAAAAAACCTGAATTAATACTCTATGAAATATGATTTACAATTTCCCATGTTAATTTTCAGCAAGAGGTAGGCGACGGTCCAGTGCCCTGGTGTTCCCCGGAACAATTATCATTTGTGGCAGAACAAGTGTCCCACCACCCGCCCATATCGGCCTTTTACGCGGAGCACGTCAACAAACGCATACAGTTCGAGGCTTGGGTCTGGACCAAGAGCAAGTTCCTGGGCCTCTCCATCGGTGTGCACAACATCGGTAGGGGGATTGTCACCTTACTGGACTTGGGAGAGGAGTATACCCTCACATTCCCCAACGGCTATGGCAGGTTAGTTCCTCCTATACCCGATTTGGTTGGCCCAAAGAACCTTCAGTAGCGCTTTAGTTATAGCTACGTGCTCATAGATGGCGCTGTACTTAACTTTTGATATTGTCATGCCATGTTAAAAATGAATTACGCCATACAGTACAGATCTCATTTAACTAACTAACTAACTAACATCCATCTATGGGGTGCGTTTGTGCTCTCGGCATATTTTTAAGAATGATATCATTAAAATGTTTAAACACACAGACTACCGGGGGCTGCTGAAAATCAGTGGTGTCGAATATTATATACCACACAAATCGTCAGGTGTATCCCATTTGGGGCAGCAACAATGCAATAGTTTTTAGTTAACTTTAAAAATACTACTATATTTGTATGTGTACGTATTTTCTTTCTTTCTAAACATATAAAATAATACCTCGCTAGATGTGCACTGTGAGACGATTGAGGAAGTGACTTTAATTTTAATTATTTCATTATACAGTGTAAACGTGTAAAGCGACGAAATTTGGTTTTGTTAGGTTTAGTTTGTATTCTATACAATGATTATTTCACGTCTCTCCATTTAATGACCACTCACTATAACGCCAATAAATCCACAGTCCCTTCAGTGTCCTTTCACTGTATTTCGATATAACCTCAGTGTGCAATTGAGTTCTGTATTTTCTCTCTAATCCAAATAACAAGTTAATTTAAACTATTTTTTTTATTTCCAGGTCTATATTAACTGTGCCCTGGATTGAATTGGGCGGTTCTGTGGTGATAGAATGCGTGCAAACGGGTCACAAAGCCAACGTGGAGTTCCTCACGAAGCCCTTCTATGGTGGCAAAAAGCATAGAGTCACGTGTGAAGTGTTCGCTGGTACCGAGAAGAAGCCGTATTATACTGCGCAAGGGGAATGGAACTCGAGGATGGACGGACGGTGGTCTGATACTGGGGTGAGGTCCAATTAAATGCAAATGTATGAGTTATCTTAATACTTGACAGTTATACATTGTTAATGTTAAAAAAAAACTCTATTGAGGCATTCGTTATTGATCGATAAATAATTAAATTCATTTTTTGATATTTTTACATTTTTTTTTAAAATTGCCATTACTGTTCAGGGTGTGCTGTAGTTTCTATATATATATATATATATCGGCGCAACTACAACAATTAGTCTTAAATTAACTGTGAAATGTCATCTTTGTTGTTTCAATACGACGTTTGTGTGGACACGTGCTTGAGCGCTATAAATGGGCTCGCATTGTGGCCGCACGGAACAGTCGCGCTCAGGCCGTTGCACGGAACGGACCTCTCTTCAAATAGTGAAATATAAATCTTGGAAACTATCAGTGAAGTGTTTCTTTAAATAAGTGGTTATTATGACCGACTCAATCATGATAATTGGCAATGCTGATGCTACCTACGCCTTTCAAAAATAACCCTACAGAGTAGTGAGGTTGGCGGTAGCCTTATAGAGGAAATCTCTCTCTCTTCATTATATATATAAATGATTTTAGTACAGTATCTGTCGCGGTTTGTTCTCACTAGAGCGTAAATGCGAACTCTTGTATAGTATTAGGTTTGATTTTACTGTGCCGACTCATATTCTGCGTTTTTTTTTTAAATTGGTGTAATTATTGCTCTTCTCAACCGTTTTGTAGAAAATACTTGTAGATAATTGATTTGATAAAACCTATATAACGACATTGAAGGGACTGCCCATTTTATGGCCCCATAGAGTGGTGTATGGAGAAAAGAAAAACTATTGTATGGAATACAAGCTAAACAAACCAATTGATTTCGACGCTTTAGACACTTTGTCGTTAAATCGAGTGACGCTACATACATATTACACTGTATATATTTTTTCTTACGTACACGACACTCACGTCCAACCAACCTTAACCGACAGCGCAACGAGGTGGTGTTCGACATATCAACAATGAAGACGTGTCGCAAACGAGTCGCGCCGATCAGTCGCCAGTCGTCGCAGGAGTCGCGCTGCGTGTGGCGGTACGTCACGGCGGCGCTGCGGGCCGCGGACACGGAGGCCGCGACCGCCGCCAAGAGGCTGCTCGAGCAGACGCAGAGGGACGCCGCCAAGAGACGCGCCGACAGCGACGAGGCCTGGATCACTCAGGTAAAAGCAGCCGACGAAAGATTTTCTTTTTTTTTGTTGAGGGAGCTTGAATGTTTTTATTTTGTCAGATATTAACTTTTTGGGATTTATTTTATTTGATTACTTCTGATATAGAATGTATGCTTAAATAAACATAAGAAAACACAATACATCACACACATACCAATTACATTAGAAATATCAAAATAAATGGTTAAAATTATAAAACAGAAAAGCAAAGAATAAATGGACACAAAAATCATTATTGGAATTAGATGTCAATTTATTTGGGAATATTTTATTTATTTCTATATGTATCGGCGCAACTACATCAATTAGTATTAAAATAACTAGAATAATTAAGTTCAGGCATCATTTAATTGTAATAAAGTTCAAAAACATTAGTTGAATACTTTCATGTTTATTATGCTATGAAATGTCAACCTTATTATTTCAATACGTAGTCTGTGAAAGAATAACAATTGCAGACATGTTATTATTAGAAAAAATGGATGCACTGTAACTGCACGACGGCTAATTGTGAAAATAAAACCTGGCAAATATCAGAGAAGTGTTGTTTTTATAATGAGTGGTAATCGTGAAGTCGGCAATGCAGACGCCACGCCTTACGAAAACCCTACGGAGACACTTCTTTCGTTACATTTTTTCCACTTAGTATAGCGATTACTTCCGATAGATTATATCATCTATCAATATTTACTTCTATTCTTTTTTTTTTGCAACAGAGTGTGAATTTACGTGGGTCGAAATATAAACCGGTCTGAGAAGATACCAGTCGAAACTCAGTTTTACAATTATCAATGTTTTATGTTGTTTTTTTTTTAAATTTCAAGTTGTTCAGTCCAAAGTCGGACGAAGGATGGGAGTACAATATGCCGTTGAGGAAGCGAAGCGAAAGGAAGCCGTCGCCGCAACGCAGTCCGACGCGAGACAACGCCGAGACGAGATAATGTGGACTTAGTTCATGGTAGACATTTCTACGGACCGAAGTCGATTGCAATAGTCACGGTAATAACTTTATTTATGTTTTTGACGTGAGCACTGCTAATTATGTGTATTGGTGGCATGGTTTTCTATATGTCAAACGGTGATGTAATGACGAGAAGTGGTTTTGGTTTGAAACGGTGTGACTGATTTATTTGCTTACAATTGGTAAGCGAGAAGTGATCGGAAATGGTGTTAATTGATTTATTTCACTTTGTGTCAATTGGTGATGAAATAGCGAGAAGTGATTTGAAATGGTGTATGTAACTTGATTTGTTCCATTTCTGTCAATTGATGATGAAAAAAACAAAAAGTGATTTTAGTTTATGAACATTTTTAATTGTTTTTCATTTTGTATGATACAAGTATTTGGTAGTATTACTACTAGCAACGCTTTGTATTAATTTAAAAAAAATGTCAGTATCATTATTATATTTTGCTATACATATAGATGGAGTTAAATTTGCTATAACTCATCCGCTCTGATATTCGACCGTCTCTTTTCATCACAATCTGACATATAGAGACAGACTGTTGTATGTTTTTTAATAAGATTTTATGTATCAACGAAGTTATTATGCGATAGTTAATTTTTGACGCACGTTAGGCGCTTTAGTACGTTAGGAGTCGTTTGACATTAATTAAATCAAATGTCATAATTGTAAGGTGTGATACAAATTTCCGTGTAAATTAAATATAGTCTGGATCTACTGAAAAAGTAGTAGATTAAGAAGAGTTATGGTAATATGCATCAAAATAATCGATAGATATTTTTTTTACTAAGAAAGCAAATTATGATAAATGTCAAATTAACATGATTTGAGCATAATTGAAATAGTGTTGCCAGATTCAGCTATAATTAAGGATTCTCAGATTTGACAGATCGTTTTACAAATATATAGATGTTCACTATATGTGAAATTGTGTCTATAGTGAAAAAATCGATTCTCCCTACGAATGTAGTTTAAATAAGTATGACCACAAATGGTTTTACGGTTATCCGTTAATAAATAATGTGATATACGTGTGTGTTAGGAAACTTGTGTTGATCTCAATATTGGACTAAAATAAATTTTAATATGAAGTTTCCATCAAAAATCAAATTATGTACGGTAATGACCGCATAGATTAGGGTTTTTTTAAGACAGAAGTTCTAATATTTTATCAAATAATAGATTAATTAGAACCTGAAATTATTTCGCGATGAATATTAACACCGAACTGAACTCATATCATAACCTCCCGATTAACTGACTCAGCAAAAAGTTTTCCATATACGTACGTATACGAAGAGAACCTTGTGTACGAAATATTAATTTGTATCTGTGAATTTAACAGTTACAGCAGAGTAACTGTTAAATCGCAATACGTTTGTGCATATAACCATTCTATAACAATTTGACAAAACTAAACAACTTTAATATCGGCATCAAGTCTGTTTGCTTCGATCTTTATATAAAATTTCAATCATCAAATGGCCTACATGTAAATATTCTGAATTCCCATTAACTAATAACCTTACCATAGTAACTTACAGCAACGCTTCAGCAGATTATCAATAATACAAAGCAGAGTACTTTTAATAATCAAAAATAATAATGTTAAGCCACATTCGATAGAGGTACAAAAACTTAACGCCACGTAAATGATATATTTTTGATCCATTATAGATGTCACAATACTCTTAGGTTTTGATTAAACTCTTGGTTGACTCTCCGTTTCCTTACTGAGGTTTAGAAGTTCAGTTCAGGCCATTACCAATCCAAACATTTCAACAGACGACCACAGAGTGCCGAACGCAATTTCGTCGGTTTCCAATGAAACTCTATACGTGTGACATAAAACAAAGATGGCGGTGTTGTGAAATGTTGCTATATGAAAAAAAATTCAAACGTGTAAATATCGATAATTGGTTTTTAGCAGTTAATATTCTAGAATGTTAGCGACTTGTTTTTCAATTAGTCGTTAAGACGGTCGAACCAACGTGTCTTCAATGAGACAACTTCGGCATAAATTACGATAGTTTGGTTTACTCATTACATTTGTAAATTAAACAGAATTTATGACATTTTTATCTTTATAAGTCAAATCGTGTTGTGTTGTTATATATTTATGTAATAGTGTTATTATGCGCTTTACGCATCACGATTATAAATCATGAAATAATATCAGACACGTATGTGAACAAAATATGCACTCACAGTTTTTGCAATCACATCTTTCTCGTACTAAGTTCACACGACATTGACACGACAAGATGCGTGCTGATCGTTGTTATCAATTTGCTATATAGAAATACCTTAAAATACAGTGTATTTTAAGTGTTCGCAAAATCACAAATGAAATATTCACACGTTCGCCTTCGAATGTCGTATCGATGTCGTGTCAACATATTTTGATTCGCAAAGAAGTGACGTACCTCTAGTGAAAGACTGAATAAAAACGAACTCTAGTGCTGCGGACACATTCGGAACATTCATGGACCTGTAATAGCTATACCATGTTGTATATTTAAATAAAATTTAAATTATTGATGTGTGTTTTATTGTAATTAAAAGCCAGATATTTCTTAATAAATATGTAATATTGAAACAAAACCAGTTAAGATTTCGACTTAGGCCTTTTGATCAAGCTGAAAGCTTTGTCCATTGTAGACAACTTCTCACATGCAGTGCCTTGTATCAGCTTGGAAGTTTTGGCAGAGAGTATCCTAAAGTTAACCTCGTTGTTGTCTATAGAGTCGTAGAGGAAACGAGATTGTCTATTGCTGAGGATCCAAATAATCCCTTCTTGGTCTATCTGTCTTAGAACATTTTATAATTTAGTTAAGTTTGATTAACTGAAATTAAATGAGTCATAACAGACCGACAGATAGTCAAAACTTACAGATTGTCGAACCTTACCGACAGTCGAAACTTACAGACAGATAGTCGAAACTTACAGACATATTGTCGAACCTTACCGACATATTACTCGGAACAGACCGACAGACAGTCGTACCTTGCGACTAAGGATAGTCAGATTGTATCTCTTAAATATACATAACGAAAAAATACTTAACTCTAATTTAAATACCTTTATATCGTTTGGAAATTCTAAAACGGTACAGTCGCTCAGAATGAGCGGCACGTTCTCTTCATTCATTGGCTTCTCTATGTTCCAACAGCTTAAGCCATTTCTATTTAACTGTACATATATGTATTATTAATTTATATAAACCTTACAAGTTTTACAGGCGTTTTTGGGACAAACACTATTTATTGTATTATATAATGAAATCTTTTGATTATTTTTGACAAAATTAATATCCATTTACAATACTAAACTTACGAAAAAATTAAACGTAGTCAGTCTTAGCATGCGTTAAACAGAAACAAAAATTTGTTTTAGCAACACATACTCACCTGGGCATAAAACATTACATTATTCAGAGGGTCAAAGACAGCCGCAGTTGCCTGCGAGAGGAGACCTCTATCTCCTACAACCTAAATTTAAAAAAAACACACATTTTTTTCAAACTAATAATAGTTAGCGTGGATGTCATCTGTACCTAGTTACTTTGCATAAATAGTAGAAATATTATTTATTTACGCCCGAAGCCAAAATACTTAAACTATACTTAAATCTAACAACCTCTTATATTCGTCCACTATCATTCCTAACCCTGTCACAAAAAGTCACATTCTGGTGCAGAGCTAAGTAAACGATTCGTTAGGGCGATCATACGCGGAAACCAGCCAGCAATGGATGCCTCCTGAGTCGGTAAAAATTATCAGGAGCGTGTATTCTTAGCAATGATTGCAGAATATTACTGCATCCTAATCCATCCATTGCTGGCTGGTTTCCGCGTATGATCGCCCTAACGAATCGTTTACTTCGCTCTGCACCAGAATGTGACTTTTTGTGACAGGGTTAGGAATGATAGTGGACGAATATAAGAGGTTGTTAGATTTAAGTTTCTGTGTAATCTGTGTATATATATGTATATATATATATATACACACAGATTCTATATATATATAAATATATATAGAATCGACCTTTATAAAGTTTCAGTGGGAGTCTGATGGCTTACTCATGACGACAATACCTTAGCGTTATACACCAGCATGATAAAGTTATCATCTTGCATACTTAAATAGGAATGCGCCTGCTATACCGAATATTTCCCTTTTTAAACTCAATATTCTTCTAAGCTAAGTTCTCGATTTGACTAATCAAAGTTACATAACTCTCTTTACCTCGGCACCACTAAATATATGTTCTTTTGGTACATGTTTGTCCTTTAATAACGTAGTTGATATTCTAAATTGTTTAGTACTGGATGTTGGATGGAAATATAAGTCGCGATGTCTGGAAATATAATTTATTCGTTACTTATATCTTATAAGACATTTCAGATTTCTAATGTAATTCAACGAAGGATCAACAGTATCTCTAATGACTGACACGATACGTCATGAGAGTACGTCAAACCCATGACAATCGGACATCAGAGCTGATAGGGATTATAGTAAAGCAGCTAGACTGCTAAAAGAATATTTCTTATAATCATTTATATCATTTGCCATGGAATAGAGAATGAGGTTAAGGATCTTTGGTAAGGTTGCGTATGACGCAGTGACATTACACTTCAATTAATTCAATTCAATTAATTTAATTCAATTAATTCAATAATTCAATGTTTTATTATATGTACCCAGATTTCTTTGAAGGCGAAAGCACCGCTGAAGATACGCCATCATTCCAAAAGAACTCGACACCACCCACACGATACACGTTCGAGAGTGGATCAAAGTGAAAAAACGGACATTCTACCCGCCAAGCGTCTTTTTCTCTCAAACTGTACACCAACAAGGCATTTGAACCCATATCGGGAATGTATGCAAATGCGTCCGCGCATCCTTTGCCAACAATTTCCACCTCCTGCAATTGTTTTTTTTTTTAATTTACAGCCGCCCATACAAATCTAAATACAATACTACATCTAAATACACCAGCTTAACTGATCTGACTCTATTCTTTGTATTTTGTATTAAAACCTTAATTAAAAAGTCACAATGGTCTGGCCAAGTTCTAATCAGCATCCTAACAGAATGGTGTCGACGTTCCAGCGTAACAGAGGACAGACTCGCAAACTATGGGAGTATATGTTCGAACGAATGGGGAAGACTAGGAATTTGCCACTTGGCAAGAGGATGAGACCTACATAGGTATTATAAACTAAATTATGTTTAAAAACTGTTAGTTTTATGCGAATAAAAGGATTTCGTTATAAGACACAATTAACAAACAAAAGAATATATATTTACGTACAACGCTTGTCAACACGGACGAATCGCTGAGCTCCTCATCATTGAACTCGTAACGATGCAATAGTTGATCGTTATTCAAATCAAAAATTAACAGAGCTGGAGCAGCAATCTGTTTTACCCCGGCTAAAATTAAACCAGAATATCTTCTAGTTAACATAAAATCTTTATATCTGACGTATTAGCTAGAATAACTTATATATACTACAGGCATTTGTAAACTAAGTTGTTCTATAAGACCAAGTACCGAACTATACCTAAGTAGATATACCTCAGTTTAAGTAGTAAATTAAATAGTTTTTTTTTTGGAGGGGGATTTCGCTGTTGGCCAGGAGGCCATTACAGCTCAGCTAGGGCTGGATGGCGAGCTTAGCTCAGCCGTGACTAAAAGTTAAATAGTTGCAATAAGAGTTTCTATATATTCTCGTGTGAAAAACATACTCGACATATCTGCAACTCCATTGTCGACAACCCATAGTCTATCACATTTATCCACGTGAATACGGAAGGCAGAAACAACTGTTTTGTTCGAAGCCACACAGCATGCTTTATTCGATACGAAGGCATCCTCCCAGCTTGGGTAAGGATTTAGCACCTGAGTTTGGTTGCCGTTAATGTTTATATAATTTAAAGATGCTGGTACTCCTAAAATTATATGAATATATTGTATAGATATGTTTATTTTACTTGAATTTAGACACCAGTTGGCACTTAATAAAGGGTCACCTTTCTTCCATCTTGGTATTGTTATAAAAAGTCTGTTTCTCCATCGTGCTATGCCTGCTGGCATATTATTTTCGGGGGCATAAGCGCCTGCAGATAATGCTGCTTCGCGGGCGGATTCGTCCCATGAAAAATCTATTACTTTCCATTGAAATGAAGGAGGCAACAAACATCTAACAATTTGAAAGGACGTAAACAAAGCCAAAAACAATCCTAAGATTTTCATCCCTTTCAAATTTTGAGTCATTAATATAATATACTTTATAGAATTTTCGTCTTGTAAGTACTTATTTCATTTTATATTTAGTTTTACATTTCTTATTATCTAGCCATTTTTGTTGATTATGATGTCTGACATCTAAAGCGCAAAGCAAACAAAGAGAAGACAGACTTGAAAGCTCCTTGGTAAATATTTAATCTTTTAATTAAGAGTCTTACATTCAAATGCATTATTGTTATTATTGTAAAGGTTTTTTAAATTTGTTATTACTCAAATACATTTTTATCTGTGTATCTCCCCACAGATTGATGAAATGGTTAAGAAAGAACAAAACCAACAATTTAATAATAAGCACCATTTGTATACCTATTTCTACCTGAATGATAAATCGGTAAATGTCAGTTGTCATTTTTCGTTTATTTTCGATATTTGTCTTTCCTCTTGATCATTTGGTGACTGGTGTACACTGTTCATTCAACTTCAATCTTGCTCAATGAAATCAATTAATTCTTGAAACTTCTTTATCGATTAGCCCTAGCATGCAACCTTGAACTGCTTCACTGGGCGGTCATTGTTAATTACGTGTGAAGTAGATGTGAACCATTAAAATGTCACAGGAAGCTGCTGCTGGAAATGATGAATCTGCAACAGTCAGCGAACAAATAACTGAAAAACGTGTTGGTTGTGCCCATTATAAACGACGAGCCAAATTCGTGGTGAGTATCTCAGTATAATAACATGCTCTTTATCTATTTCACATTCCGTTTTGAAAACATGTCTATATTTATCCAAGGTACATAGAAGTTTCGAGTCATGGTCTTTTATAAAATAAGCTGTCGGCACTACGCACTATGCAGTTTTCTAAACAAAGCAAAGTCATTGAACTTGAACCTTTTAAATTTAGATCTAGCTATTATATGCAACAAATTTCCAATGTACTTTTTACATGGCCTTTAACTTGTGTGTCCACTATAGTTTCAACGTTTAAAGTATTAGCTGCGCTCTTAATGGATAATCAGCGTTCTTGATCGAAAATATTTATTGTATAATATACAAAATAAGAAATAAAGTATGCTCCATCCATATCGTAGAAGAAATCAAGATTTCTGTAGGAAGATGTTTGTATGAACAATAAAGAATATTAATACACTAGAGATGTATATTGTGGTATCTGTTCCAGACACCCTGCTGCAATAAGTTTTATATGTGCCGTTACTGCCACGATGAGAATGAGGAACACTACTTCAACCGTAAGTCAGTTACTGAGCTGATCTGCACCGAGTGTGACACTCGACAAAAAGTCCAGGCTGAATGTGAAAATTGTGGCGTACGGTTTGGAAAGGTATATAAATTGAAATTAATCTGTTTTTTGCATTTTTTGTGTCTAAATCTTATCAAGAATTCTTTTAATTAATAGTAATTTAATTAGCTGTTTCCTAAGTTGTCAGTTTCCAATTTGAAGTTTTAAAACAATGCTTTTGTGTTTAATTATTAGTAACTTATGTAAAATCTCAAGGTCTTATGTAGAATCTCAATGAAAAAAATATCATATGTTTAACTGTCATCATTAAATGATTTGTTTATTGTCTGAGAAACAAGACATACTTTTCAATTTCTAGTATAATTATGTCTCTTCAATATATTTCAACTTGTAAAATTTATAAAATTCAGTACACATGCCTCATTTGCAACCTCTTTGATGATGAAGACAAAAAGCAGTACCACTGTGATGGCTGTGGAATTTGCCGTGTTGGTGGCAGGGACCGGTTCTTCCACTGTGAAAGGTGCAATATGTGTTTGCCAGTACAGTTGCAACGAGTTGGCCATAGAGTGAGTGCTTAACTCATATGTAAATATACTCATAAAAGTTATCTGAAATTTAAAACTCAGAGTAACTAAAAAATATAATATTAAACTGAGTTTAATTTGTACATACAGTAACTGCTTTATTTTGCACTTTTAAAATATCTGGTTACCTAAGCATGGTGATATATTTGAGAGAAACTCAAGACAAGATAAAATAAGAAGACTTTGTTATTTCAGTGTGTAGAGAATGTGTCCCGAGCTAATTGTCCCGTTTGCCTTGAAGACATTCACACATCGAGGATACCATGCCACATACCGGATTGTGGACATCTTCTACATCGACCCTGCTTTGAGGAAATGTTGAAGTCTGGTCATTATGCCTGTCCTACCTGCCAGACTAGCATGATCGATATGTCCACTGTAAGTTAATATTATTACGGGGCACCAATTCAGAAGTATTGGCAGTAATAAAACAGTTTAGATGGGGTTATAATTTAGGTTTTTGATTATTATTCTTATATTGTTAGCTATTAAGTTTTTTTTTTGTGTAACAGCAATGAGTTTTATTATTATATTTTTGTAATTATGATTTCAGCTGTGGAAATACTTGGATTCAGAAGTGGCAGCGACACCGATGCCACCTGAATATTCAGATTACAAAACAACTATACTATGCAAGGACTGCCATAAGGTGAATCTTTTATTATTATTATATGCGAATATGGTCTATGGGTTGTCCGTAAAGACAACTTCGCAGCCCATGCACAGGCAATGAATCGTCAGGCCCTTTCAGTAAGAGTATATTGATTTTACTTCTAATTATTTTAATGACAATGGAAATAAAACCTTTCTTGCTACAGTTTCTGGTGATTATTAAATGATGTGACATCACATTTTTTTTTCAAATTCATATAATAAAAAAATAATTACAGCTTTCAACTGTAAAGTTCCACGTGGTTGGGCTCAAATGTCAACAGTGTGGGGCATATAATACGTGCCAAACGAATGGATTTCACAAGTGAGTCGTTAAATAACACTCTCCATATACATACATATGTATGTGTATATGTGAACGTTATTTATTTCTTGATAAGTTTCCAAATGTATAACTATTTTATTATGTAACACTAGTAAACATAACAATAACTAAAAAAACGTAATATGCTTGTGTTTGTGTGTATATAGTAAAGTATCTTATTTGATTAGAAATGTATCCTTTACCCGCCTTTCTTTTGTTAAGTTTAAGAACTTATCTTATATCTATATGTTGCTATTACAATAGATAAGTCACTAGTCTTATTAACACATACTTAAAAGAATAATTTTAATAATGCAGGGATGCGGGTACCTCGGAGCAAGTAGACTCAGCCACGTCATCAACAAGCCGTACCGCTTCAACGTCGACGCCTACAAGTCGACGCGGTTCCACGTCCTTTGAGCGTGAGTCTGAAGAAATTGAACTGCCCCGAGCTAATCCCATGGATGAACCTCCGCAAGCCTGACCAAGGATTCCACCTCGCACTGATCTCATCGGTGCCAGGAGAGAGATTAGTAATAGGGAACTGGTTCGTGAACAATATAGCAATTATGTGGAGAATGATGAAATTGTTAATGTAGCCGGACCAAGTGGATGTACATGGCAAAGCGGAACTGCTAGTTATAGTGAGATGACAGCTGGTTTTAGTGGGACCAGAGATGGTTATAGTCGGACCACAGATGGTTATAGTGGGAACCCAGGTGCTTATAATAGGACCACAGATGCCCATAGTGGGACCGCTTGTAGTCCAAGTGAGTGTAGTTATAACGGAACCAAATGTCAAAGAAATGAACCTGTTTGTGGGCCAAGTGGAAGGGCTGCGTATAGTGAAAGCACATGTCATAATGGCACCGAAGCTGGCTATCGTGGAAAGCTAGGTAAATCAAGTAAAAATCATAAAACACTTTCTGGCCATAATGGAACTGCAACTGGCTATATTAGGCAAAGGGAGCCTATTTGTGAGCATAGTAGATCTACAGCGGGCTCTAGTGGAGGTGCAAGTGGTCGAAGTGGAACTGCTACTGGACAAAGTGAGACCCGGTTTGATCACAGTGATCGTTCATGTGATAAACTATCTGCAAAAAGTGTTAACACATGTGCGGATGAAACTCAGCTAGATCCAAGCAGTACGAATGAAATGAATGAAACTACCAAATAACCCATTTATTTACCAAATTTCTCTCAACAACAATGAGAGCAACACTTTTGCATAATAATTGTGTCCATTTAGTACTTCCTTAATATATTTCAAAGTTAAGTACAACTCATATTGATATTATTTAGTCTATAGATAACCCCGTTGTATTTCATCATCATCTTAACATTTAATTTTAGAATTAATACACATCCCAAAGTATGAGGAATAAATGGGTCTTAAAGACCTGTCTGAATTTAAAAATGGAACATCGAATGGGTTGAAATTATCGATGGAACATTTAAATTTTTGAATATTTAAAAATGGAACATCGAATGGGTTGAAATTATCAATGGAACATTTAAATTTTTGAATATTTAAAAATGGAACATCGAATGGGTTGAAATTATCGATGGAACATTTAAATTTTTGAATATTTGAAAATGGAACTTTAAAATAGGTTTTGTACAATGAATATTATCTGTGTAAATATTAAATGGAATCGTGTCAGCGTTCACTCGTGTCAAGAATGTGCTTGAAGGATCCAATTTGTTGTGTGGTGGTGAGCACTCCAGCCTTGATTAGGGCTGCGGGGGTTCCACAATTAGATTTTGTACATTTTTTCACGGTAGTTACAAATACATTGTTTCATACAAGCCACGCATTGCTCACACTTTTCGCAAGTGAGACATACATACATATTATTATGAATTTAGAAATTAACGGTTTGATAGTGCATTAAGTCCAGTGTTGACAGATTTTTCTACAGTTTTTATTCTGGTTGAAACTAATGATAGTACTAAGCTGTGATCGTTGCGCGTTAAGATATTAACGACGCTAAATTTATTTATACATATATATATATATACGTATTTTTTAAACTGTTTAACGTACATAAAAAGGTATGTTTTGTTTTCACGATCCTAGCATTGTAGGACGAAGCAATCAATTGCGAATATATTTGCATAACGAACGAAGCTGAACCAAATAGTGCCTGAAATTATAGCAACCCCCAAACGTTTGACATAAGTCATCGTATATGACAATGTCAATGACTTATTCTGCATCTCTACTGACATAAGGTGACCTATTTAGAAATATCCTTTTTTTTTAATAATATCCCAGGCATAACATAACCACATGTTTGTTATCTACATTCTTTTGCATCCCAAATCTTTTCATACATAGATTTATTAATGACTCGTAACAAAAATACATCAAAATTGCTCATTGTGTAAATATACTTTCTAATGTACATATTGTTAATCTAAAAAAATACATTAAATGTGCTGTTAACTCAAATTAACGAAAGTCTCATTCTTGACAATTTCTATAAGATAAATGAATTTGTTATGAGACTGATTTAGTTTTATGAATGAGTTATTTTGTAAATTTGTTAGTTTCATTATTAAATATATCAGTACAATAATTGGATATTATTCAGATTTACCCAAACAAATTATGTGCTATTTTAAATAAGCGCTACACTATTGATAGACGTGTATCTAATAAAATTTTAAGCGCTTTAACGCAGAAAGGTTACATCATTAAGCGCTTGAATGTCTTGTTACCAAGTTACAAGCGAGTTCACAGAAAATTCTCTAAAATTTATAATTAATTTGAAGGAAAACTAACAATTCAGTTCGATTGTAAGTTTGATTATTTTATGTCCCACAAACAAAAAAATCATAATAAAAACTAATTTTTTGACGCTTGAAGTGGCCGATTGCGTCAATTGTATGACGTCACATAACTTCAAGATGGCGCTGTTTAACATGGCCGCCCTTATTTAAAAAAAACGTTTTTAACAATAAGCTACAATTTAGAATAATTATGTAATACCCAGTTATAAAACAATAATATCCCAAGTTGTAGATATATGATAAACCCATTTTAGTCAGGTCTTTGTATATTTTTCTAAATTCGTGTTTTAAGTATTTAAATAATTTGTGCATTATGTATTATAGTTTTAATAGTGATCCTTGTTGTATGTTTTGATTAAATGTGTATGAATTAAACATTTTTATTTTTACCATCAATTTTACGCGTTCTGCACAGCAACCAGTCACTTAAAATTATCGAATGTATATTTCGTTCAATTTATTTCTTCTGCTTTATTAATTTAATTAAAAAAAAGTAACATCTTCACGTTACTGATTAAAAACTCCTTTTAATGTTAGATTCTAGTTTATTTATTATACCAGATATATTAACACAGTTATTCAGTTAAGGGTATTTTGAAAAAAAAAACACAAGTAATTAATACATTATTTATTTCTAAGCTAAATACAGAACTCTGCAGCTAGCGAAATACACAAGTAGTATCATCCAATGATTTAGAAAAAAAATCTGAAGATTTAAATAACAAAAAAAATATAATTTAATCACACTTAATTAAAAATATACAAATAATCCAACATAGGACTGGGAATGACGAATAGCAAACTAATATTTGATCCAAATAAGTTAAGCTTATAAATAACTAACAAGGTATTATAAAAATTTGTACAAAATAATAACATTAAAACTGAGATTTAATTATTAATAAAATTTTGGATAAAAAGGAACTTGAGGTTGAACAATAACAAATGTATTAAAAGTGTGTTAACTACAATGAGCTTGTAATGAGCAATTGTTACATTTTGAGCTCAAACTTTAGCCAAATGAGCCTTTTTTTAGCCAATTGAGTGAGCATGGACGCATTGAACTTTCATATGACGAGAAAAAACTGTTTTTTTTAAATACTATACGAATTACAGAAACGAGTGTTCGCACACTTGTAGTGTATACTTTAGCCGTCCAAAGTTCGTCCAACGCCAATCTGAAGTATGTATTTTTTGGATTTTAAATAAAATATTTATTTATTCTCATAAGGGAAACGACAATGCCATGACGGCAACGACATTGTCCACGCACTCATGCTAGGCTTATTACGATAATTATTGTATCGACTCAACAGTGCTAATACATTGTATTGCTTAAGTCGTTATCAAAAATATTTTTAATATTGTACTGAATAAACTAAATTAATTAAAATTACGTAGCGATTTCATAGCACCTTAATACGATGTAATACAAAATTAAGCCTCTGATTGCTGAAGTTAATAATATTAATGCGAATTGTCGATATATCGTTGGCAGCACGAAAATTGTTCATACGTATTAGATAATAATAAAATTATTAACACTCACTAGGGAAGGGTTTTCTGTAATGTTTTGAAGCCTGACATGGTTATTTTGACAGTTCTAGTTGATTATTAATATCGTGGTACTATAATATACATTAGGTATAAAAAAAACTATTTCTTCGTGAGATCACATAATTAGTTAGTGCTGCTCTTTAAGGGCAGTTGTAGTTTTGACCTCGGATTTATTCTTTTAAATTATTTATCTTTATATACAAAAAATATGCCGGTTTATCTGACCTTTAAAAATATATTTTGCGTTTTTTTTTTCAATCACACAAAATATATTGTACGTGTAAAATTATCCAAATTCTCCATAGAAATTGAATATTTACTAACTATTTACGTCCTTAACAAAACGTTTATCAGAGAAAGCGTATCATAGATTATAGACGTCTAAACGTATAGACTTACAATGATCAAATATGTATGACTAGTTAATTAAACTAAATTGGAATTATGAATATTCACCGAATTGAATACTTATAAATTAATTTAAAATGCACATTAATACAATTATATCAATTCAATATGACCGATTTTGACATTTGTCTTTGATCACATTAATATCTTTAAATTTATAACAAAAAGCATGTTTAGGTCTTTGAGCAATTTTAGAAACTACCCCCATATTTTATCATACGGTTTATGGCTTGTTTATGGCAAGCCGTGGAAATCGAAGTCTGTGTAGAGTTGATGTACTCTTTGGTATACCTCGTCACAAGATTGCAGTGTTTGTGGTAGAACTGCCATGGCCTCCGTTAATTTATCATCTGTGCCAAAGATCTGAAATTGGTTTAAACACTTTTTAAAATTAATATACGAAACATTTTTTTTTATATAAAAGTGTTCAGACCAGAGGTCTCGTGAGCGCGTCACCAGACTTTTAAGAATTGATACATCTAAATATGAAAAACATTCATAGGCAATGAAAGAAATACAAATCACGTTGAATTTTTAAATAGTTCCGCCTTCTGGTTAAATAATAGCTGAGCAAATCTTAAATCGTCCTAACTCATGCACCACAAAAATGAAAGTACGAACATTTTCGTAATGAAACAATAACTTCTGAAAGTTGATATAATAAATGTATAAAATGGCTTCGAGGCAAGATCCATGTTTTATTTAATGATGAATTTACCCACGATCGGTTGAGTTCAAGTTAAACTATTCATACCTCAATGGTCAAGAACTATATAAATATATTTATTTATATCTCTTCCACATAGAATCGTATCAGCGATCACTTGTGTATGTCTAAAACTTCTTTATATAGATATACTATAAATAAATACATAACACCGACCACAACGGACAAATATGCTTATTACACAAATCTTGATAGCACCGGAAATCAATTGAGCTTAAAGTGTTATTAAATACAGTTTACTTTCTATATAACGACACCGACGGGACTGTGCATAGAGAGTAGTCGTGAAATTGAAAAAAAAAAACTCATTATATGGAATACAAGCCACATTAACTAAAGCCAATTCATTTCGACCCTGTGTGTCACTCGGTTTAAAAAAAGTAAATACAACTTCTTGTATTTACTTTTTTTTTGATAACTAATGATTAGACATTATATTAAATTACCAAGGGTTATATGAAAATTTTACTGCTCATAAATCGTTCATTTATCGTCAATATAGGAAACGTGACGGCTTACAAACTCAATTATCGTACAATTTGCGAACAATTGCTTTGGCCGTGAAAGCAACACGCCGATAAATTCTTATTTGCCATAAAGATAAGTTAGATACGAAATGTATTTAATAAATGCTGACTGATATTTCACAACGAATAATATCACAACAGTAATAATTGAAATTTTTACGATTTTTTGTGAACGCAACTTTTAAAATGAATCAAACTCAAACTCAAAATATCTCTATTCAAGTAGTGTCTTTATAAAGACACTTTTGAATCGTCAATTTTTAACACTACCACCGGTTCGGAAGGCAGTCATCTACCGAGAAAAAGCGGCAAGAAACTCGATAGCTGCTCTTTTAAAATACACATTTAATACAAAATAATGTTACTTACAATTAAAATAACAAAGCATTGTAAGGCTACTCAAGAATTAAACTGTCCCGATGCTGAGCCAATTGCCGACACTTTAAAGGGATCTTTGTCCTCTAAATATTATTTTACGGTATAGTATGCCTTTTTAAGCAAAATACCCTTTACGCGCGTTTTAAATTTGTTGTCAATTTGGTTATAAGTGCTGGGACTTTGTTATAAAAACGTATGCTCACCTACCAACGATGTGAAGCTACTGTAAGAATACCGCTTCTTATAAAGTGAGACCTTAAAGATTCTCTGGCTCCTAAACCAAATTCAACAAAAATCACTTATAAATAAAATTATATACTTAATTATAAACACATATAAGTACTATAACTACTCTTAATTATTAAAATTTTCCTATTGTATGTTATAATTTTACAAAGTTTAAATAATATCTAATTTGTTTTACGTTCAATATTCCGCTTTGGTCAAGTTAAACAATTATGGGCAATGCGTGATTTTCCATGAAGGAAAACTATAAAGAAATCGAGAATGTTATCGCGCGAGCAATTGATATGTTATGCTTACAATTCTTGGAGTTAGATAATTCACGAAATGTAAAACAATTTTAAAGGTCACCAATGTTCACTATAGGTCAAGGGATCAAAATCACAAATTGTTAACAAGTTGGTGCAATAATAACAATGCCGGAGTTATGTCGCTCCAGGTGATTTAATAGTTATGGTGCATCTTTTTTTCTTATACAACAGGAGGCAAACAAGCAGTCAGGTCACTTTAAGTGAAGTGCTAACCGGTGCCCACAGACACCAGCAAAGCCAGAAGCTTACAAGTGAGTTGTCGGTCTTTTCTTGAAGGCCCCCAAGTCGTAATGTTAAGTATATGTAGTTTATCATTTGTGTTAGCACACAAGCTTATGTTGCAGCTAACTGACTGTGTGTGAAAAGTGTGATATTTTTATAATTTTAATATATATTTATTTTGTTAAGTCTATTTTAATTGATTATCAGTAGAATAAAAGCTTACAGTCATAGATAAGATTACAATCGATATATTGTTATCAAACAAAAACACGGTATTTCATTGTGCATTAAAATTAAAAAGAACATACATATTATATAACTGTTAAATGCATTTCTCTTAGAATCTTAAACCATTGTTGCTAATGATTCAACTTCAAACCTAAGCATTCAGAGTGACTTCCAAATGTCAAATCCAATTGTGATATGTCTACGTAGGTCCTAAGTCTTAATTCCAAAAAGACTAGCCTGGGAAGTAACTCACAAGAAACTCAGCTGCATACTTATAATTTTGTTAGCATAACAACCGTTTAAAAATTATCCTTATCCTAGCATTTACAGTGGTTCATTCACAAGATTTTTTATTGTTCAAATAAGCCAAAAAAATATTATAACTTTAGTATAAAATAATATATGTATATGAATTTGTTTTATATATAACTATTATACATACCTTTTTTAATAAATCTGGTCTAGTAGGCAGGGCATGCATTGCAAGTGTTGCAGCTTTTCTTATATACCACGGGTGGAATTCAGCCAGGGTCTCATTATAGGAGCCCTGACATGTACTGCAGGTGTTCATGTCTTCTTCTGTTTTACTAATACGCTTTAGAAATAGGCGAATGAAGTCTGTAAATAATAAATATATTTTTTTAATTGGTAGGATATATTTCAAGGATTGTTTAGAAATTGAAGCAACTCTATAAAACATTCTATCTTATTAATAACCTAGGCATAGATCATCTGAAATTAGCCACCAGAATAAAATAATATGTTTAGATTGAAACTATGCCACTGCTTGGCTATCAAATACTAGTGTCTTCCAATCATACAAATGTTTTTTTTTACTAAAACTAAGAGATATGATCCTCAAAATTTGGACATTGTTTGAATATGCTAAAGGATAATTGTGATAATCTTCATACCTAGACCTCTATGTAAACGTAGCATCGTTCTTGACCCAGACACAAAACCGTTTTTTTCGTGTAAATTAGTCTCTTTTTCATACTTCATCATTTTCTTGTAAGATTCGTAGTAGATGGCATCGTCTCCACTTCTAAGCTTATCCATAACTTTAATTTTACTTTTTACATCGCTACTTACAAAAGAAAACACTGTCCCGATGAGGTTCAAGAACCTGAGCAAAGGAATTTATGTCAAAAAGTAAACATATGGAAATGAACACAGTGAACGAAAACTTACTTTACTAATTCATTGTATCCATCTATGTATGCTTCAATTAACACATCATCATTATCTTTTAGGCTCTTTTGAAAACATTCGTGTACGTATTGTAAATCTAGAGTGCTTTCATTAGACATTTTTAAAAATTCTTTTCAATAAAATAATATTTAAACAAAAAAGATAGGTACGCTCAGTAGCTGGTCCAAAACCAAGTGTTTCTGACGTTACACATTTTTAACGTAGATATCAATTATCATTATGACTTTGACTGAGGAGTGATAATTAACTCGATTATGTGCCACAGACTATAAGAGAAGAAGTCATCTTAAGTGGATGTTCGTGTAACCTAATATCTTTATTGACCTAAACTGATCACTGATGAGAAAATTTCTCACAATTATTTTAAACGTTTTAAGATAATATGTTTTTTCGAATTGAAATAAATTACGAACTATAAATTAATTAAAATATAACTCAGCTTTCCCTACCTTTAGATTTTAGGCCATCATACAAGGGCTATTAATTATTAGTCAATAGCTAATGCGCCTTCCGCTGAAGATATTCTTTTTTCGTACCTAGAAATGACTGTACTTGAAATGAATTAGTGTCTTTTCTATTTTTTTCTAAATTATATTAATTTTAAAATCCGATTTATTTTATATTTTATTTAAATATTTTTCACTTTCTATTACATACAGTTTAAATCTAAATTTTTATCTGTGAAATATAAATAAATTATAGAGATCAAAACAACTAGATATTTATTTAGATAAATTTGTTATAATCTTTATTTATTCTTATTTAGATAGCATCAGAGAATTGAATACCGACATAGTGCAATTTCGATTATTTCAGAATTAAATGTAGATGTAAATGTGTTGTGGAGTATATAAATAAGTGACTTTGCATACCTAAATATTTAATAATATTTATTCGGGAATGTTAGCTGGTTAAGTTTTCGATTGTATACAATGAAATACTGCATTCATTTCCGAAACAATATTTTTTTGCATAAATAACTAATGATTAAGGTTATTAGGTTAGCATTATTAGTGACCTTGTGTAGGCTAGAAATCGGATAGTCGCTTAAAAAGTAGTATTTATGCATTTGCTGTTATTACGTCAAGTTATTCTGATATACATATAAAGAGAATCATGTCGCAAGTTGATAATGAAGATGACTCATTTATAATAATTTTGGGGTCTTCCCCGGGAAGCTTAGAGGGAAAGAGCAATGGTGATTTAAAACTACCTGTGACTCCCATCATGGATAATGTTATTAAGGATCTGCCTGATCAAGCAAATAAGGCATTTAAGGCGCAATTCAACCTGGGAGATAGTGTAAGTGTTTATTATTATTTTCAATGTTTTGCATAACAATATTTTCATTTGAGTATTTCCAGGGATGACTTATACATGAAGGATTTAATTAATATTTTATTTGGCTCATTACTGACCAAACAATGACAATTAAAATAAAACAAAACTGTTTACTCAATAGAAATTATGTTTACAGTGGACTTTACCTGAAACTATTAATTGATAAAGCAATAAATGAACTAACATTTCAAACATTCATTTCGATTACTTTTTTATTATATTAAATGTTAAATTACCGTTTGTAGCCGTCCCCAGCAAGTATGATGGTAGCTAGTACTCTGATTACTGTTGATCGAAGTTCAGAAGAACTACAGAAAAGGTTTGGAGAACTCTTAGATGAAAATGTTGTGTTAAAGGAGACACTTAAGCAAAATAATGATTCTTTGAAAGAGCAGTTTTCATTAATAGCATCATGCCAGGATGATATGCTACGGACACACAAATTGCACAAGGAGAAATTTGATGAAACCAGGTCGCTCGTCGAAAAGGTACTTAAGATTTTATTTAGATAGTTGACTTGAATTAAAATGTGGTGCATTGATTCTTCTGTTTGGTCCTAAGATAAAAATTGGTATCAAAGATTGGATTATTTAGAACATATTCTAAATGTATTGTATTTAAAAATAATTTTTCAACAACTATCAACAAGTTCCTAAATGCAACATCTGTTGATTGACTTCAACAAATTTTGTTGTTAAGTTGTAAATGATAAATAAAATTGTTTTTTTTATAGATTAAAAGCAAATTAAACTTCATTTATAAGCAATAAAATGTAAAAAATAAAATGTTTATAGTTCCTCCAGATATGTGATATTGGTTTTTGTATCAAAATATGTTTGACAGTTACGATTAGAAAACAAAAGGCTAAAAGAAGAGATTATGCTTATTACTAAAAACAAAGATGCATCGTTAACCAATGGAATTAAATCTGGGCCATCATCAGGATTGGAATTTGTGACTTCCCCTGAAGATGACACAATTAATAAATTAACGGCCCAGTTGGAATTAGTTGAGAAGCAGAGAAGACAGGTGAGTGCATGTTTTTACTTCTACCGCCATTCAGGCAAGTTATATACATACAGCTTAGTAAGAATAGAAAACCCATAACCAGTGTTTTTACTATCAAAACTTTTGAGATTAGATCAATCTTTATTCATTATGCTTTAAAAACTATGTTTTTATTTATTATATTATGCGGCTACAACTGTAGCTGAATTGTTGATTATTTTTTTATAGACAATTTGGTAAATCTTCTGTATCTGTTATGTAATTTATGGGTCCTACACCTATGTTCCTAGCCACTCGGGCTCCTTTAGTAGTAGAAAAAGAAGTAAGGTTCATATTATTTTTAGGTGATTGTTGACAATGAAAAGCTTACATGGCAAAGGGAATCGTTGGAGCACATAATTAATGCCACTACCAAAGAGAGAGATGATTTGAAGGAAAAATTAAATAGTACAGAGGTAACTTATCCTGTACTTAATAACTGAATTGATATTAATTGCTCCTCATATAAATAATGTATCTATATTTTAGTTGTTATTAATGAGTAAAGAAAATAATCACACAGAGGAACTGAAGCAGCTACATGGCACTATTGATGAGTTGCGAAAGAAGATGAATTTTATGGCAATGGTAAGCACAGTATAATTTTTCAAATATCAGTAAAAAAAAACAAAAGAATTAAAAATATATATATTTTACATATTTTATTAATATAAAATAAGTGTAGAAACATTAACTAAGCAACTATTCTTGAATTTCTTTTATTATTATTTAATAGTGAATTCTCAATTTTTTGAGAAATCATATTGCACTTGAAAAATGGATTGGAGATATTTTTTATTATTTTATTTCCTTGGTATCGTGCACATAAAAAACATAATTTTATTTTTTATAAATCTCTATCCCAAGTGTCGTTTGCAGAACATTCACAGCACCGAAATACAAAAGAAAGACAGTACAATACAGGGTCTTGAGGGGAAAGTGACGTCACTGCAGAACGACCTGAAAAAGGCACAGATCACAATATTAGATTTGGAGAATATTAAGGTGGGATTAGATGTTTCATGGCATCGAAGGACTAATTTAATAATAAATGTAATTATTCTTTTTGATTTTTGTAATTTGTATTTTCTAGTTGGACTTTGCAAAATACAAAGGTGGCGTCACCGATATGACGAAGACACATAAAGAGCAGATACAGGAGTTGAATACCAAAATCAAATCCATTCAGGCAGTGGTATGTACTTTTTTTTTATTTGACAACTGACAATCTTGGCATAGACAATGATTTTTTTTTCGAAGTCTATGACTTCTAGGCATAGTCCATATTAATTCATGTGTTTTTTTATTTACCTTAAATACTTGACAAGGTCAAATTGACATTAAATAAATGTTATTCGATGATAAAAATTGACGTTAAGAAAGTTTGCGATCGTCTTTCGTCGTCGTAACGTCTGCGACGTTGATGTAAGTGTAAACTCTATATAACGACACTGAAGGGGGGTGTACATTTTATGCCGTTATAGAGAGTGGTCGTTAAATGGTGATAAGAAAAGTCCGAATACAAGCTAAAACAATCAAAGCCGATTGATTTCGACGTTTTACAGAGTTTGACGTTAAATCGAGTAACAACACATAATTTATTTTATACGTTTTTTTTATAACCTTGTAATGGGGCACGTATATTAAAAACAAATACTTGCACGCGATTATTAAAAACAAAAGGTGTTATAACACAACATTCCTGTCAGGTCTTCCAACCTGTGCTCATGACGATGGATTGTGAAGGCGAAGGCTCACCGCACTATGGCCAATATCTCGCTAATGTTAAACTTTACGATCGTACGCTTAAACACATCGCTGAATATTTAAACCAATTGTCGAACGGGTGAGTTAACGCCATTTTTAATACAAAAATATATTATAACACATTAATTTTTTCATACATTTTTTTTGCAAAAACTTGTGTGTCGTTTAATAATCAATACATTGTTCTTCTATCATAAGTATTACTCAATAAATAAACAAATTAAAATACACCAAAAAAATAACAAAATGTCTGGCATTTCTTCGCTGTATCGCGATAATCATTCGTTGATAATATTATTAACACTTAGAAATTACCAGAGCAACAGGCGGCCATATAGCTCTCAAACGTAATATCTATCTATTTTAGCCTTTCCGACGATCTGGTCAAAATAATGTCTGTTATATCGAGTATACAGGATGTTGTATTGGAACGGGCCTCCATAGAAAAAGTCCGAACGGGCTTGGGCGATCTTAAACAGGCGATTTTGCAGCGACACACCTATGTCCTTGGCAACATGTAAGATTTCATATGATAATTTTATTATTATTCATTTGTAGGTATTTTCATATGTTCTTAAATATATGACAGTTAAAAAAATCTGATTTAACGTACGAATATATATATTTTTTTTAACAAATTATTTTCAGCGCACAAGTAAAAAGCACTTTTACAATATTCGAAGGAATATTTAAAGATTACAATGAGATGGTGAAGAGAACGTTGACGAAACGAGAAGAAGTGAGTTGTACTCGTAGTAATTTATATTTTCTATTTCCAAATATATTAGTAACTAACATGTAGTATTTTTTTATTAAAACTAAAAAACAGTTGGACGTTTTTCTTACTAACTTCTCTTGTTCCACTTAGACTCCGGCCGTTGAGAAGTTAACAGCGTCACAGAAGAAAGAAACTCCAAATGAATTTGTGATGCACGCCAATCGTGACGAAGCTCACGTCGAACGGTGCGTATATATAAAAATATCGTGTTTTTTTAAACATATTTTTTTTTCAACCTTAATTATAAGGTTAAAATCCACTTTCTTTCAACTAAACTTATTGGTAAATTGGTATAAAGATTCGCATTTAGTCCTTCGAGCCGTATTTACTGTCATTAAAATAAAACATGGTCAAATGATATATCGTAATGTTTTATTCATATTTATATACTCAGGAGTGAGGAGACAGAGGAAAAATCAAAGAAAACGGTCAGTAGCTTTCAGAAAAAGCACACGGAGGTATCCAATCAGGTGAGATACAGTACATTTTACTTTGTCATTTTAAAAAGCGGCTAGATTATACACAAGTCTCACACACATAATAATAATTTAGCTCAAACCGAGTTTTAATATATGAAATTTTATGACCCTACATTTGACAGCCATACAAAATCAAGGGCGTATAGCCGATGGGCAGAACTGACAAAAAACTCTTTAAATTGCTAAGTATACTCGGGTTGTAATGCTAGTTATCCCAACATTCATTGCAAATTCTTAATTACAATTTCAAAATATTTATTGAACTACGTATACGTGAAGCTAGTGAGAATCACAATGGGTACTACGTCAAATTAACATATTCTTTTATTATCTCGTAAACATTAAATATTATATCACAGACAAATACAAAACGAGACATTGCATAATAACTTAGGTACTAAACTAAATTATGAAATGTATAATACCACCAACTAAAAATTAGTTTTCAAATTATGTCAATTTTTTATCAGCTTTGGTTACAACCTCATTGTATTTACGTCAAACTCAAACTCAAAATATCTTTATTCGAGTAGGTATTTATAAAGACACCTTTGAATCGTCAATTTTTAACACTACCACCGGTTCGGAAGGCAGTCATCTACCGAGAAGAATCGGCAAGAAACTCGATAGCTGCTCTTTTAAAATACACATTTAATACGAAATAATGTTACTCACAATTCAAACAACAAAGCATTGTAAGGCTACTCAAGAATTGAACTGATGCTGAGCCAATTGCCGACACATTAAAGGGGTCTTCCTCTAAATATTCGTTTACCTTTAGTAAGCCTTTTCAACTAAAATACTCTTAAAATTTTTCAACCAAACTATTTGCAAATTCGGGCAAAAACCGACCCGGGTCGGAGAACTAGGTATTCCGTAATAGTGCTTTTTGTTACTTGAATTAGTCACGTCAGTAACATAATTTTATATGAAATGTTTATTTTAAGCAGCTATCGATTTGCCAGTTTTTCTCTGTAGATAACATCCTAACCGGTGATTGTGTAAAAATTGTCGACTCAATAGTGTCTTTATATATACCTACTTGGTAGTTTTGAGTTTGGCTAACTCGCCTTCTTTCGCGTAGACCCCGGCTGTTGAGCAATTGACAGCAGCGCTGCTGGCGAGGGGCAAGGAAATACAGACACTGGAAAACGAAATCGCATTGCTCGTCGGTCATAACGAGGATATCGAATTATTGAAGGCTCAAGTCGAACTGTACAAGTATGTATTTTGATATGTTAATTTATTGGAATGATTTTTTGCTTGCCTTCATTTGGATAGGTGTCTCTTTATCGTACAGTTATGTAAGAATTAAGATACGGATAACGAATTGCGATACCAAATGTAAACCCAAGGGACATTAGGAATAACGTGTGCCTAATATCTGAAAAGTGTGCCTACTATGGGTTTTAGTCGACAATGTAGTTTTAAAAATATATGTTTTATAAATTTTTAATCATGAAAACATAATAACAAAAATAAATTAAATAAAAAAAAACAAATAAAATCACCACGATCACTGTCATTATTTAAATGGATGCTCAAATGTTGACGAACCCGGTCTCGATCTTGATACATTTACCGCGAGAATGAGACATTACAACAACAAATACACAAGATGGAAGGAGATGGATAATGGATTGTCTTTCACAACAACATCTCGCATCGTTGCTACTTGGTCTAATCGAATAGTTTAGTCCTTCGAGCCGGATTGTTAAATCAAATATTTCTGTATGAAATTTTGTGATTTTTAATTGAAAATCGATATACTCAGGAGCGACTTCGAGGAAGAGCGTAAGTCGCGCGAGAAAATGGTCACTGAGAAAGAGAAAATTGCGACTGATCTCAGGATCCTGCAGAAAAACTACATAGAGATAACAAGTCAGGTAAGAAATCATATACTTTTTGTCTTTACTATACTTATATAATAATTAATTGGTAGCAATCATTATCGCACGTTTTAGTTACTTTTCAGTTTTTGATTAGTTAATTTGTGGTCATTGTGTTATGTGGTGCTTTATTAATACGTGTTCGTTACGTGTTCTTAAATGGTATCAAGATATGTGAGGTCCAGTTTTTTATGTAACATAGTAATTTTTTTTTAAATTTTGAAAAATAAGGCTAGTATTGTCTATTGTATTGTCGTGTCCGAGTTACTCTAAAGAGAAAAACAAAATTTCCCTAATATTATTATTATATAATAATATGTAATATATGTAATGAAAAGTGTATTTTAGATGGGTGAAGTCCGTAAATTGAGTCCTACTGTTTACAAAACGGCTGTAGCCCGTATCTCAAAGGGTTCTCTGTCTGCGGCCGCCACAACTGCTGCGTCGTCCGCCCACGCCGTGCAGCCTCCTACTAGAAGTGTGGTATGTACTATGACTTCAGTGTCGTTATACACAGTTTACCCTGTGTGTATATCTATATATATATCGTATGCCGCGTTTGTCAGTATCTAAACATTGACATTATCTATCTCTTTTCAAACATATTATGACAGAAAGAGACGAAAGTTTACTGATTGTAAATTTCAGTTGACCGTGAATAAAAAAATGTAATTAAACTTGATATGTAACTTGCTATGTAACTTTTTAAAGACAAAATAATAAGAGAAGTTTTGATTTAACTCAAGAATGGAGTAAAGAAGACAGTTAAAGAAGAGAAGTGCGGTGTACACGAGACCACGCCCCCTCCGTTACGCTACGACTGCCCTGTGTGCGACAAGCCTTTCAAAACTATTATACTATTGCAGCAACATGTCGATTCATGTTTATTATAACAAAACAGGAAAAAAAACTCAAAATTTATGATACAAAATAGTTAGCCACATATAATCTATAAGCGAGCAGACAACAAATCCAGATCTAATTAAATTTAAAAAAAAAAAAAGATATTCAAAACTAAAACAAAAAGCCTCAAATATTTAAAAATATGATAATTCATATTAAATGTTATCTTTGAATGCAACCGATAAGTGAAAATAAACAAAATGGCGCGACAACGCTACTCGATAACGCGGTTAGAATGAAAATTTAATAGACGAAACGTTCTACGTACCATGTCACGTGACGCTGTTGACCAATCACAAGTTGGTCACAAGTCAGATCACTTTGAAAGCTTTTTCTCGATTAAAAATCAAAATAGCTATTTGTTTTTTATTTACATAGTGTATTCGTTAAAATGCATTTGTATATTAAATAAAATATGATAATAAAACGGTTTTCTTTGCCAATACAACTCAACCTACATCTGGGTAAGGTTTATATGAATTTTATCTAACAGTTTGATGTTGTTTTAACCGTCGCATGCATTCAATTGAAGCGTATCGAGTGTGGTCTGTTTTGACGTTTCACACTTATATAGTTTCACACCAGCGGTATGTGTTGTTTTAAGATAAATACTGAGTGTGATTAATTCTGGTAACACCTTTTTTTCATCATCCTCTAGCCATAATCTAACCAAAATAATATACCAAGGCCGGCATTATCGTTCTGTATAATATCGCGTTGTGTAACCTCTTTTTTTAAGTCGGTTATATAGTAAACTGCATAACGGTAATGCATCTATGTGTCTTTGATTTTAATAATAACAATTTGTGTGTTGTTTGATTAAATATTAACATTAAAACGAAATACGATTTTGATGACGTCGTATCGCCTAGTCGCCGCGAATAAAGTTTCAATCTGTTTTCAGGAGTACAGTTGCCCCAAGTGTAGCTTCAACACTACGCAATACAAGGTGTTGGAAGACCACTTTGACTTTTGCTTGGACGATTTCTAGTTATCATCAATACCCAATTATAGACCATTTATATTTTCGTACAGTATTTTTTTTTTATTTTTTGAATATTTTTTTTTAAATTGTGTTGTCCAATTTCGGTTAGAGCGATACGGGATACTGTTGTTATGTGACAATGCAACACGTGTGTTGAAATGTATAAGAAGTTCTTTAATAAATATTTGACGTGTTATAAACCAGCTTCCATTGTGTGATGTTACAATAATAATTCAAAGGTTATTTTTACATAAAGAACCGAGTGTTTAAAGTTATTTTTTTTATTAGCGGTATATAGACACTAAATGAGGGAATCATATTTTTGTGTATAGCGTCACCTAGCGACATATCTAAGCTGTGAAAATGTGCTTATAAGTTAGTCATTAGCACAAATATCTGACGTTTTAAACTAATACAGGTTCAAAGTGAGTCGGTAATGGTAAATCCCCAAAGCGATCGAGTTATTGTGTTTTGTATTAAGCAGTTGTATATTGAAGACCATCGAACACCAACATAAAAAATCGGTATCGCTTCGGCTACTGTTACTACTATATACAAAAAAAAATATAATTTACCGTTTCAGCCCGATTGTTACCAATTTCATCGTGCCATGTTTAAAACTAGGTATATAATAAATATACATTTTGGTTAATTAATTTATATCGATGATGAGATGTGCTAACTTCAGGCCTGTCAAAATCTGTTGAGCGTTTGACAGATGTGAAAAATGGCGTAAGAGTTTGGCGAGATGATTTTGTGTTAAGCCAAGCCGCAGATGGTATAATTAGATCCAAAGACATATATCCCAACTTCATTTGTCGCATGCTCATATGATTTTGACAGATTCTTCTTTGTCCATTCTTCTCTATGACAGACGAAGGTATTTACCAAAACTTGTATACGATGTAATGCTAGTATTTTTATAGGTTCTTAAAATTAGATTGAATATATAAATACGAACCCAAGATTTCGACAAACAATGTTTGCGTTCTATGATGTCGCGTCATATTGAATTCGCAGATTGAAAAAAAATACACTATATTTGGCTAACTTCACGGCTGTTTTAAAGTAGGTGCTTTTGAATTTTAAAAATAGAACATATATTTCACATTGATAGTCATGAAGTTAGCCCCATCTTAGTTATTCGTTCCGTTTATTTGCCTTTGTGCGTGACATCTGTTGAGCTGTGTGATTGAAAAAACTGTTTCATTGTGTAATAAATAGATACAGAGAATGTCTTTGTAATTTTAGTTTTTTTAATAAATATTCCAATATTTTTTGTATATAATTTCTTAGATAATAGTTTCTTGTCTCATGTATCACCATTATAAATCGTCAAAAAAAGACGATTGACATTTACTACCAGTTGCCAAATCAAGAGCGAACGAGAAGAACTTCGCCACTCCTTTACCTCGCCACAGCTACTCTCTTCGGGCCGTGGTCAGGGGTGTGACTGGTCAAGGCTTCTCCCATTTCTGTTGGAGGTCACACCATCCCTGCACACAAATGTGTAGACCACGGTCTCCATTTGTCACTGCTCAAAGTCATGGATTAACATAATCACTTTTTTTATCAGACTTGAAAAATATTCAGTTACCTAATACATGCAATTAAATCTTGATTGCAATTAACATCGTGCTTGTTAATTATCGATTAAATTCCAATTTCGAATAAAAATGCGGGTATTTGTTCTGCTTAAACTTGTTATTTACGTTTCCGCTTGTGGGTCTCGGGTAGACAAAATAGACGTGGTCAATAATGACAAGGAATATATAGGGAATATGAGCCAATGGGACGTGTGGAAACCGGAGAATGATAATAAGAGTGTGAACGAGTGGATCGTGATGTATAAGAATTTGACTGAACAGGCGAACAATTGGGACGAGTTTGATGTGAATAAGGATCCCAGCTTGCCGCCAGCTTGGAAAGGTTCGTTGCCTTTCATTTACAGTTTTGTACGTTACACAGAACAAATGATACCAAGGAAGAAATGCGACTTAGATCTTGTAAAGCAATGTGCAGACTTCATCTTATTCGCATAAGCTATTTGGAATATTTACTTTATTAAGAGCAGCTATCGATTCTATCAGTAGTTAACTGCCTTCCGAACCTTTTGAATTCAACCTAATTGAATACATGTATTTTGAGTTTATGAAACCTGACAGGGAAGCACTTTAATGAAGACATTTTATGAGTTTGTCGGCATGCTATAGTGTATCGACATGCTGGCATTTCTTAGCTTACATTTGAATTAATAATTTTATATGCCTTCAGAATACGGTGAGGGGATAATAGGAGTTCCAGCGCCGCCGTGGGCTACTGTGTCAAACGCTTACGGTCGACCCAATCTATGCTTCTTATTTCCTGCTAGAGGGAAATGTAATCAGAGTATAATTCGGTAAGCGGATAATTAAAAAAAAACTAATGAAGTTTAAGCATCAGTTTGTTTCGATTTTAAATCAGATAAATTTGATATATTTATTTTTCGTATATCTACTAGTTTTTAATACTTTTGTACGTATAAATCTCCTGTCACGATGTTTGTGCCCGATGGATTCCTAAACTACATAACCGATTTAAAATTGAATTGGCACACCATGAGCAGCTCTCTCAGTCTCAACTCAGTCCAACTTGAGATATAGGATAGCTTAGATCTTTAATTATAGTCGCAATTTTATATTATTGCAAATTATTTGTCTATATACTTAATTGACAGTCACAAGTATCTGTTAACTCCAAAAGATTCTAACAGATGTCGATACTTTTCGACTGGATTGAGTAAGTAATCAATAGATGGCACTGCTATGGTAAACCGACAAACGTGTCATATAAGCTACAATTCAATAGCATGACTACCACGTGTTATTGAGGCTTAAGTATAAATTTAAATTTATTTTGTAGTAAACGCAAATACCGTGAAATTCAATTATTTCTACTTTTTAAATAATTTATATGGCAAAACAACGTTTGCCGGTTCAGCTAGTTGTATATAAAAACCTTCTAGATGGGCATTCAATCCTTCAATACAGCGGTGCCAACAATTCGTATATAGCGGATGTGGGGCGAATAGAAACAATTTCAAAAGTAAGCCTAGCTGTATACACGCGTGTATGAGTGTGCCGTCATCCCCTTGCGAGACTGAAGGAAACATGGATTTTGTGGATATGTTATACGGACATTATCCAGCTGTACCCAATACAAATCGCAGCAACACATAAGACACTAATTGAAAATGTTTATATTGATAAATAATTCAATTAAACAATAATTAATTTCAGCATCAAAATTTAATTAAGCGTACTTATTATTATTTCGCTTGAAACAAGCATTTACAAAGGTGACATATTTAATTTCTTTAAAAAATACGTTAAGTGGATAAATCTTGCGATACTACTATAACTTTAAAACTTTATAGTTTCGAATGCATCAGGTAAGTACAATGTATTTATTATATTAGTAAAATAATAAATAATATATTTTTTAAAATCACACATCAATCCTCGTCTTCATTCTCGTCCTCATCTTCTTTCGCCTCAGCGGTGATTTCAGGCTATAAAAGAAAACAATATTAAATGATAAATTCAATTAAACAAATCTCGCAATTACTAGTACTGACAAGTACTTACTTCTACTGTGTCAGCTGCTTCTGTAACGGCCACCACATCCTGGAAAACACGGCATGGTCATTGTTAATCAAGTGGTAGGTCCAGTTACAGAATGTACCTATGTATTTGGACCTACCTGAGGCGGGATTTAAACAGATAGCACTAAAATTGCTAAATTATGTTTATACATATACAAATACTGAAATAGACTGACGATATTGTCACCTTAATTGGTACCTGTAATAATTACGAGACTATATTTTTTATTTTATTTTATTTCTAGTATATTAAAAAAGTTTATACAATAAAGAATAGATTATAAACAAAGCCAAAATAAGGTTAAAACATAGGACCGGAAATTAAATCTAAGATCAGAAACAACAATGATAAAAAAAAATACGAACAAAAAAAAATATACATATGAACAAGTGGAGTGTTTCAAGTGAGGAACGAGCGTTTAAGTGTGTGTGTATATGTAGGAGTGTGAGCAATGGTGTTGCTGTGTGATATTTATATTACTTCTTATTGAATACAAACCTTTTCTGGAAGTCCTATTGTTATAGTCATCGAACTTAAATAAGACGAGTGAAAATTGTATATTTTATCATTTTAAAACTTCGTAACTCGACATTTTAACCTGCTATGATCTAATTATAGTCAGACACAATCCGCTTTTTGTCTCTAAAATATGATTTGTGGCACATGTAAAGATGTTTTAAAAAGATCTCTCACCCCTTCCTCCTCCTCCTTAAGACTCTCCTCTTCAACGTATTCGTCACCGTAGCCGACCGGAAATAGTGATAGACACTCACGTTCACCGGATGTGACGTCAGAGCTAATGTAACAAGGATTAAGTCCAGCCAACTGCAGTAAAGGTAGACTCCGTTTACGCGACACCATTATGGCTAAGCGGTCTTTACTGAAAAATATAAGTACCAATAGTCATCGACAATTAGCTGACGCGAGACATTATTTCACTAAATTTATGAATATGCATACCATAAGTAGAAGTAAGGAAGGTGCGCTTTCCCTCCAACCGAATAGGAAGGAGTCGATTAGCCATTACAGGTATTTAGCCAAGCGAAAGGCACCAGTGTCTAAGGTTCGCAAGTTGTATATATCCGAAAACAACTTTGTTGGTGCGATTCACGACATAATCGTACTAATTGTAGTTACAGTTCATAAATGTCTATGAATAAACTAACGTCTCTGATATAACAATCAGACTATGACAATTATAATAATATGGTCAATATTATATATACAATATTGTCTGACAAAATTGGCTTTCGCAGACAGTGGTTCAATACAATCAATCAAAAAAATTGCTGCAACGCTTAACGACCATAAACTAAATAAATATACTTAAGTTTTATCGCCATACAAAACTAGTATTAGATATAACGTACTGCTTCCTAGCTCTGGTCATCTTGTCATATTGCTTAATAGAGTAGGCGAGATGCTCAGCCGAATATGGGTCATCCCCCAAAAAGATACCGTACTGAAAATACAACAAAAGCCAAAAGCTATGCTTAGCAATTTGTTGTCTGGCCCGCGGTGGGATGTTGACTAAACTAAAGTAATTAAAATTCATCTGTTTGATTTCTCACACAAGAAATAATCAAAACATGAAAGGTATATTTTGTTTTAAATGGTAGGTAGAATACGATATTTGGCGTTATTATTAAGCGTAGGCACATAAAATAATGAATATATGTGTACTAATTAATTTTACATACTTTGCATATGTATACGCTGAGTGCAAATACAAATTCAAAAAAGCTACGGGTAGCTTACATTGAGAATTTCATCTGGAAACGTGTCCATAACCTCCTTGACGTCTTGCCTTTTGTCAATAGAGAATATCACTAGCACGTGAGGAGGGAGGTGCTCAGACTCAATAGGAGTCAAGTCCGACACTATCTGGTAATTTCATAAATAGAGCTTTAATAACAAATATAAATATTTATTTTAAAAGAGCTATCGAGTTTCTTGCCGGTTCTTCTGGATAGATATCCGCCTTGCGAACCGGTGGTCATGTAAAAAATTACGATTCCATGTTTTCTTTATAGAGACCTACTTGAGTAATGTTTGAAAAATAAGAGAGGAAAACGGCTATTGGGTATTGCATAAATAATTGAGATTATATCCATATATATTGCTCCATAGTAGTGATGGTCAAGTAGTTGAAGTATGCAACTCTGAATAATTAGGTTGTGTGTACCTACAAGTCAACAATATTCTTTTCTTTATGGAGAATTATTACATCCTAATGGAATCGTGAGGGCAGTAGTGTTATGTTGACGAAATGTGTCGGGCACAGAAGGTGTCAGCCTTTCAACCAACCATAGCTTTTCATCAAACCATAAGCGGGTCTTGGTATCAGCCAGATCCGCCTATGGTTGTAGAAATGTAACCTTTGGATAGAAATAAGCGAGTGCATTTGCTTTAGCCAAGTCATTTGGTGGCGAATATAAGCCCGGCACGAAAAGACCTCCGGGCGGGATGTAATCTTCCCCATCAACTGATACGTCAGAGTGGAACTCTTCTTCTTCTTCTACTTTCTCGAGTTCTTCTGGCTACAATGTATAAAAGTTTAATATCATATGATGAAATAATTATACTACAACTAATTAAACCTGCTACACCGATATTTTAATAATCACTCTCAGACTAACCTCTACTTCTCCTTCGTTTTCAGCTTTCTCTGTTTCCTCTCTCTCTGCCTCCTCTCCTACCTCTTCTGGCTCTGGATCGGCTGGTAACTGAATATTACCAAAATATTATATAAAACCTCTTTCCCCATAACATTCGTTTTTAATCATCTACTCACTCCAGCCTGTATTCTAGCCATCTTTTCTTCTTCTTTTCTTTGCTTTTCCAGCCTTTGCCTTTCTTCCTCCTCCTCTTTTGCAAGCCGAGCCATTTCTGCTGCTAGCCGCTCCCTTTCTTCCTGTTCTTCACGCTATATAAAATATTATTAATCACACAATGTTGGCTAAAAGGCCTAATGATGTGTTGAGATTGTTTGCTTACCAATTTTTGCATCCGTGCCTCATACCTATCACGGCGTACTTCCCTTGCTGTCTTACTGATGCTGGCGTATCGATCGTAAGCAGGTATTGGGGGTAACTGTTTCTCGGGAGGCATATCCTCTTTAGGAATTGGTATCTCTTCGTATAGGGTGTGACGCAGTAATTCTGCAATGTAATATCAAATTTCATCCTTCAAAAATACACAAAACCAGTCTTGAAAAATTTCACAAAAAATATTCATAATTGGATTGGATTAACTACAATTAAATATAGTATGAAATGTATACATAAATATATGTAACGAATATAACGTATATAACGAATTGATGATAATGAAAAATTGCAATAATTAAACATTCGAGGTAAATTAAATAGGATCTAGGACTAGTAGACTTTTTGACTACGGACGAGTTTCTCCACCATACACAGTCAGACTTGTGACTTCTCTACTTTTCTCTTTTCTAAACCACCTTCTAAGACACTAGACACCCACAACACGAATATATCCTAGTATAGGGTCCATTTTTGTTTTAGTAATTTGTGTACTAACTGACAAAATTTCGATTATCAGTATCAAACATCTTGAACACTACGACCAGAGCCTGTCCACTCATTAACGCGTGGAGACAGGCTTCATTAGGCTCAACATCGCTCATATAAAGAGCCTCCTTGGCGTTCTCTTCGGTTAACGTAAAAGTTTCTTTTGCAGCCACTTGAATGCCTGTTTAAGAATTATAAAATTACATATTCCGGTATAACTCATTTGCTACCAATAGTAAAGCGGGAAACTTTACCGGAAATTTAAAAAAACGAGACATTAGTTCAAATTGCATAAGTTTTACTCTACCAAGCATTCGCCAGCAAAAGAAACATTGCATTGCAAGATAATAATTGTTGTTGCTAATATTTCTCGTCTGTTATTCGGCCTAGATTTAGAAAGCATATTTTTAGCAATACTCAAATAAACTTGTTTTTTTGATCGGTTGAAGATATACAAACGTTATATACATATAAATAACAATAACAATATGGATTTGATTTGATTTCATATATTTGAGCAATATATATGTAATAAGTATGTACTGTATGAAATTCTAATATATGAATTTAATTAATTTTATAAATAATACAATAAATACTAAATTGACGACTCCGACGTGATGAAAGTCAAACTGGCAAAAAGGTACAAAAAAAAACTAGGTACTATAAGTGTTACGCTAGAATTAAAAAAGGATAATAAATAATTCGAAGCAAAACTAACTAATCATATCCCACTTCTCGTACAAGTCGTAATGCGCTTTGTGGCAGTGCGGCCAAAACATAATAAAATTAAGCCTCCTAATGTGAGTCGCGAGTCGCTCGTTCACGCGTCGCTTTCTCGCTGCTAACGTCAACACCCGTAGACGTTCAACATTCGCGCGTGCCTCCTCTTCTAACATCAAATCAACTTTGATTTTAGCCTGAGAAATGTAAGTATGTACAATAAGTTTCTTATATAAACCTTTTAACAATATTTTTAGTAATAAATCATTACTTGGATCACACACTCAACTCCTCAGTCCGAACCTTATATGGCGACCCAGGATACGATTTTGATGTACGTTAATTTCTGTCAAATGATCAAAACTAAGCTCTCAAAAGAAGCTTTCATTAAGATTCACACATGAAATAATACAACAATAATGTACCTAAATGTTAACCAGCTGTGTTTGTTTTAGGTCTTCTCAGTCCGGTTTATTTTGGAACCCTTTAGCTTTGGATATAAGAAAATTATTGACGTACAAGTGATCTTTGATTCTACACGAAAAATTAATAAATAAATGTATTTAATATGGTTTTACAGTGAAGCACTTTTATCTTCAAAATGAAAATACTATGGTATTAAAACAAACCACCTACACATAACTAACAAACTGCTTACAGATTCTTCAGGCAGCAACTCCATAATATCTTGTTTATGTCTCTTTAACCCGATCGTTACCTCCTTCTGTATCAGGCCCAGCTCCTCTTCAATGATGCGACATAATTCAATACCGTTTGCGCCAAACATTGCCCGTGTTAATTGTCCTCTCTGAATAGTTCAAATGTTCAGACCCAAAGATTTTTTTAACATTAAAATTTATACCCAATAGCCTATAGATTTATTTTGGGAGGATAGTCGATTGATCGTATCTGACTAGACTCTATTTAAGACTTACGTGAATAAAAAGGAAGACGGGTTCACTTTTGTTTTTGAATCTTGATAAAGCGTCGATGTTATCCGCCAATGCCTGAAAATTAGGTCTAACCTAATAAGTAGCATATTGAATAATGATTCACGGAAAGTGGGAATAGTCCCACTGGACTACTACGAAAAGCGCTGGGTGCAGCACGATGATTTTACGTTTATGAAAATATTTTATGATAATATCAGAATTCATATAGAGCTTATCGGCCAGGCATTTTAACTGTTTTAACATGAAGCCTTTTAAGTATATCGTGTTAGCTTAAGTTGTGAGATATTTTACGACGAGTTTATGTAGATTAATATTTTCAATTTCTTTAATTATTATTATATTCCGTCAATACAAAAGCGTAACACTCCGTAAAAGGCCGGCAACGCATTCACGAGCTCCCCACGAGCCACTTGAGTGTCTATGGATGGCGACTTCACCTTTATGGTGTGCCTCCTGCTCTTTTTTATCCCCTCTTCTATAAAACTAATAAAATATTTTACCTTAGCCATCGCAATGTGATCCTGTCCAATTTCTAGTTTACCTTTTCTTATTGCGTTCCCGGTTGCCAAACAGAAGCCACAGAAATCGGAATAAACTTCCATACCTTTTTTTAAGTAAATATATCAGTTCTGTTAGCATACGTTTTTTTTTCAGTGAAACTTAGTATAGGATACATGTTACCTCTTAACATATTTATAACTTGTATATTTTATTGTGATGTAAACAAATAAACACAAGGTTTAGGGCTATCCGTGTTCCAGGATTTATGAAGTACCTAATGGATACTTACAAATTAATTGTTCGAAATGAGAGTGTAGATATGCTTCAAAGTCTTCATTGTTCTCAATGTTGTCTTGTATAGAAACTTGGCCTTTCCGTGCCATTTTATATGCGTTAGTTTAAAATTTACAATATTTTATAGCTCGTGTCGTAATGACATATGAGAGAACAACAAACAGAAGTAGGTTTTATAATAGATACCAATTTTTGTTCTTTGAAAGCAAATGTTCTAATTTCATGTTGGGAATGACAGGTCTTAAGATGCCTGGTGATGGATGATGACTAGATGTGGGACTCTTAAGATGACTAGATACTCTGGTGTAGTCCTAGTTAAGACTTTAATAAATTTAAAAGAAATAACAAGTGTTTTAATAGACAGGATTTTAACGAGTCTGCATGTGCAAATAGGCAAAAGTGTTACCAGATAACAAAGGTTGTGGGTAGGGAAATGAAAAAAGAAACACTTAAACAATAATAAATTTATTTTAAACTTTGTAAGAATTATAAAAAAACCTCTTTACACAATCCATTTTTAAATAATAACGATATAAAGTTAAAATAAATACATAATATATCTACGGATTTAAACGCCAAGTCATATTTTTTTAATTATATACATTTTCTATTTTCTTTTAAATTACAAGGGGAATTTTTACACGCATTAACTGTCACGCGTCAAGTGTCAGGCGTCAAGTGTCACGCGTCAAGTGTCATGCGTCAAGTGTCATGTGTCAAATGTCATTTATCAAATTTTGAGATCCGCCTTTTTTCATTTGCAAAAATCGATATTCCAGTAAGGGAATGTTTATGTGTATTATTAATTTCTCCCATTTTGCTAAATTAAAAGGAACACAGTTTAACAACATTAGTTATAATCTAGGTTTTATGTACGAATATCATATTTTAGATCGATAAGGCAGTAGCCGCCATTGGGACTGTATCATTTCACGGTTGTTCTCGATAACCGATAGTCTCGTTTGATCTGAAAATCCAAATTTCAACTTTTAACCGCCAAATACTTACGACAATTGAAAATGACACAGACACCGAAAACAACATGTCGCAATGAAAAATAGCGCTAGAACGCTTTGAGGGCACATTATTAAGCGATGAAGTCTGTAGCTAAAGAGTAGTTAAAAAGAATCAACATTTGAATAATTTAATATGCAAATTCATTTTGCTACTGCTATAGCAGTGTTGGCCAAGCGCTAAGCCCTACGTACGTATATTACATTTTTTTTAAAGTTAAATAATGAGACAAGAACAAACAATAACTATACAAAATTTGAATAAAATGTGATTTGCTTTATTATTTTTTTTAGACACTAAATGAACAAATTACCTCTATCCAATATAAAGTGTTGTATTAATTTGAGGAATGCGGTGGTGGGTACCGCCATGTTGATGTAAGGGTAGCAAGCGCCCGTCTCGGTCTTGGCGTTGCTCACTATTATACCCACGGCTTCAACTTTGTTGTTCAATATTCGGAATATCGGACCGCCACTAGAACATAAAATACCCTCATATATATAAAAAAAAAATTAAGATTTTTTACTAGAGAAAAAAGGACAAAGGTGAAGTCCCCGCCCATAGACACATTTCCGGGGCTCATGAGTTGCTTAAGTTTGCTCTTGAGCCCTAAGTCGCACTGATTTGGATTTACCGTGACGTGATTTAAAATGCATTTAGAAATTAGCGCTTTATAAAGTGTCCTTCGTTGGCTCCATTGCTGATGGTCAGTTGCTGCAAATACCTGAAGCCAGATTGGACGCAGCACGAAGTCTGTATCAAGGATGGTGATACGTTATTCACGTGTCCATGTGTCACTGTCGGCTTTAGGTCTTCTAGATTGTTCTCGTTGAAGTACGGATATCCGGCAGCCAGCACTGATTCTCCTGTACATAATTATTACATAAATGAAGGTATTTAAAAATCACTTTATAGTGTTAAGTAGCATTGTACTTCCGTTTTTGGAAATTACGTTCCAAATTTAATTTTTTTAAATTAATACAACACAAACTCCAAATATCTTTATTCGAGTAGGTATTTATAAATACACTTTTGAATCGTCAATTTTTACACTATCACCGGTTCGGAAGGCAGTCCGAGAACCGGCAAGAAACTCGATAGCTGCTCTTTTAAAATACACATTTAATACGAAATTATGTTACTCACAATTCAAACAACAAAGCATTGTAAGGCTACTCAAGAATTGAACTGATGCTGAGCCAATTGCCGACACATTTAAGGGGTCTTCGTTCTCTAAATAAATAACTCTCATAACTGTAGTAGAAAATCTAATATCACCAACATAGATGGCTACTTAATTCAATATTTTTTTTAATTGCACAAAAAATACTCTAAAACCAATAATTCACCTTTATTGGGAGGTTCTTCGCTAAACTCGGCGGCTAACAAATGCGACCAGCAATGGGGGTTGGTGAAGAGCAAAGCCAGGTCGTAAGCCTTGTCGTCCGTGGTCTTGTAACGCACTATCGCGGTTTCCTTCACACCTTGGCAGTAAAGGGACACTTTGCTGGACGCGTGCTAAAAGGGCAACTAATGCTGATCACTCTTGAAATACGTTAAATAAAAATTTAAAAAAAAAATATTGAAAAATTTCTCTGTTAAACAGCGGAATATTCCGCTAATATTTAATATTAATAGCAGTGTGTTATCTGTCAACCAATACAGTAAAAATTCTAATAAAGTAGTAAACTACATGTTTAAAACAGGTTTTTTTAATTTTTTAATCTGTAAAAAATAACGACTTGAATCTGTGGCAGATCCAAGAAATGTTTAAATTTCGTATGGTCGTTGGCAAGAGAGAGGTATTTATTTTATGGTTAGCTCAGTTCAGGTCTTTAGAAGTATTGGTATAGAGAATTAAGAATAACAAGTACGCACGTGTTTAACGACGTGTGCGCAGGTGATGACGTAGCCTTTTCCCAAGTACACGCCCGCACCCCACGCGGCACCGCAACGTACTAAAATCGTCACTCGGTCTATTTGATCTGTAATATTTTCCTCATAATATACACAATAGTAATGAAAAAACATTAAAACTAAATTGTTTATGATGAATTATATACAGTTATTGATTTTTCGATAAAAACTGTTCAAGTTGTATAAGATTGATATATGTAGTAGTTGATAGAATCCCATATTACGTTATCATAGCCATATAACCATAAATTTTAAAGAACTGGGTATTGGAATTTAAATAGATAGACGAAATCGTTTTGTATTTTATATTAGCATACGATTGGTTGCGTCGTTAAAAACGTTACCTGTCGTTACATTACAGATTATATCGTTTACATTCTTAGTTTTACAAATTAATGGAGACGCTGTTTTATTTATTCTATCCTCACTGATTTCACCCTGAATGAGGTACCAAAAACAACTGTGTGTTAAAAATAAAAGATTTAGCATTTGTTCAATACAAAAATGGCTCAAGGAATCCATCAACTTCCAACTTATTCATACATTATTATTCTGTATACAATTATATGACAATATCATACCAAGTATATAACTGTAAAGAGGAGAGACGGGTGCACGTGGAACATTGTCTGGAGCAACTCTGAGTTTGGCAGCAAGAACTGACCGCAACGGAGCAGCCAGAGTCAACCCAACCCATTCGCCCCTCCACCACGACACACTACACACCACAGCACCCACTAACTCTTTGCTGGAAATACATTTTAATCATCATTAAGCGTACATGGAAAGGAGGGAGCAAACGAGCTGGAGGCACACCTTAACGTTAAAGTAACCGTCCATAGACACTTAATTGGATTCTTGACCAATTTTGGATCACGTTTTTTTTATTACTTACGTTGGTCCCTCTGTATAAACAGGTCCACCTTCCGAGCCAAGTGCTGTAGCAGCGTCTGTCAAGAGTAAAGACGGTCTTTTACCCACAACCCCGCATACTGACCCTCGGGTCACTGCATTTAGAAAGACCTAGAATAGAAATCACAGCAGCTTAAAACCTTCGAACGTTATGCTTGATAGGGATAATTTGTAAGTCACTTTAATCTTAAGACCTTATTTTATTTATGATCGGTAATTTTTCATCAAGCAAGTGATGCTTCTAGATTTGTATTTCATCAACAACCTAGCTGAGGCTCTTGTCTCCTTCTTCTCAGCTTGGTCGCTTACGAACAAGCGTAGAGTCGTGCATATGAACATTACTGAAAAGATTTGACTTTATCCTTGCATAATCATAATATATCACGTCGATTCTTGATACAAATAAATCATATATCGTCATACCTAATACCTTAAAATAAAATATAAAGCGAATGTAATGAAAACTAACTATAACTGTATAGTTAGTTTAGTATAACTATAATAAATATAAACCTCTTTTTACCTCACATCCAAAAGGCGTAGAATGTACTTGGATATTAGTACCGCGCTCTGGAGGTAACTTAACCATGTCTAGCAATTCTGATAGTGGCCGCAGTGTCTTCAGTCCTGGAAATTAAATTATTGATACTTTTATATAAATATATTCACAATTGGATATCTCCAAGTTTGTATTTATTTATTTTATTTCATTACATCTGTCCTCAAATAATAAAACAAGGTATACACATAAAACAATTATATGGGAACTTTAAACAGTTATTATAATGTATGTTATTTAGACACATAATTAAGCCATCTGTTATTGTTTAAATAATTTGTTATTTTAACAAATAACCGATTCTCTAGTACAACCTCATTAGTTTCTTCGTTAAACCAAAGCATCAAAGAAGTATGTATCGCCGTAGAGATAACCATAGAGATAGAGGACATCAGATTTATATGACATAAATGTTACACAAAAATGTCGTGCGACTGTAATAATGGAAACAAAGCAACACAAAAAACAATAGCAAAAACACAATCCACCAAAAACTACTACAGTTACTATGATACGCCGGATGGATGTGATGTTTTTAAAAAGGTATCTTTTACAAGTGTAAACTGTAAACTGCACTTCGTCTCTCTTAGATGGCTATTCTTCGTAAGTGTTTCTTTGAAAGACCAGAGAACGTAAATGTTTTTGAATGTTTTAGGTCTTAGCAGCGTCCCGTTTGGGTGCAGTTGCTGGTGTGCTGATTGCAACAAAAGATATTCTACTCTACTCTCATGCGGAAGGCGTTAGGAACATTATGAGACGGTAAATATATAAAAAACAAACAGATCCAAGTAACAACAGATCACTTGTCTATAAAAATAACTAAATAGATGAAAGCCGATATTATTTTTATTACCAAGTAGCATTTACTGGTACTAGACTAGTGTTAGTTCAGTCCAAGATTATACTGCTACGACTTTGTTTTGTTACTTGATGGCCTTAAGCTTATGATTTTTTTTGCTTTGCTTCCTCAGACGCAGGGAATCCTAGTGTGGAGGCTAGTGATCTATTATAATGTAAAAATAAAATAATATTTATTTGCATTAGCAAATCCCCCCCCCCCCCCATTTGGCGCACGCCCGCGGCAGTTGCAACAAAGCAATGTGTTTCTATTTTAGTTAGTTTTAAAAATACTATTATATTTATAATTTATTGTGATGTTGTGTGTGTGTGTGTGTCCAAATAAACACATTGTCTTTCTTTCAAATTAAATGATTAAATATACATCTGTATATTAAATATAGGATATACATACAGTACGATGATGGCTGACTTTCTTAAGCCAACAAGTCTTACATAGAAAATCGATGTTGTATCATCAACTTAAAAAGATGTTAATTTACCCAATTAACGACTGCTGACAAATATATAAGGCTTATTTATTAATATACTGGTTAAAGATATATCTACCACACCGGCCCGCTTATGTTAATGGGTGCTACCTTCGCGGCTGTATCTAACGGCATGCTGCACTACCGACAAGAGGATGACCACATAAACTATTTTGCAGGTCCTCTACACATAACTATTATTAGATCCAATTTAATGCTAAAATTATAACTTAACTAATTCTAACTAAAATCAAACACGAAATAAGTACTTAAGAGGCTCTTATAATATCAATATAGTGAATATGTATATAAACTGAAACCCCCAACTGTGTGTGCACTGAGTGACCTGATAGGGTTTTTTGACTGCCGAACAGAGGGCCCCGGGTTCGATCCCGGCACGGCCATTTGTGTGACAGCTAACCAATACGTGCTGTAGCCTGGGTGTTTTATATTACATACACAATATAAGCTGGGAATGTGTGTGAAATGTGTACGATATTCATTTAAACAATGGTCAAAGTATTCCAATAAGATTTTATGAAGGGGAATCAAATAATTGTATGGGATTACGCTTTATAAACCAAAAATTAACAGGTGGATTTGCGTGTGGGCCAATACTCGCGGCCTACCTAAGGAACTACCACGCGATCCTTCTCGGCGGCCTTTTTCTTGGGGTCCTGGGCGTTATAAAAAAGGAAGCCCTAATTGAAAATGTAGATCTCTTCCCCAGCCCCCAAGGGCATATGCGCACGATTCGTGATTGGAGGAGTAATTACAATATCCTCTATAAGGATCCATTGGAAGGTAAATTTAATTAAGTGACAATTCAAAAACGATCTATTTTATGTATGTGGATATTTGGTGACGCGTTAGTGTAGTGGTCAATTGTCATCAATCAAACAATTGTTGTATGAATAATTATTTGAGTTATGTTGTATTTTACAGACATGCAGAGCACGTGCAATAAACACGAAAAGAAATGAAATAGCATTTCTTTGGTTGTATAACGAAATATATTTTGTCATAGATGTATGCTTTTTATTTTTATAAATATGTTGTCTTTAATAGAACAAAAAAGCAAAGTGTTCTCACGGTTAACAGTGACAAGTTAAATATATCAGTTAAATATTTAAATAAGTGAACTAGGCTGGGCTTAAAATGTGTTTTAATATAAAGAATAGTCTAGATTATATCATGACAGTTAAAAATAATTAGCTTAGTGTTGCACTCAGTATTAACACAAATGTGAGTTTTAATGATTCATGTTAAATTGTATGAAAACGTACGTGCATTATCATCCAAATCGATAAGAACGAAAACAGAGAGCAGAGCTTTGCCCAACTGTGTTTGCTTCTCAACATCGCCATCCCGATGTCCTATCGTCCAGCTGTACAGGATGTCGTCGACACATCGGTCCAACACTGGACACTGCCATACGTGACAAATTCTGAAAAAGTCATTTCACTGTGACTCTGACATATAAAGGTAAGGAATAACTTTTGTGTGACAAACCTAATATACCTTAAAGCATAAAAAGTTTAAAAATGAATAATAAATAAATATCTTTTGACGTTTGAAATTCTACTTCCAGCAATGTTTCAACTATGAATGTTTGTCTAGGATCTTCAAAGGTCTAAACATATATAACTCGAGATGCTATGAGTTATTATCACTAAAGGTTACTCAAATAAAGGGTTCAAAACTGTTGAGCGACTTCATAGTTGTAACATACTAGAGTGAACTATAGCCACAAAAGGCTATGTAGCTTCATTTCATCACACTCAGAGATCAGGCTTTGAGAATCAGAAATGACCTACCTTCCAGTCAAGACCCTAGCTTGATAGCTTGTATGCTCAAAATCTGAATCGTCGCAATTCCGTTCTCTGCTCAATTTTTCTACACCTTCATACACAGTAGTCATGCCACCACTCTTTTCACACGTCACATACATTTCCGGTAACTGGTTGTAGAACTCGTCACTTAAGATTGGCTTTCCGCGAGCTTCTTTGATGATTTTTGCCTGTTTTAAAGGTGATAGTATGGAGCCGTGTGTGAGCACCCATCTGTTTGAGTATTTGATACCTGATGCAGCCACAGTTAGAATATTTGCAAGTTCACCATCATCGGAGTAATTGTATGTCACCATCACACCTTCTACCCCCATCTGATAAAAAAATCATAATGTTTCCAAATAAACTAATGCATTTTCATTAAATAACACCTATTACAAATACCACCTTTTTCCAAAGTAAGTAAGTGATACGACAGTTTAAAAATTTATTAATTACAAATTAATAGAGAAAATTTTCTAATCATTTTATATGTCGTTTTATTTTTAACGTGGTATTTTGTACAAAATTAATGTCAATAAATAAATGACTTAAAATGAAAACAATAAAAAAGTTGGGTTCTTGTGGCGCAGTACCCATGATTAACGAGAAAAGCATCAGCTCTCACGTCACCGGTACTGACTACCAGATACTACTTAATTCTAAAATATTAAATTACTATTCTCTAGGTTATTACTTATACATATTTTGTAAACTGTGATGAAGCACTAAATCATAAATATTTAATCTCTTTTAAATTGAGATGAGAACGTATTTATAGAACATAATTTAAGATTAGCTCTGCTCTGTTATAACATGTTTATTTTAAGACCGCGAGATTATAAATAATTTTCCTCGTACTGCGAGCTAAATATGAATCTTATTTTTTTACAATTATTTAAAAATTACCTACAATACCCATATCTCGGAACAGCGTCGGCCAAGTGGCTGAAGTGCGACTTTTAACCAGCAAGTCCTGCGTTCGAGTCACGGCTCTAAGAGATTATCCTAGACCGAAAAATACAGAAGAGACGTACTTGCTAATAGGATAAAAACAAATACAATCCGAGTCAAGTTAACAAAAGTTTGTAATACTTGTAGAAAATATCAAGGATAAAATATACAAATTGCGTGAATGTGAACGTCATTACAAATTATGCTATAACCACACCCTCGGGTTGGGATGTAATGAGTCTTATTCAGCGGGTGGTCAATGAGAGGGTAATTTGTTCTAGTATATAAGATAGGCTGATAGAAATTCACCAACGTTTTCTTTGCGTCGCTTGCCGGCGCACTTCTTCGCAATTCTCATACAGCAGTTAAGGTAAGTTTTTATTTTTATAAGTGATTTTTTTTAAATATCGTGTAACCTACGTGAAAAGTAGAAAGTTAATAAACAACGGATGTATTTATTTAAGATAAAATATATGAAAACTAGATAATCGGCATATTTTAAAGATTTTCTTTCTCTGGGAGTCTTGTCACCTTAATATATTTAACTTACTTGTAATACGTTAAGAAATTTTACAAATAATATTCATGTTTCCGTAGTGTAGCGGTTATCACGTGTGCTTCACACGCACAAGGCCCCCGGTTCGATCCCGGGCGGAAACAGACTTTTTAAATCATTCTACAATTTCACTTTTTAGAAAATTAAAAAAAAATTGCCATACTAATTATATTTTTACTTTAAAAATAATACGACAATTACTTTTAATTTAAAAACAGTCTAAGCTACTGTAATAAAAAATGTATCTACTGTAAAAATAATAAGTTTCCTTCGAGCCGGATTTGAACCAGCGACCTATGGATGACAACGTTAAACTCTACAGTCCACCGCTCTACCAACTGAGCTATCGAAGGCTGTACACTCAAATCGAAATTACAGTGTTGTTTTTAATAACTTACTAATGTTATGAATTGCTTCATTTTTAAAGTCAAATCAAGTACGTTTCTGTCTAGCCAAAGCGCCAATTTCTTTCCTTGTAAACTAACATTAAGCATACTGTTAAAAAAAAGTTGCGAGAACAAGGACAGAAGTCGTCCAAACTTCTCAGTGACATTAAAAGTCAGTAAGACAGTAAGAGTAACAATATTTTTGTACTATTGTACGTATAAAATAGTGATTTTATAAAATAAACACGAGAGTAATAAAATACGCATCCCGACATATGATCTGACATTAGAAGTTGATATTTCTTATCTAAGCCCAATGTATCGAGGTGACCTACAAGTATAAGCACACGCATTAAGATTGCAATAAAAAATAATACTAAATTTCTTATTTATTTAAAATAGCTGTTCGGAAAAAAAACGGGTATTTGCACCTCGGACATAATTCGAATTTCAAATTATGAAAAGATTGGCATTCCATTTTTGAAACAAAATAAAACTTTGATATAATATAGAATACGTATATCAAATGAAAAACAAATGAAAAACAGTCCTTGACTAGAATAGTTGAATGAAAAAAAAATACATAAAAACAATAATAATATAAACGACGTTATAAAAAGTTTTAGTTCATATAACATGAGCAATTTTCTCAAAATAGACGAAACGGAAATAAATTATCGGATGTACATCCTATCTGTATAATTACTACAAGTTCCTGCTTAGTATAAGTATCCATATAATTGATATTACCAGCAATTGCAGTTTCTTTTAGCCTTTGTAATTAGTTCAATTCCTTGAATTTACTACACAAGTCTTAAAAGGCGGATTCAGGCATTTTAGAACGTTACAATATCATTTTTCATTGTATATCTGTTTTAGTTAAAGCCAGTGCATTGTGGTTTTATTGTGGTTTTACAAGAATATTTATTTATTTAATATCAAGCTATAGCTATTTATTTAATATATGGTAATTACAAACAATTTTAGTTAGTGCCACCGCGACCAACAACCCTTGGAAAGGAGCCGAAACATGGGTTTAAATTTAAATAATGAAAATAAACTCGTTTATTACTTATTTAACTTATTTTCTTGATATAAAGAGTTTGCCTATTATTAATAAACTTCTGATTCTAAAACTACAATTTTCGCATTCTTTTTGTTTTATCGATTTAACAACGTATTCATATAATTTATTAAGTACATTTGTAAATAGACCTGTATGTCTTAATGACAATTTTTCTTTTTACTATTATATATTCAAAATACCCTCGGCTTAACATGGTTTAAGATCGCTAACTATACTCTTCCCTTCCCAAACTATCATTGAGATATTCCCTTGGTTCCTGTGTGAAACAACGGCGGAAATGACCGGCTGTTGCTTCGCTACTTAACTGTCCAATTGAACAAACGAGCGTGAGTAATATAATCCGGTCCCGTGACATTAATATCCACCATGGAGGTTTCTTCACTTAAACCTTTTTTGACAAAAACATAGAGACTTAATCCACGCAACAGGCTTAAATGATAAAACGTACCGCTCCGTGGCTAGGGAGGAACAAAATCGCACGTCGTATAGGATTGAGTTTCGGTGCCCTATATTCTGTCACCCAAATTTGAAAAAAAAAATACAAGGAGACGAACACGGTAACCCACGACAATACAATAATGGTCGCTCGCCTAATGGGCCGTATCCTGTAAGGCCAATGAGCAGTCCAGTCAATACTAAGAGTTCGTTTCTTTCGCTCCTATACGCAGTACCGTTTGAGAAGTCGCAATTCTGCATTAGGATCTCCTTGGTCAAGTGTTCTAGGAAACTTATTAGTGGGAATGCAGTGTTAGTGAATGTGACTGTTATTCACTGTCAAACGGATATGCCTGGGTATCGTTTGGCGAGTGTGAAGAAAAAGAAGGCAATACCGACTACATTGTCGCGTTTCAACTCATTGATGCGTTAATTTTTTAGGTAAGTGGAACAATGTCCTTGTAGATTTTGTAAAAAATGGTGTAAGCTCTCTTGAACTTTGAAAAATTAAAATGTGTTACATGCTCTAGTAGTTAATACAAGAATAAATAATACTGCATATTTATGTGTCAAAACCGTGAAAAAAAAACACATCATTGAAGTGCGTTCAGGTGGCAGTAATGTTTTTTTTTTATTTCCACTAGTAAAGTTACGCTGCTAACAATATTGTTTATTTAATCTGAAATCTGTGCATCTGTTGTTGTAAACTTATTTATATGTCAACACTTTTAGTTTATAGAGAAGCTAATATTTAGATTACAGACTTGATCAATACAATGTTCAAAGGTTGATTTTAGTTTCATTACAAAACAACTTGTTTCAATTAATAATAAACACACATAGTATTATAAAGTATCATTAAAAATATGAAAACATACCAGTATATTGGAACTACAATAATTTTTTGTTAAGTAAAATCATAAGCAACTTCAAAGTTCAACTAATATTAAATTTGTATCCACTAGTTTAGTTAAACTAAGATTATTCTAGTAATTTCTAGTTAGGAATCAAAATTAATTAAGTAATTAGTTACTACTATTATCAATAATTCCAGCTATATCAAGATATAACAAACTTTTACAATGTTAACTCTTGTCTAACTAAAATACTCTCTAATCTTACTTTAAATGATAAAATACGAATATAAAGCTAATTTTCAAAGTAAAAAATTAAGTTAATTGAAATTACCTTGTATGCTGTTTGTTTACTGTTTGAGGTTATTAAACATTATTTAAACAAAGTTTGATATATGAAAGTCGATACACTTAATTCCACACATTTAATTGAACACTTAAAGTGCACTTAAAATTTAAAAACAATGTTTTTATTCAATATCAATAAAGAATAACACTGTATTTACAGTTTGACCTGTCGCTAATCACTATCAGCTGTTGAACCTTGTTTGCTTGTAATAAAAAAACTTTTGATTGAGTGGAAATGTTATTTTAGTTATAACGTCAAATGTCACTTTGTTACTTTGTATTTTGTGATGGTGTTAGAAGTCAACAAAACACGAATTTGCGTAGTAAATTAAAATATCGTAAGATGGCGCTATTTCAAAAATATTTTAAGGTACATATTTATGATTTAATAATGATTAAACATAAAATATCATTTAAGTTAGAAATGGGATATCATCTTTAAAGATTTAGTTTAGTTTAAACTAGCAGTGTTATATTAGAGCTAGACGAAGAAGGAACTTATTTAAATTACAATAATATAAGACGTTTATTAGCACAAAAAGTTACAATTTGGTAAAATATAAGGTATAAGTATCATATTAGTATAATATTATGGGTTGAAGTATAAAATTTCCTTGAAATCATTATTTTTTATTCAGGGCTGTTTCACTGCTAGTTTTGGTATCATTGTTCTGAGTTTGTCACAGTAGACATTTACCGTTATTGCTTGACCAGATCGGGAAAAGCTAACAGCACCATTGATGGTCTCAGCACCAAACACTTACCATTTTATTGCTTAGTTACAAAATCGAATCCTCTCGGTACGTTCATTAGCAGTCCCCTCTCCAAACGCAATTATTGCCTGCTCTTTATAGGAAATCGTATTCAAAAGTCCTTCTTCTTGTCCAATGAATAAAAAAACAACTGAAAGTTTGACAATCGAATGTTGCATATTTTTTAAAAGTAAAAGCTCATAGGTACCATGTCAAAAAAGTTTCAAAACCATGAAGGTTCTATGTCGAAGTTCCTATTACAATAAAACGGCCATTTAAACATACATATTATTATTACAAATACAAACAATATCCATTCAAATAATCGTAAATAAGTTTCACACCCTGAACCAGGGAATGTGAGGACTGCATCTATGTCATTTTTGAAAGATCCCTTTACCCATCTCAAACAAACATGAAAAATTAAAAGATCTTTTGAAATTAAACGAGAAGAAAAATACGCAGAATTTTAAATTCCGAATTAATTATTGGTGCAATCAAGCATTCATTTATAAGACTTCGATAACTCTGTCCCCGTCTTCCAATTAACTTTCACGTGCGTCAAAATTTAGATTTTTTTGTTTAGTTAATGGCCAATTTTTATATTTAAAATTATACCAATTAAGGAAGCCCGTTTCTCTTTCAATTTCAAAATTGTTATAATATAATGGGAAAAATATTGAAATTTAATTAAGAAATAAAATTTCCAAGACTTTTTTAGCCCATTTACGTAAATGGCATTTTCCTACTATTGTTATTTAACTCTTGTTTTTAAAGTTACCATGTATTTATCGAGATTACTATGACATCTATATATTTTTAATCTTATGTAGTACCTATTTATAAAGAAAATAATTAACACATAGAAACAAAATCCTAACTCACAGCGAAACTAACTAGATCAACATTGTAAAAAGTACAATTAATTATAAATATATAGATAATTATACTTATATAAATAATAATATTGATCAATATATAACAATATTTTAATGTAATTCTTATGAATGATACTGCGTGATAAATGCGTGATAATATATCTATGCTTTTGAGATTATGATTTTCTTAAGGTGAACCTTTTTTCCTGAACCACAGATAAAAAATAAAGTAAAAAGTTTAACATTCACGTAATTATTAAAATTCACGTAAATTATAAAAACTAGCAAATTTTCAAAAAACTAATACAATTAAACAAACGTTTTATTACTAATTTAAAAAAAAAATAAAACAAACATCGTGCTAACGGCTTATTAATAGTGGTACCTATTGCATGCAAGCATTGGTTAAAATACATTTGATTAGAACGGGAGCTAACGTAAAAATTTAAACTACGGAATAACTACTGTTTTTCATACCAATCGGATATTTAAACTTTAACAAATTCATGGCATAGGTGCTGTGTTTTTCCTATGGCAATTTATATCACGAGGAAAGTTTGTAAAGGAAATTTTATTGCTATTCAGATTTCCACCAGCCAAGTGGAAACGTAGGGATAAATGATTACAATTAATAATTATTTCTAATATAATCGTAGAATAAGGTAAGCATAGTTTTTAATTAACATAAGATATTTTTAAATGGTTTTTTATTTTTCAAATTTTGGTAATATTGGCATCACGTGCGGGGTTAATAGGGGTAAATAAGATAGGGGTAAATAGAACCTTCTTGGTTTGACACATGAGAGAATTTTTATTCACGAAATACCTATAAGCTTCGACATTTAAAAAATTGTCGAACATTCAATTATCGACTTTCAGTTTTTTTTTATTTAGTCCTTCAAATTTATTATCTTTCTTGTCTTAGAAAGATAATAGATTTGAAGAACCATTTTTTCCTGATTTGATTATTCAACTCTTTACATTTTAAGTGCTAATCGGCAATTTAACGCCTACCTAATATTGTATAGTAAAAATATTTTTTTATTGTAATATCCATAAATCCGTACATCGTTTATCAATCGTATTAGCAAACTTACGGTTTTAATTCATTTCGTTAAATAAAACACGCATTATCAAAATAAGTTAATGTTTTATCCTTTAAAATATTTTTTTATATACACCCGACGTAGCGAAATAGTGATTTATAACACTATAATTGGTATAGCCCATAATAGATTCTTAGAAGGTCGGGTCGGGCGCCATTCAACAGCCAGTCATTAAAATAAAAAGATATGAGTCACATAATATTGAATCGAAGAAATCTGTATCAGAAAAATCCCATTAAACCCTGCAGTTTAACATCAATAATTTATTTATTTACACTTTATCGCACTTAACAGTAGAAGTAGAAAATGTTAATAGATGTTAATACATATAAGAACAACGGGCGGCCTTATCGCTAATAAGCGATCTCTTCCAGGCAACCCACTTATTAATCATATGTACACCAAATATGAAAATGAATATATGCGTTCCATAATAAAATCCATTGCTTATTTATGCTACATCTAGCCATAGACAATGACATCTGTACTTTATTATTAACATGCCACAATCACAGTCTTGATAAGATCGCATTGTGCCATACGTAAATTTATAATTATAAAACTGAAATCATTCAAAAACCGAAGCCGGTTAAACGTTGTTTTTGTGCATAAAAACTCTTTGCTTACTCTATTTCTATACATACACATTAACAGCCAGTATTTTTAGATAAATTTATTATCTATTGAAAAAAGGCGGTCATATGTAATGTGGTAGAGAAGGTTAAGAGTGTGAAGTAGACCTAAGATTACAATGTTAGGAACTTCGTGAATTCTTATGCAATATGATGACGTGACTGGTCTTTTCAGGATCCTACTGTATTTACAATTCTTGGAAAATAATACAATAACGCCGTTCTTTGAAGTCGTTTTCCTCACCGATTAGATGATATAATAGTTAATTGACTTTTGATTTCAGTGGTTTATTGCAAATTTATATTAACACCATAAATAAACTTCTTGTAAGTTAATGAAGTGTTAATGTTTGTTTGATGAATATATATTTTTTTTCGTTTGATACAAAAGTGCAATACACTTGTGTATTACAATTAAAGGAAAAATTTCAAGAAAAATTCTACTTGCATACTATTGTTAAAGATATTTTTTTTACATCAATAATTTTGCTGATGCGTCTCATCACATTGGGTTCAATACTTAAATTGTCAGAAGGATATGATTACATCAGGTCATGGTCGAGACTATTCATGATGAATAGACCATTTGTCATTGTATTCTCCTATGCATATTTATATATAATGTAATTCTTATTATAGTGTAAGTATTAGATTGATCCAAAAGGCTACTATAGTATTGGCCTAATACTACATATACTTATACGATGATTATTATGTGTCTACCACTACAAAAATAATAATCGCCGGAATTTGAATTTGGAATATTGTGTCAAGTGCGCTAAAAAAAACTTAGCGTAGTACGCGCCACACAAAAAAAACAAGATCAATCACTCTATGGACAATGTATTTGCAATTATTAAGCGATTAGTACCGTAAAACATCCTAAATCTCGATCAATTATGAGGTCAAATAAAAAATCATATAATTAAGAAGCAAAAAATTCATCATTACATGCCGTACAGTTATGTATTGAACGAGTTTTGTTACTGGCAGATTACGGGACTCGGTGGTCGTACATGTCAATTGACTCCTTTGATCACCGACAGGTGTCTCTTCCGATAGATTGATATTCGTGGTATTTGGCGCAGGAATTAAGCTATATTTAATCCGTGCCAATATCTAACAGTACCGTATTTTATATTTTGTTAATTGAGTTTTTTTTTACTGTCCTACTAAATGCTCGTAGACCTTAATTTATGATTTGAATAATCGCAGACACGATTTGTTAAAGTAATGTTTAACGATAACTTTAATGCTATAAACGCGAATTTATTACACACAAACAATGTTTGGAATGTTATTATTTGTTACAGACATTTCAATTAGGTGTATTTTATTGTGTGTAGGGCCAAGGGCAATATTCGAGTACTGAATACTTTGCCTAAAGAAAGAGCGTTCCTCTCCCTTAAAGGTCGGCAACTCACTTGTAAGCCTCCTGGCGTTGCAGGTGTGCGTGGGCCGTAGTTAGCACATCACTAGAAGTGATTCGCCTGCTCGTTTGCCTCCTCTTACATTAGAAAGGCTGAGCGACTTTTGACCAACACTTGTGTTGTGTTAGGCTGATCATATACTTTAAAATAAAATGATTAAATGATTAATGATTAAAGAGACCCAGCGGCTCATAGCTAAAGATCTCACCACCAAGACACCCTTCAAGCTGAATCCATAAACGAAATTCGTGATAATGACTCTGTGAATAATGATCTGCCGTGGAGAGACACCATTTAAGATTACATTTTCCTCGCAAATTCATTACGTTTGTAACTTTTGGCTAAGTTGAAGGTCGTTTTTTATATGCGTTGAGTGTGGCGCCTATTTTTTGTCGTATATAGTTAACATTAAACATCGTCGTGATAATCATTACGTTGTTACCAGATAAACATACAAGTAATGATACTAATTTAAATAACACACGTTTTTTTGTTAGCGTTCTCGTGCTTTAGGTACCTTTTAGTTTAGAGATCATTGACATGTATGCTAACCAAAATATCGTATGGTCTCATAGCTCTTCTCAGAATTTATACGAATAGTCTCAATCAAATATCTAATGTGTATTTTTTAAACTTAACATAGACTTATATTTTATACTGTTAGATAACCAAATATATATTTTAATAATTGACTTCATTACATTAAATAACTTAAAATAAATTTAAAAGGTATGGCAGAGTATCCATAATGCTACCGGCCTTTACGGTATACCAAGCGCCTTCTTAATTCGTAAGCTCCAAAAGTCTACTCCAATTGAACAATTCAAAGTTAGAGGAATTACTCTTGTACTCTAACCTAGATTATATATTTTTTTATATAGAAAAAAAGAACTGTATATCTTATACTTAAATCAATCGTTAATTAATCGGGAATTGTAAAAATTGTTCAGTATTATATTGGTTTTGATGAACACTTGATCTTACACTGAAGGAAGATATTAAACCTTAGTGCTTTTTGACTCAAAATAAACTTCATAATTGTCTGTGGTTTACGCGGGTAAGTACACAGCTACAGATTAAAAATATTTTTTCAAATACAGAATGTTGATAACCAGACGGTTACTTGTTACGCGTGATAAAACGATAAAACGTACAGAAATTCTTTTCGGCACAAGCTTCGCACGTCAATTATGATAAAAACAGAGATCATAATAATTTTTATAGACCAATTTGAAAATAATGTTTTACACCCACTAAAGTACTGCGGAAGATTGCGTCAAGCATTCTTTGTTATAAATAGAAGTGCCTGAATATAACAGCCCCCCTAGACGAACGAAATAAGCGAGATGTATGGGCTTCTCATATAATACTATGTTAATATGCTTGCTTATAGAAACAGTTTACTTGGTCCTTTGTGTAAACATGTTGAGGAAACCAGGTTTTATATCCAAAAAATAAAGGACGATAGAATAGATGCATACAAAACAAGAGTCTGACAAGAGATGGCAGACATACTTGTCTATAAAAGATTGCAGTCCGCTATCAAGATCCGTCTACGGCTACGTCAGCAGAGCCACTTGATTTATTATTTTGGTTAGACTTATCCGTTACTTGTGCATTCTATTCTGAATACTGTTTGTCTATAGATGGAGTGTTAATTATCTTTGGCAATTCGGAGACTGCACATTCAATAACTGTGCCGTGTTCGAGTTAGTACTGCAAAAAGTATACGGAATCTGTTTTTTTTATATATAATATTTATTTTTGATTGCATTTTATTGGTAAGCTAGAATTAATACAAATGATTTTTATTTATACAATACCGTACCAATAATAGTTACTTTTATTAAATTTGACAACCATCCAGCAATTGGGTACTTGAACTATGTCTTGAAGACATAGATTTGATGACTTGAAGGCATATAATAATAAAAGTGAGCACACATAATAGCATTATACAATTATCGATCAATATAGATGCAATATTGTCTCTTAGCCATTAACTAGTTTTACATGTAACTTTAATATCAATAATGGGAATGGATGCTGTAACACAATATTTTTGTTCTCGATATGTGTTCATAATACAAACGTATTTTTACTTAAATGTAAATCTCATACCTTATCTTCAGATGATCATCATGACACACAGCTATAGAATGTTTTCGGGAGTGATTATTGCATGATTAGTCATCCACCTTTGTGGATAGATCGGACCAAGATAACTTATCATTACAATTCGAGTTTTTTTTTTCCAATTGCAACCTAAATATTATTAACAGTGTTAGGTTGGGAAAAAGAGAAGAAAATTTTAATTAAAAATTATATTGGATGTATATGTACTTTAAAAATATATTGTGAATAACTTTGTGGTTGATACACGTGTTGGAACACGATTATTGTAACCTGGCAACACTTATGCTCTCGTGGTTATTGCCTTCAGCTAAAATACATGTGTACATATGATGATATCTTAGACTTAGAATATTATCTAACGAAGATGTTATATTAATTATTTATTTTAAAAAAATATCAACACCCAAAATATCTTTATTCGGGTAGGTCTTTGTGACGACACCGCCTTACGACCGGTTCGTAAGGCAGTTCTACCGAGAAGAGTCGACATGAAACACGACAGATGCTTTTTAAAAGTAAAGATTTTAAATACAAATTATTATTATGGCTCTGTTGGCAGGACCTGCTCTTTCATGACACTATGTATACTCCCGTGTTATACTGTATAAAAGATATATAGATTGTATATGTGTGTAAGATAATTGAGTAAATACTTAAATTAAAAACTGATACACAAAAATAAATTTATAAAGTTTGGTCCTTGTTGCAAAGTACCTATAATTCTGGCGGAATTTTATCACTGTATCACGATGCTGATAGCAGCAAGATCATATAGTGTTATATGCTGATTAAACGTTGAGCGAGGAAAGGACCAGCTCTTAGGTTATCGGTACTGACTACCAGGCGCCTACTTAATTCAAAGCGCGTGTCCCCTTATAGGTTCACGAGTCTGTACTCCAATGGGAACAAATTCAAAGTTGGAGGAAAGAAGAACATGAGAAAAAAAGAAAGAAGTGAAAGAATAACTTTGAACAGGACCAAACCTTTTAAATTTGTTTAAGTTTTGTGGTTTGTTTTTTTTATTAGGATATAGTTATTTTATGGTTTATTGAAAATGATAATGTTTATCTTGGTATTAGTATTCTATGGTAGGCGAATGTGAATGTATTAAGCAGGTATTTGCTGTCAATGGGCACAATGAGAAACATTTTGTTGGAAATTTAAGAGTGATTTGTATGCGGGATGCGTGAATGTCAGCAGACTGCATGTCGGCTCGCTACGTTTGTGTGCGTAAGCGCACAATAAATACAACGGTCTGTATATCAATCACACTTTATGCTAATTTTATGGGCTTAGTTGTCTATGATTGATTTATAGTAGAGCAGCGTTTTTTTTGATAACCCGAATCGCAAAATATACAGTGAAATAACACATCTTATGATCATCTACTACTCATAGGGCCGTAATACCCACAAAAACACTACTCGGGTAAACCAGAGCTTCCTCATGAGGCAACTCCTCAGTCCTATGGCACTGGAAGGAGAAGATTGGATCTTCTACGCAGGGCATTCCCCTAGCTACCAGTATTAGGTTTGTAGATCAGCGTTCTTTCAAACGCTTCTAGGTCTTGTTTATAGATTTAAGTGTCATAGTAGAGAAGCGAAATTATAATATTATTATGTAATATTTAACTGTAGTATGCACTGGCATTACTACTGAGTAATAACGTGATTTTAAGTAGGTTTTTCGGTAAACAGACACTTATTTATCTCATAAAAGAATCTTAAGATGGGTGTAAATTATATTCTTGGCGGACAGTTACTTTGGACATAAACTGTTTTCTAGATTTTGATACATATATAATTATGCAAACATAAATAAATATTTTGCTTATAATATTTTTTTTATTTCAGACAAAAAGTCCATACAATAATATGTTAGTGATAACAATTTCTCAAAAGAATATTAAAATAAAATCGGCTCTATCATACGAAAATTGGCTAAAAGAGTTAAGAAAATTAATACACTTGTCCCAACACAACGGTCGTTGTTCACAACGAATAAAATGGTGAACACTTAGGTAGGTACTTAAGTTTTATACTTTGGGCTCTTTTGACATATTATAAAAAAATATAAACGCAAGCCTTAAATTATATCAAATTAAACACCGACAGCCGAGTTGCGGTTTTTTTTTTACGATTCGATGAACAAAATGCGCAGACGATGACGCAGTCGTGATCCCGCCAAAAAAAGTTAGCCGTTTTGACAGTTTAATGAATGATGTTAAGTAATTTTGAGTCACTGATTAACAGAGCCGTCAGATGTTAACTGAAACTTGAATCGCCTCGCTCCGCACGTATCAACTACAAAATGTATATAAAATATCAACAAAAAAAATATTCAAAATAGGGTGGGTATTCCAAATTTGCGTAATAAAAACGCGTTAAAAGAAACACAGATGATTGAGAGAGAAGACATACACGTTCCGTCCGGCTTTATTCACTGTAACATCATATATATTATTAAATACAAATCAATTAAAATAACCATATATTAGAATAACTTTCTATATTAGAGAAGGATCATGCCACGACTTGTGAAATCATAATTCGGTTTTCTCGTATTTTTATGCTATGAGAATTTAGAAAAAAATATATTTACGAAAATAAGTATGTATTATATAAAACATTTGTATATACAAATATACGATAGGCCGGATTTTTTATACCGGTATATAGATACAAACCCTTACAAATTTCGCGCCCTTTTTTAAAGGATGACGCAACCTAGATGTATGAGGCGTCATAGACAAGTAAGAGCAAGGTCACGTACGCTTTCAAACTGGTGTTAATTGAAATTGGTATGTCGGACCTTGACCACTGCGTTTTTACTTTTCTAATCGTGTTAATTTGAATTACTATATCCGGTACTGTCGTATAATTCAGAGATAATGTAAAAACAGTGGCTATTATTTTTTGGGCCAATAAAAGAAGACATCATTATTTCTATAATCATTGGTCTGTAACCTATAACTATTGGTAGTATAATCTAGGTTATATAGACTTTTAATTGGAAAAAAAAAACATTAGGCGGGAAAATTACTCTATGTCATAACTTATTAGATTGCAGTTTCGAAAGATATACCACGTGGTTCATGGCGATTAATTGCACAGATATTTCCTTGTATTCAATTTCCGCTTCGGGCCTAGAGAAAGTTACACAATTTTCAACCATAACTTGTCGACATAGAACTCCATTTAGAGTGTTCGTTTTTTTGAATCATGGGAACTTCCTACCACTTGACGTCAAAGTACGGACAAAACTTATTTATTTTTTATATTAAAAGTTTTACTTTAATGGTTTTTCCAAATTTATTTTTAACTTTTACTCAGATCTCAATTAATTTCCGTGAAAAAAATGACTAATATTTTTTAATATATTATGTGACGAAATTCAAAGCTGAATTTGTCAGTATTTCGAAGATTTAAATTTATTTAGTAATAATTAAATGTGACTTATAAAGATTATTAATAAACTAATTCTCATATTTGAGTCATCATAATGTGTATAATGTGTATTTTTTTCATATAAATAAAGTCTATATTAATGCATGATCACAACCGCTCTTTAATTATATTGTAATTAAAATATATAAGCTTAATTTATGTATAAAATCAAACCTAATTTTGGTAAAATTACCAATTTCAAGTTCACCCATTTTAAGTCATAATTCTCGATAAGAAAGATCTTAGTGATTGTCGTTATGAAATTACCACATACTCAGCTGAAATCAAGCGAGTCTAATATTTAAACAAATAATATACTTAATAACACTATTATATTATTTATACTGGTAATATTCCTTATGTTTTTGTATTTGTCTGGTGTTATTAGTGTTTAAATTAGATTAGGAACAACTTTACACGAAGCAAAAACTAATATTTCCGTGTTCCTGGTTATGTTAGTCTAGATAAGATTCATATTTATTGAGAGCGTTAAAAAATCTATTAGACCCGAAGTGAATTCAATTCATGTTTAGAACATGCGAACAATAGACAAACATGAACTTAACCAAACATAACGAAAAAGGTCGAACTTTGAACTTAGGGAAGTGGATGTTTGCATATGCATTTTGATAATATAATGGTATAGTTTTTAATATTATGTCGCATTTTATGTTGTATAAATTTTTTAGTCTGAATTTCACATTTGATTTTTGACATTACATGTAACTCATTTCTTGATACACACTGACTGCAATACAATGTTATAATATATTGTAAGGAGGTTTTAATTGATCTATCGAACAGTTGTGTTCTGTGATAAAAACAATCTGTATTTGTTTCCACTTATTCGCAAGGTAATCGTTAAAATGTCAATCAGTAATGCAATAACATACTGAAGTGCGTCAGATACTTGCCTTGGTGGGAGGTGTGCTGATGCAATGACAGTGCAGTATTGGTCTTAAGGTAATATTTTACCTGTGAGACTCGTCAGTTTGGTAATTCGGTAAAAAATAAGATACGCTACTTGGACCAAAGAAATTTCCCAGTGAAATGTAACTTTAATTAATTATACTGTTTATGGCATATTCGTATGAACTATATTTTTTCGGATTTAATTGAATCTCCGATGAAAACCAATTTTGTTACCTTTACATATTGGAAAATCTTATTATTTGGTGTTAACGGTTATTTTAATCTATTTATTGGCAATTTTGATAACCATATTATAAAACAGGTGAATTTATTTATTGAAGTCTGGTTTTCGTGACTGACAATTGCTCATAAATCAAATAACGCGTCTTGCGGGATTTGATCAATGTTAGCCTGATTTTATTCACTCATAGCACGAAATAACAGGACAGCTGTACGACTTTTACGGGGCTTTTATTTTGTTATGGGATAACCTGTGGTTGTCTTTCATACCCTTTCTAAATTAAAGTACCTAAAAAAAGCATTGCGTAACAAATAGTTTGTCGCCAGGGTGTTTTTAACGTATTGCTAATATAAATATTTTAAGAGATACGCATAAATACAGTGTGCAATAGTGAAACGTGTTTTAGTTTTTTTTTTAATTTAGTTAACTTTTTTTTTGTACGAAAGTGAAAACCGTAGTTTTCCCATACAACTGAAAGCATCTTATATATTTATAATATTGATTATTCAATCAAGCTGTTATGAAATATAAACATACAAAAGGCCACAAAAGAATAATCTCATACCACGTGCTTGTTTAGTTTCGTAATAATGCAGCGAAATATATTTGAATCACTATGCAAACGTGGACGTCATATGTTTATATTTAGTCAAGTCTACAGAGTTACGCCATTATTTTTACGAAAAAGAGTTAATAATTTCTATACAGACTATATTTATAGAGGTTACAATATATTTTGTCTTAAAAAAAACAGTGTTCAAATGTAATTGTTACCAGCTTCCTGTTAACTATTAACTATAATATACAAAAACTGGCTTTAAAACCGAATGTTTACCGACTCTCGAGAAAAATGGTTGTAGGTTTAAATTTGGCTAAAATTATAATCTCAGGGGCTTGTCGTATGAATGATATGGATCTTCGTGTGTGTTTGTAAATCATTTTCTTAATGCATTCCGTGGGCATTTCCCCTCAATATTTAATTTTATTTGAACTTAAAACTCAAATAACTGTCCGTTAACATTAGCTGTTATTAATGTCTCTACGTCATCAACACGATAATGTAATATTATCAACCTCGTGATAACTCAATTATTTGAAGTGGCTTTAAGAAACAAAATTGTTTTATTTATCAAACGAGTATAAACAATGTTTCCTAATATTTGTTGATTTAGTTATTTAGTAGATATCTATTTATAATCCTTTTTCAATTATTTATATAATATGAGCAGTAATAATTATTTTCTGTTATTTATTCTATACAAATGATTAGCAGTTATAGCTTAGTATATAGAAAAGGTTTTTTATAGTTTCCTGATTAGCCTTTACCTATCTGTCAATATTAGGATTGTTGGACGATCAATCAAGTTTCACCATTATTAAGTTTGAGTCATACTTTATTACAATTAACCACAAGGATAATTTAGATCAATCAAACGTGGAAATAACAGACACTTTTTGTTTGAATGCGTCAAGAATTGCTTGAAAATTATTGTTGGTCATACTTCCTTTACAATGCAGGTACTTAATAATTTAAATTTTGTTATCATACTTTTGTCTTTGACGTATTGATATTACTTACCAAGCACTACGTCATGGAACCAGCACCACGTCACGGTGTTGCGAACCAATACGACTTAGGGTACTTCAAAAAGAGAGCGTGACTAATAGGCCAACGACGCAACTCCCCGGCCATATTAATGGGCGGTGTCTAGATTTTTCTGGTTCCCCCTTTTCCCCTTAGATAAATTAAACCATTTTTTATTTGAAATAGATAACTCTAATATCATCATACCACCTTTTCTGTGGTCTTCTGCAATACCGTGGAACAGAGTGGCTCTAGAAAGACCAGAATGGAAGAGGTTGGATGAGACCTTTGCCGATTGGCAAACAGATCTACAGATCATTAGGAAAAAGCAAATACTATAATAAAAAAAAAACATTTTTATTACTCTAAATTCATTATACTTTAGAATATTGTTATTAGGTTAAGTTGATCTGAATTAAAAGACTATTATTATTATTATATTATATATAGATAACTCTAACATAGCTGCGGATAGCCCCTTTGATCTGTTTCTTTGGGTTTAAAAAAAACAGGAGCTATAATATCATTAACTATAATATTATTTATAGTTATAATATTATTTTTGTTGCATGGTCTTAGTTTTACATTGTGCTGTGTCATATAATGTGTGTTTTTGCCATATAATTATTGAATATAAAACACAATTCGAAACATTGAATAGGTATGTAGTAACGGATGTAAGAAAAAATCTCCTTATCATGTCATTAGATGAATCATAATTATACAATGTAAAAAAGTCACACATTTTTCACAGATCACACCGGTAGATTCATAAAGATGTATTAAGAGTTATGTTGAAGAAGTTTTAATTATAATTAGTTAAGACACTTAAAACTTACTAGATGAACCTATATGAAAGGTTCTCGTAGATATAGTGAGTTTGATTAAAAGGCCGGGTACGCACTCGCGATCTTTGCGTGTCTAACAGAAGCTAATCTTCAAGCCACTTGGCATTTTTAGATAAACATTTGTGTTAACGTCACACTTATACATAATGTTTGCTGTTTAGTCATGAATGTCTCTAGTGATTTAAATTGACTATTTTAAAAACTTGGTTTACAATTTGATAGGACCCAAATAGGATCTTATTTAGAATATTTAAATATTTTAAATTATTCTACTCACAAATCAATACAAAAAAAAACATTTTTTTTTAATTTGATCCCTACCAGGTATAGTTAGATGACTTAGAAATATAATTTAAATATTAAAATCACGTTAATATATTAATCAAACTAGCGTAATCAAAAATCACCTTAACATAAGGCCTACTAGTCACGCTTATCGTAACATCAAACCTAATCTCACGAGATAACCCGATAAAAAACTTGACAACTAAAGGTTCAGTAAGTGATGGATCGGCGCGCGATCAGGTAAAAAAAAAATTGCAGTAAAATACAGGCTTTCTCGTGACGTAAGAGCGGGCGCGGCACTCTCAGCCAATGGCTACTCTTACCGCCCCATATAATCTTCTACAGGCGACCAGTCCACTCAAACTTTGAATAAACGTCGTTGTGAACGCACGTCTACGCGAGTGAATTTGTGCTACAGTTTTATTTTGTGTACATCACGGATTTAACAGTGAGTACAATCAGTGTTCTTTTTCATATTTAATCGATCGTTTGCGCGATTAGAAAGGCGGTTCAGTGTTTTCAAAGTTTATTTACCTGTATCGATCATATGATAACTTAGATCGCGTTACGTGTCTTTTACGCGAATCACAATGAAAGTTCACAATCGCCCGTGTTTTATTTCAAACTACGTAGCATAACTTGTGAACTATTTGTCGCTGTTGTCCTCGCTCGGCAAATAATGCAAACCGTCACACAGGCTGCACCAGCACATTCCACTTTTTTTTTATTGCAATCAATCTCACTGACAGATGGCATTATCTGTGATGCCGTTAATCTCGTTTGTCTGTTACGTAAATATTGGCGCCAATTTTGACATTTATCCTCTGTTATCCTTTATAGATTGACTCGTAATAATAACCCACTTAAGTATTTTTTATATTGCACAACGGTATTGTAAATTTTATTAGACTACATATATAGAATATTTATTTAGAACTACATAACATCATGCTTCGCATCTCTTACATTCTAAAATGACATTTTATTTATCGTTATCTCTTCTTTTATCCAACTGTCCGGTTTAAACGAGTTGATATGCCTTTCCAGAGAATTTTTCATTCGAAGCGTATACAACTTATACTTTATAAAATAACGAGGATATATAACACGAATAAAAAATTTGCTGAACAATATTGAATTTAATACTTTTTACTTTATTGCGACAATGCAATTTTAAGTTTGTGTGTAATGAATCGGTGTAAATTATTCAAATATATTAAAGTATAAAGATAATGTTTGAAGCAATTCTATATTGTAGTCCATCTTTACTTGAATATAGCAAATGGATTGAACATTTTATGTTAAGAATAGTAAAAAGTTTATAAGGGACTAATCCCTTAAATAATATGAAAATGATAATTTGACAAAATCAAAGATATATGAATATAAGAATTGACATGAACAACCTTCTTAAATATAAAATCGTCGAATTATTAAAAAAAAGTTTACTCAACAATTACAATGACTGTCAGTTCCCAAATCGAGGGCATAGAGCGAACGAGGAGAACTTACAAGAAACTCTCCGCCACTCTATCTTCTACCGTCTATAGACCTACAACCACCATGCTTCGACGAAGGCATCACAAATATTTATTTATTTATTTATATATATAATTATTATATTTATATTAAACAATAAAATGACGACATTTCTGTATTACATAAAATCCTTTTTTAAAGTCAGTATAGGTAGTCAGCATACAAATCCCTAAAAGGCCGGCAACGCACTCATGAGTTCCCAGCCACATGAGTGTCCATGGGCGGCGACTTCACCTTTATGGTGGGCCTCCTGCTCGTTTGCCCACTCTTCTATCAAAAAAAAAGGTTTTAATACAATTCTAAATGCTTTCTGTGTAAATATGTCGTAACCATAGGAATAATTACAATAGGTTCTACCATTGTTAAGCCGCCAATGGATATTTGCATTGCTTGACTGTATTATGACATAACATTACTAACTTTTAGTCTAATATACCTTTAGACTTAGCGTGCAAAAAAGTATTTTGACGTTTCTTCTCACTCTTCAACTTTTAATACCCATTTTGTAATGTATAGTTAGATTCTGTGGTAGTAAGTGTAAGTTAGTAACGGTATAGTTACGATTTGCAACTTAACTGTTAGTCACCGCGTTAGAGTACTTGTGTTAATATTTGCTAAACATCTCAGCTAAACGGTTAACCAGGTCATATATTTCCGTATATTTATTAAATTGATTGTTTATAATGACTGTGACTGACATTAGGTTTAAAACAGACGTTTTTTAGTAGGTCTTACGAAAGCTATGTATTGTCAGTGTAACCGCAGACACGCTCGAAATCGTTTAGTAAAAGCGTACGATACGCTTTCAATTAAATTTCAAATTGTTTTAAATAAGGCATAATTCTCGTTTTGGATTGTGGAAAAATTAAATGTATTATTTGTGTTTTAATTAACTTTTAAAGAATACTAAGAATTCCGATTAGAATGAATTGATCATTACTGCATTTAATATGTTTTGGTTTATGTCAGTAATATTTTTTTATTCGTATAGTATTACAAAATTATAATTTTGTACAACAAAAAACTAAATTAATCATAGCCAATTTCTATATTCAAACTGTAAACATTTTGTTACATGCATTAAATCACAGAAGTTATCATTTAATTAATATAAAATTCATTTTTTTCTTGATTCATTGAGCTATGAAAAAGACTTCAACGCAGTCTATTTTATGTTCTGAAAAATAAAATGTGTTTTGTGAGAATTGTTCAATTAAACTAAAGATAAGGTCTTGAGGGACTATAATTTAAGCTGAATAATATATTTTGGAGTATAAAACAATTTGTATGCTGCCGCTTGACTCTAAGTCGTATTGTATGAATTTTGTGGCGTAATTAGCCAACGAATGTTGTCAACGAAATTGCAAAGGCAATGTGAATCCGTTGATTCTCTTCTTTTCGTAACTTCGGACAATAATCATAATATTTTCAATTGTTATGGTATTTTTATATGTATTTTATTTAACATATCATTCAACTAGGCGTGTCAGTATTACATAATCAAACAATTTATGTACGTAAAAAAAAACACGAAAACGATTTATTTAAAACCTTACAAAATAAATCCGACTCCCGAACACCTGGCTGAAATTTGACACTTTAGAACCATTTATTTTTATTAATGGAGCGATTAGATTTTATCACCGTGTTTTTTTACCGTTCGCTGTCATAATTTTAATTTTTAATTATGTTATCCGATATCTTGAAGAGTGCCGACCGCGATTTAGTTTTTATTAATGACATTTAAATAAGACTTGAATAGATTATTTGTCTACAAACGCACCGATTTTATTAGACATCGATTAGATGTTATTTTAAGTATCAGTTATTACATTATTTATATCTGTTATGTAATAACAATTTATCAATAATCAAACTATATCGTTTTCAACAACAATAACCAGTCAGGACTGACCGGTATGCATATCTCAAAAAAATTTAACATATTCACGTGTCATGGTAACGAACCTTTAAACAACTTTTAAGGCTGATTATATTTGCACCTAAAGTTTGACTTGAGAAAACTATATCGTTGAGAAAACTCTATTGTAGATATGTAGTAAAATATCTACAATAGAGTTTAGATAAAACGTTTACAACAATTAAGTAATAAATTGTCAGGTAAAATATTTGTTCCTTTGAACTCGAGTAAAAACTTCAATGAGTCATTCAGTTAGAGATGGTTTATGTATGTTATTTCGGGGAATTTCAAACACATGTATTAGCTTCTACTGAACACTGACAGTCTAAAAAATAATTTAAAATTGGCAGTTAATGTAATTGAATCAGGAAATTGCACTCTATATTTTACTTAGAATTTATTCGAATTCCGTATATTTAAAAAAAAAAACAATTGACGTTATCGTAATATATCTTTATCAAACTCTTGAAACATTTATCATAAGTGACATATCCGGATTATAGAATTAAAATATGATATACAAATTTGCATGGCTATATCTATGAAAATTCTAAGCACCAGCAATATTGGAATGTACTTAATAACTATTTGAATGACTAAATCACATTAAAGTCATACAGCGTAGCATGACAATTTCGATTGAATTTATATGTTTGGGTGTCTGTAAGGGGAGTTGTTACGCGGAAGCACGCCAATACATGACACATGACCTATCCCACATGTCTGTCCAACGCATGACTCAATGTTGGAAGGTAATTCTCAGGTGAATCAATATTTGTATACTTAAAATAAACCTTTAGTTCATTCAGAGCTATGGATAACTTTATTTACGCGTAGATCAAAATTTACATATATTAAACACGGAGTTTTTTGTAATTAAGTATATTCATAATAGGGTCCATTGTTAAAACTATATTTTAATATGATACCCGCTATATAATATAGTGGCTTATTGCTGAAGAGTAATCTCCTCCAGACAAGTACACAAAGACAGTTAAGACAAGACAGTAATAAGATGTTTAGTTTACGTGCGGAATGTTTTCAAAAAAGTTCCACCGGGTATGTGAAATGTAATATCAAAGATAGAATACGAATCGTCAGAGACTGTGCGGCGGCAGTGGCTTGCTAAATTGTACACTCACCCAACCGGTTTCAGATTATGAAAATTACCAACACTTACTTCTGTACACTGCGTACAAGCATTGCTGATCATCCAAAATTGCAGTTACTCTCGATATTATAGGTCAATTTAAATGGGGCTATCGGTGAAATAAGAACGAATTACTTTTGAAGTATCGAACAGTCGCAGCCATTATAATTCACTACTATTATCTCTATAAGCCATGTTTCCGGACCATAAAATTACTAAACCAATGTTATTTTTTAATTTTCTACCTTTGTAGCTAGGTTAATAGATTATATTCAAGAATTATCTTAAACTCACACCACACACACACTGAACAATCTCACTTGCAACAGTTGTTATATAACTTTTATAATGTATACAAGATTTCAAAGTTTACATAAGTTTTTCATATGCTAGTGTTTCCATTAAGGCAGTTCACTTGTATTTGGATAACACGCTATAAAAAACAATAAGCAAAAAAAATAAGTATATTGTCGCAATGTATGTGAAAAAACTACGAACGATTATAAAAGCATATCTTTTATGGTTTAAAGAGTTTCTCAACAATTGTCATAATCCCTTAACAACTTTATAATTAACACTTAGTTAGTGCAGTCAACAATGGACGATAAATGTTCCGAAACAAGTCTTGCAATTCCTTTGTAAACCCCAAGTCTGCCAAAATATAACTCTCGAATGTAAGATGTCTCACGTCAGATCAAAGGAGACAGATATTAGGTTTAAAGATGTTTATAAATAATAAAGTTCCGCCACCAACATTCAAATATAATGTAGTCCTATATATCCTATATAGAACTTAATACGTTGAACATTTTCTCGAAAAGGCGCGAACTTCTAATGCTTATGATTTGATTAAAGTTTTACAAATATGTTCCATTCTTCGTAAAATGAAATAATGAAGCCCTAGCTTTCATATGTCTGATTCTAATTTGCTTAAGAGTTTACAACGAACTTTACTTGAAGTTAAATATAGAATTCAATTTAATTTATGGCTTTTGCACTTATTGGCTACTCTTCTTATTAAAACCAATTCAAATATTTTATTAATGAAAGACAGATCAAGCGACTCTATTACAAAATTCAAATAGACTTCATAGTACACGAAATCAACTGATTGCGATTGAGTCCGGAAGCACATTCCATAAACGATTATGTCACAGTGCGTCTCCGATTTGACATGCAGCATTGCTGGGCCATTTTTGGACAATGTTTTCAAAGTTTAAATCCAATTTTGTTATCTTTTCTGATTAATAGCAAATATGATCGTTAGTATTAGCCAGTTTGTATAAGTAAAAGTTAGTTGTAAGTTGAGCGTGCGCAAAGTCAACTGGAGTGGTGAAAGGCGCGTGTGATTCAATTATCCGATCCCTTCCACTCCCTTGGTTTTAACTTATATCGATAAACCTCAAGCGGTGAATGAAGCGAAAATGTATCAAATTTTTATTTTTTATTTTATTTGTGTGTCAAAAACTCAATTCTCGCGTAAAAACATTTATGTACATACATATTCCTGCATTAAATGATTTAAATGAAATATATAAGTTTTACAAAGATATAAAATGTTTTTTTTAATTTTGTCTGCTAAGAATAATCTATACGCGGATACAGCAAAGTAATTTTAACTTTTTATAGCAAAACATTATAGGTCCTCGTGTCGAACTCAGGGTTCAATACACAGTTTGTATCAAACAATGGCTACTCGGTAATGAGCACCGGCCTATTAAAGTTAATTAGTAGTAAACTATCTCCTAATGACCTTTATTATCAACCCAACACCTGCGTGTTAAGATTTTACCCAGTTACTTGCGGTCTGTCAAATTTACAGTAGAGTATTGTATTACTTACCAACGCGATCAATACTTTTTATATTTATTTTGAAAGAGCAAACAATGCATAAGGTAAATCACATCTGTGATAGAAGTCTCCAAACATTAAACATAAAAAACAATTATGAATTTTATCTATGATATTCATAGTTTTAATTAGGATTAATTGACAATTGACTTAATACGTGATCCAATTTCACAAAGAATAAACAATAGAACAGCGAAAGATTGAATAAAATCCTATGGATCGTCCGTCAAATTTATGACAATTATTGGCAGATTAAAACTTTGACATTTCGATAGATCGAGTCTGTGCTCACAAGACATGTTAAATCCCGCCAAAACACAAGCTATCAAACAACGCAGGAATAAGACAAAGACAATATTGTATTCAATACATTGTTTCAGTCTTGGCGTCGAATTGTCTGCCTGTTCACACATACACGCTTAATATATGGAATGCTATTTAACGTTGGATTTGTTTAGCTTGGCAAGGTATCACGCCTCCGTGGCATTTTTATTATCAACAGTATTTTATTAGGGATGCACATTGTTTATCAATTTTCTTTATGACCGGCTTAACATCAGTCTCCAATCATATATAACTCCAGTGTGCATGTGTTCAGCGCAAATTTAAATAGATGGTACTAAAAATATATGTAAAAGCGTTTTCAAAACAAGCTCTTACAAATCTCCATAATCGTTTTGACAAAACTAAAAATGATTTTATTTAGCATTAGTTTCGGCACCGCCATTCTGCACACGCCGCACAAGCCAAATATGCTTTAAAAAATAATGTTTCGTTTAATCTCTAATTATCTTTACTAAATTGATTACTTCAGTAGACGTTTCTCGTGCTTTGCAGTAATCATGGACAGCGAGAGAGGAATACTTTTTGCTTAACCACTTATGTGGAAAATGTGCTCTAACATAAATACTAACACAAATACTGCTAATAATTTTGCGTTTATACCATACAAGAAGTTCTTTACCGCAATTACACAAAAACTACTCCTTTAAGGGGGTTAATGGTGATTATAGACTATTATTAAGGTAAAAAGTTGTTCAATATGGAAAGGGCCTTATAGCGTCCGTTGCCAAGAAGTCTACCGCGGCGTATACGCATACTCACACACACACGAGAACACAGTCTGCATGTAATCAATGGTAATTTTCCTCCAAACACGAATTCTGACCACGTTCGATGTGAATGCTCGTATAGCCTTAAGTGTTACATTACCTATTTAAGTATGCATAGACTTTACGGTATTTGATTAAAAATATAAAGTAAATCCGTTCAATATACTAGTGTTAGTTATTTTTGATGTAAAATTATTGATGTAATATCGTTAAATTCAACAAAAACACACGATTAAGTGCACTTTAATCGACGCGGTTGGGGTTATAACGCCCTCTTGTCAATGTTAGTCAACCAACTAAAATTGACGATTCAGCTAATTCATTGCTGACGTGTGTACTATCAGCAAAACACTAATTATGTTTAAAGATAGTTGTACATTTCCACTCCATTACACGTAACTAGCTATCGGGAATAGCTAATTGTCCCCAATGCCAATCAAGCAATAATGTTGCAAAATCGAAAAAAAAAACTCTTAATAAACACACATAATATTGTTGGGAATAGTTATAAATGAACTAAATGTTGCTGAGAGTATGACTACAGAAGATTAATCGTTAGTAATCATCCCACGGCTATCTGTCAAGTGAAGCGATCTGCCCTTGCGATCTATCTGCAATATTAAATATCCATGCACTGACCTGAATACGTCATCTACGATTACAATCTACGAATACACGCCATTTAAATTGAAATAATGGCGCTCATTGACTATAAATACATCTGCAATCCTTTTAGTTATCAATGGTCATTTATAACTGAAAATTATACAAGGAAAAACGTAAAGATAAAACCACATGTTGAAATAATAACGGGTTTTTTTTTAAATATAATTTATATTACTCCTTTTTATATGACCAGACATTTGTCTGTTCAATATCTTTAATTCAAGACCATACAACACACAGAGAAATATATTTAATATTATGATTTCTAACTGAAATCAAAATCAAAAATGAAATGAAATCAAAATGAAAAATTGGTTTAAAAATTTTTGCACTTCAGCAGAAGTTTAAAATTATGTTGTTTTTATCACAATCTAGTTATTACTGCATAATATTAAATTGTTTTGTGAGGTAAATTCCGGCCTATAGATTTATATGTAAGCAAATAACGCTTGCTTCTACGGCGAACATCGTCAAGACATTCGTTACGCAAATATACTTGTCAAAAAAAATAAAAACGAAAGCCAAAACCCAAGTGTATTATTTATTATTATGTACGCTGTATATTTTTAGCATAGGTCTTATTTCATATGGTACCCTCGAGACGCTCTTATTAAGCCCAGATATGAGCTCACCGTTACTTGATTCCCAACATTATTTATGTTAATTTTGCCAATTGAGATTCGTCAAATATCAGAAATAATCACAATTCACTATATATTTCAAAAAATATTTTAAAACTCAGTCCTAACTCGTTTGTATATGTCCTTTTACTTTTTTTCCCGCTTCATCACAGCGTAAACACAATTCGAGGGAAAGAGACGGAATGATAGTGGAAGACTGCAATTCGACCCTTTTTTTCTTTATATATAATTAGAAAATTACAGCAAAATATTTTTATACCGTTTATATGCAGGTTGAACTTCGTATTGTTAAAATGTAATAATATTATATTAAATGTATCAAAACTTATAATAAAAATGAATCTAAATGTTTATAAGCTGTGCAGAGAATTGAAACTTGAAACAAATGACAACTGTTGCTTTTACCGCCAACACAGTACAACGATAAAAATGTCACCCGGTGCATGTTATAAACCAAACAATTGCCCCATTTGATTAACTCCGTACTTCACCAAGATTTCAATTAGTTGTGCGGTGTGCATTGCGAAACATACAGACAAGACAAATGAATAAACGAGAAAGTTTAAATGGATGAATTTGCAACGGGGCCACAAGCACAAAATAAATTTCAATGTGCATTTACAAACGATGACGGCAAAAATAATTTACCATTTGCGTAGAGCACTGAGCTAACGCTTCGTACTGACGTGGTTTTACAACATCGGCTCCACAAAAACATTGAGATTTAGAAATGAAACTAGCAGATCAATTCTATTATGGACGATTGGCTGTAAATTAATATTTGAGTAATGTCTTAATTAAAGTTATAGAATAGAGGTTCTTAATAGAAGTTCCTTATTGGGTACCTAACAGTCTCTTCAACTGTTGGTATCCTCACCCATTTCGTACGAGTATGTATTGATGTTAAGTCTTAATTGTGTATTTAAAAATACTTCTAACAACGCAATTTTAAATGTACTATTGTATTTTTTATTATGTATAAAGCGGTTAACCTCCAATTGTATACTCGGCATCATAGTATAAGTAAATATCATTTAAATCTATAGTTTTAATACACGTGTATTATTAATTCACAAAAAAAGTTGTTCTTATGTTGGCATTTCCTTGTTCGGTGACATTAAAACCCCGTGTACAAAACAGTATCGTGTCTCAAATCAAAAATAACAATTTAATTCAAAGATCTTCTTCGTCTTAGGAAATTTTAAAACTTGTTTTAAGAATGATCCAACTGAATTTAATATATATATATAGCGGAAATGTTAAATGGTTTATACAAGTGATGATAAAACTGTAACAGTGACTATCTGAGATGACACGTATGCTGCGGTCATGTAGCCGGTGTGGTAGCCTCAACCTCGCGCGACCGACGACCTGAGCTGTCTCGAGGCCTTTTCAACACAAATAAATGCACTATATTTAAACAATATTCAGACTCTTATAACATGCACTTGAGATCAAAGCGAGATCATATTTTTCACTGCCACTGTTGCCAAGGGCAACGCTAATTTGCTTTGAGCGAAAATATTATATGAAATAAAGCAAGGTATATCTGCCAAATAGAATCGACATTGAAGCCTTCAGGAAGTAAACGTTCCTGAAATACAACATACCTTGGCTAAAGATAAATTACTTTCCGTTGATTAATTGTTTGGTTGCCCTACGATAAAATATCTGTGGTATATTTAAAAAACATCATGACAATTGACATTTATTATTTGATTCTTTAACAACTATCAGCTGTCAAACTTCGACGCCATCAACATGTATGTAAAAAATAAATTGCGTTTTATTATAATTAGCTCTATCTGATATCTAACGTAAAATTTATAAATCAATTTATCGATATTACGTATATTTTACGTAGTCACCTTTACGATTTTTTTAATATCCAAGAAATTTTAATATTTGAGATAAAAACCATTTTTCAAAGGTGACAATAAGATTGTTCCCCTCAATGGGCTTCGTGAGTCACTACTTACTGTATATTTCAAAGCGGATAGAAAAAATGCGAGTTTTCTACTAAGGTTACGTGGGTCGAGAATTTTCTTCACTGTCAATGAAGTTGCATACAAATGCGTGAATGAGATTAAGTACGCTTCTGTCAACGTTCGTTTGGAGTGTTGCCAACCTTAAAATCTCTGTGAACATTCAGGGATCATTTGCTAATAAATAAGAATTTAATTTCACTGCCCAGACGGCGTTGACAATTTTACATCGCGGCCAGACTGTTTAATGTAAGTGCAAGAAAAAAACGAGACATCACGCTGACCACCATTAATTTTACACTTACTCGCATATATTTATGATCGCAATATTTTTCACTTTATTAACAGATTAGTGCGAACTTGTTTTATTATATATTACCAATATAGTCTCTTTGGCTTGACTTCGCAATTTCACAATCATTAAACACATATATGAACATCATCGCATATCCATTAATTCGACAAAGCATAAACCATAAAATATCTGCGGTAACTTCCGATTCAATCCTTAATTAACTAAGATAAATGTATGTCTACGTAATTTTTCAATAAAAAATTCCTATTTATAGATAAATGTTTTAGTTACATCATTACGAATATTAATAATTCAAACAAAAACAGTATTGACGCTGATGTCGACGACCTTATCCGTTCGATCAGAGGTGCTATCGCTAATTCGTGGTACTATTACATAATAAATTAAATAATTCATTAGCATATAATATCCTCACGTACCAAGGTCCACGGTGATCATTTAGGTCAGTGACATTAAACTGGTTTATACGTCACAACGTCATAAAACGTTAGACGTTAACGTAGAAGATAAGCGATAATAAAACACTTGAACTAAGCTCACTAACTAATGTTAATTGTACATATAAATACACTGGCAATGACTCATTCAATGGAAACCGATCGAAAAAGAGCCTTTAATATTTCTACAGAAATGTCGTAGTGGTAACTAAATTGTTGGAATTACCCGAGTTGATTTTAATAGGATATGAGCCCACCTGGCGTGGATGCTCTGAGGATGTTGTGCATGGCGGTATTGTCACCTTGGCCAATTATATGTAAACTAAAGAAGTGTTAATAGAAACGAAGTAATCATCGATTCAGTGTACTGTGAAAAATACATTAAAAAATGTGGTATGTTTTACTTTAATTCAATTTAACATCTACGACTTTATATAGATTCAAATAATCATTGACCACATTAACCGCAACAAAAATACTTTAAAATGACTTTTTATAGAACAGTGACTCAGCATTTTACTACCTAAAAGTTCGCTTTTACGTAGTTCAAGTATTCATCACTAGAGGAAAATTATATACATACTAAGTACGTCACTGTAACGCAATCGGTACTCAGGCATAAATTAATAATTAGTATGTTTAAGAATCAATCACCAAATAAAGGTGCTCATGAAATGAAACAAATTTTCTATTATAGATACGATTGTGACATATCCTAATATGTGTCACAATAAAACATACGTTTTATATAATTGAGATCGTTCAATTTCTACGTAAGTTTTATCCAAAAGTGGTGGATAAAACTTACGGTGGATGTGTTTTGTTCGAAACTCGCTAATGGACTCTCGTTTTCACAATTTCAAGTGTCGTCACTCAGTAAAGACTCTATTATTATACTGAATTAAATTTATCTTGTTATCCAACCACCTGTGCAGTTCAACGCCACTAGACCAGTCTGTCTGGTTATTTTAACCGTCCAACATAAATTTATTAATGCCAATTTATCATACGATTTTAAACCTTAACAATATTAGCAAAGAGAACCATAGAGTATATGGGTTTTTTTTAAAATCTAGTTCAACAATCGAGCAAAAGATCGCGAATGTTGTTGATTTTTTTTAGCTCGCAGGGTGGGCGACCACTGGCAAAGATGGCTGGATTCTGGTCGGACGGATTAATACATGCTTGTATCATTGACAGTATAGTATTAAGACTAATCAGTCTGCTGTGGTCCTGCGGACCGGAAAGTGGTAATTTAGTTCTATTTTAATAGCACGAAGGATTTTTTTCAAACATAAATTATACGATCAATTTATAAAGCGTTGGTGGACTGTTGAGTTCAGATCGAGGTTATTTATTTCAATTTTTTTTATTGTAGTTAAGATAAGTATCGAGCTAACACTAATTGTTTTTCTGATCATTGAAGACATTTTAAAGCATTTTTCTTTACAATTCAATCCGCATTTTTCAAAGTTACCGTTCTAAATACAAAAATTGATACATCTACTAATTGATGCTCCTAAAAATAACTCCAATTAAATACAAATCTAAAAAAATGTTATATAACCAGAAAAGTTATACAAGAAGAATCCCGCGTCTCAATTTAAAAATTAGTTCATGTTTTGCGATATTAATTAATTGTTCCTTACTCAAGCCTGAGTAATGAATGCAATATAATTGCCGTCAATTATTGATGATTGCTTGGTACTTCTAGTCAGTTTGTCTGTTGCAACTAACGCACACAAGCTTTCTGTCACAAATCTAGACTGTTCGACGCTTTCCTGACCAACGGGTTGACGATAATTTTCTAATACTTAACCCGATGTTTTTTATATTTTCCTGTTACATTAACTACCTACAACGCGGCGTCGTAAACTCAAAACAAGAACGAAAAGTAAGGTTCACAACACAATAAGAGTTAATTTCCCATTTATATGTAACCTTCCTCGTTTATATTGTCAATGGTCACTCTCCTTTATGACAGAATACACTCATTACAAGAATGTAACGAGAGACGGATGGCAAGTTTGTCTATTCGCGAAACTAATACCTGGTGATTTGACAAGAGATTCTGGTTTGCGATAAACATGACGTACTTATTTTTCGTTTTCCATATATATACATATATAAAACTTTAAACGATCTAACTTTTCAAATGATACACGTAGCAATAATTGTCAATACAAAAAATATTCGCCATGATCAGATCACACACGGGCATTATGTGCCCGAAGAAAATCGCAGGTTACGTTTTATGAAGAACCCATCTACCAGTATACACTGTAAAATAAAATCTAAATTCACAAATTCAATTCGTTTAAATAAATATGTAATAAAAAAACTCTGCGCTTTAAAATACAACCGTACGTGATAGGTCCACGATTGTCTCAACCTATTTACACCCGGATAACCCTTTCCATTGGCTTATTGAAATCTTGTTTATTCACAACGTTTTTCTAGCAATAAATATTACATTATTCAATAGCAATCACTTACAAACGTACATTTACATTCAAAACGCATATTCTAGCTGAATGTTAGTCCTTATATAATTTAAGTAAAAAGCGATGTTATGTTGCGTAATCTATATATATGCATGTGTGCGTCGCTTTAAGCAGACTGCGAGGCGCGCTCACCGTATGCAACTAGATATTTACCAGTGCTTTGAATCTGCATACATTATTGCGTTTTCAAATCAAGGATTGAACTTAAGGCGATGTACTCAATTTTATAATGCTAATTTACAAATATATCAAAGTGAATAAGCATCGAGATAATACAAAATGTTGCCCATTAAACGCGGTTAACTATTACGCGGTTTTAATCCAAATTATCATTAGCCATTTTATTAGTAATTTATAAGCTACGTTATATTTTTCTTGTGCAATTAATAGAAACGGACACTCAAGTAAATCTTAATCACGGATTTGGTTAAATTCTGCGCAACACGTAATAAAAGTTGCAGGAATTCCGAGGTGAACCGCGTTCATGCAATTTGAATTTCTTAAAGTTTTGTGACGTACGATGTAATTCCGATCTGACCTACATACACGCACGTGTCTAATTGATGCTCATTGGTAAACAGAGATCACGCCACCGATCAAGCCTCTTGGGCCTATAAGCACGAAATATTTGCTAATTAAAGGCCATCAATGAATTATCAGCATTCCACAATACTTAATTAAACTCAGTAGTATTTTTGATTCATTTGATTAGTACGAGTTTGTTTTAGTTTAACGCTAAAACTACTGAATGGATTTAGATAAAACTTTACAGAAAAACAACAAGAATAACACACATGTATCAAACATACCTTTTTTTAGGTTCACAATTCTTAGAGACAATATTGCGGCCATAAAATAAAAATCATTTTCATACAGGTGAAGCGGAAAAGCTCTACACATTTATTGTCATCTGTTATGTTTAAAACATGATAAAAATTTTACGTAATCCAGTGCGAAACATGTTAAGCGTCCTATCAATTCGCATATCCATATAAAATAATAAATTTTGCAGTAAAATCTTGCAAGAAATTAATCGAACATAATTCCTTTGTATTAATAAACACTGGTAATTATTATTGTGCAAGTACTAATTAATATGATCTAAGATGTCAACACACTACGTAGTGAATTAATCTGTGGACAAATGTTTTAATACCTTCGTGATCATGCGCCTAGATAGTATTTAATTAGGTCGCTGATATGAGAATCTTCCAAGAATACGCTTGTGTTAAAATTATTATTACATTTAATATAAATGAATACACACACATTTTTGAATTAAAAGCGTTGCGTTAGGCTGAAAATTAACTAATTTAACAAGCATACAAAATAATGTAGCACTTAATGAATTGTATCATCAATGTGTAAACATTAAAAACTCAATGAGAAACAAAGCTTTGGATAATTTTATCGGTTTCGTTTGCGGACACAGGTTTTACTCGATTTCTATGTCACATTTATACGACTATAAAAGGGTTCGTGTGTGTACGATAACATTTTATATGTTCACTTAGCATAATTCCACTTTACAAATGTTCGACAGCTTTTGATAAAAGTCATAACATAGTTGTTTTACGATGAATTTCATTATGGTTGATCAAAAACGTGGATCGACTTTTTTTTATACGTATAGAAGTTATTTCTAGAAATAATGCTTTAATATTTTAATGCCTTGGCATACTGTTACAAATTGCTGTACCCTACACGCGAAAATAACATCATTCATATAAATTTTCCGGAATGAGATTTGTAGTTTAATCTGGCATGTGATTTATCTAGTCTGTGGCAAACATTTTCTAAAGTTGTATAAGGAAACTAATTTCCCAGTACGTATTTATACAATTATACAAGTATGTAGGCTCGCACTATTAGCAAGATGGCGGGTAATTATTCAGAACGAGATTGTTTCTAGGAAAAACGAGAGTCCCACAAGTGTGCGACATTTTATCGTTGGTAGCCGGGCTGTCTGGCTTTGCTGTACTTTGCTGTCTTTAGTGGTATGTTATCGCTTAACGTACAGCTAGCAACGTCACCTTTGTTTAAGTCGCTTGACATACAATTTTGAATTACACGCATAACTTAGAGATACTCTCATAATCGTAATATGTACCCTATATGTACTTAAAAATAAAATGTATGCAAAACAAACGAAATATTATTACATCTATTATTTTTTAATTTAATTATCTGATCGAATCCTCACAAACGTATTAACTGTCGAAATCTTTAAAATATTAAAATGGTGTTTCATAATACATTCAGAGTTAAACGTTATGGCGTCTAGATGCTTCAGTATTACGAATATTTTCTCACGCGATCCACGCAACAACTTTATAGAAGGTATGAATCAGCAAAGGCCTAGGGCGCCTTGTTTAAAGGCACCGCCTATTTACGACGTAGATACGATCTGTGAATGCTTTTTATATCTTGTTTGTTCACACGGCTCTAAGTGAAAATGCTTTTGCATTTTTGTGACTTTGTGATAAACACAACGTTTCACTTCATAACAGTAAAACAATTTTCACATATTTTTTGTATTTCTGTCTATTAAAACTACTTTAAATTCAAAATTTTAATTATTAATAATGTTTTATGAATAGTTAGTAAAGCTCGCCTATTAGTGGTATATTGGTTAATTAATAATTACTTACTATTTTGTTAAGTCCGAGCAGCATGAGTTGATACGCCTGCTATGATAGGCAAATTGTTATATTTTAAGTACATGTGTTTGAATAAGTTTTTAGGATATAAACTGATTTAAATGTTGTATTAAACGCTTTACGAGTACATTAATTAGGACAAATTTCACCAAACGATATGAGTCTCTTAAAGTGATAGTTAACGTATTTTATATCCGTTTGCACAACATTTTAAAGGTGAAGTCTAATTTGTTTGCATTGATAATTACGTTGAGTATCGGCAACGAAACGAACATTTTCATCTTAAATATAACCTCAAAATTTGACCGCGTATTTCTAAGAACAGATGAATCTTTGTTGCGCTATTGAATCCAAATGGAATTTCGAAAATGGAAGTCATGGTATGTCATGACATTGACAAATATATTTTTAAAATTAATTCGAGTGTTCAGTCACAGGACTAAAACCTCTTTACGTGTAAACTATTTTAATTTCTTTTTTTTTTGTTCCTTTTGTCATTCACGTATAACTTTCTTTTGTTACAATTTCTCTCCTGTCATGCAATAATCACATATACAAATTAAATATATATAACAAATTTAATGGAGTTAGATTTATACCTTCCGATAGGAAACATGAGTATTTTTATTATCATTATTATTATTTGATGATCTTAAGTTACTTTTTACTCTTGAATTTATTTATAAAGGAATAGTATCCACACGTACTGTTAATGTTTTAATTTAATGATTTTTTTTATGTCAATTTGTATCTGTTTTATTATATTAGCATACAGCTATTACTTATTATGAATAGTTAGTTAAATGGCCACCCTGCGTTAAACTAGCCCGATTTATAGGTAGTAATTACATGTAATAAAACTTGCAACACGATTGAGCGATTAACTGACCACCTGTGATAAAAGCTTAAAGCTATAAATAGAATGCAGAATTATCTGCCGCAACCTGTTCTAAGAGTTTTGTATAGAGACATACATTATTTCTCATTCAATTCTCGGCTTACAGTAATGACAGTGTAATGCTTCATCTCACAGCTCTGAGGGCAACATACCGTGCCTGTGTGTTAATAGTTAAGTTAGGAATTTTGCCGGTGCGGTACGTACAATTGAGAAATTGGCATCTTGTAGACCCAAAAACCGTAAAAGCCAATGCTCCATATGTCCCATCACATGGCGCAGAGGGCGTGCCTTCGCTTTGGGTTGTCATGCAAGCATATATTTCGGTATAAGACCCATATTTCCTCATCTACCGCTTTGACTACAAGTTCTAAAAGTATTACAAAACGAGACTTACTATGTATGTTATGTTTACGTAACGTCCCCCCCCCCCCCAGACGTAATAAAAATAAAAATATTATTATTCCGTTAGTCATATAACAAAGACCTGAATGTTGAGGATTTAATAAATAAACTTTTGAAAAGAGAAACTTAAAGGCTTAATTGAGGTTCAGTGTTTTATTATTTATCAGTCAGTAACTTCCTCAATTAACCATGTTTTTTTATTCATAATTATTTTATACACTTTCAATTCAACTGCACCACATTTAGTAATGCATATAATTGCATCAGTTTAATTATATATTAGTGAAAATATGAAACTAAACTATTTTGTAATTTGTTCATTTGGTAGCCAAATCCATGGTTATTATAAAGTTTATTGCATTAGAATCGAATACCCTTTTCTATAGACCATAGGAGAATTAAATATAAGACAATCATGTTTACAATAATAATTGATTTTGTAAAAAGTACTTCTAATCAAGTTTATTATACACGCGAAACGTTCGTAGTTTTATTGTTTTATAATTAAAATGGTATTTATGTGATACCTTTTATTTTCAGATGCATATTAACTCGTTGCAACTGTGCACGGCTGTGTTGACGCTGGCTCTTGTAGCAGCGGTGCCCGCTTCTACGCCGCACCACGTCTCTCGCCGGTCCTTCTTCAACCTCCAATGCAAAGGGGTCTTCGACGCGGCAATTTTCGCGCGCTTAGATCGTATCTGTGACGATTGCTATAATCTCTTTAGAGAACCGCAGCTCTATACTCTATGCAGGTAATTATGTTTTTTATCTGTAAATATGTTGTGACGTTTTTCAGTGGTATTTTAAGGCTTTTCATACGTCATTTAATTCGTTTTTTGTATATAAGCCTCTGGTTTACGCGGGAATACGTTTGGTTTAAAGGTACAGCAGACCACAAATTAAAAAAAATGTATTGGGAGACATCATCCAGCACTGGCATGACTGATGTTAAGCTTTTGTAACGTTGAACCAATAAATAAATTTAAATAAAGAATAATATATGAAAAGCCTTATTTGCTTGTTTAATAAAATTGATACACAGAAAAACGGTCACGCGCTCTAAAACAAATTATTTTATTAAACAATTCATTGTTGGGGTGCAGGAAAGACTGTTTTATGACAGACTACTTCAAAGGCTGCGTGGAAGTACTTCAAGAGACCGATCAACTCGAAATATTCAAGAAATATATAATACAATTAAATGGGGCGGATCCTGGGATTTAGGTACCTACAAATGATTATTTAATCTTCAAAGGGTTTGGCTTACGGGTTACTGAAACTTGCATTGTTAAAAAAACAACAACAAAGTACTCAATTGTTTATAACACGTTATAAAATAAAGCAAATTTCAGTAACATACTCTACTATCCTCTATGCTCCGGTTTGGGTTTGGGGATTGATTTCTACTATCTATGACTGCACTTCTTTCACGTTCTGCATCTCTTTGCCTGTCACTAACACTTACAAAGGATTTTGATACACATATGTTATGATACACTGGTCTGGTGACGGTTTGAATGCATGTATGAGAATAGTTATTGAAATTATGTAAAGAAAAATTTCCATATGATGTGTATACCATAAAACGACAAACTAAATAGTCACCGTACAATTTATATATGTATGTACTTTACTATGTAATATTAAATCAGCTAATCGCACGCTATAGTTTCATTCAATATATATACTAAGCTGTTGTATATATTTCTTTATGTTGAATATGTTTAAAATTTTCTTATGTTCAAAAGTTTAGCTCGCTACGGCGTAGCTATAGGTTTGTTATACAATGATAATAATTATTCAATGTCACCATTTCAGATCGGATTGTTTTACCACGCTCTTTTTCAAGGGTTGTGTGGAGTCTCTGTGCCTCACGGACGAGGTGGAGGAACTGGATCAAATGATCGATTTCATCGGAAAACGCTAATGCTGCAAGTCTATCATCACAAATTCGCGAGCCATCTTATGGCGTAAAGCTAAAATAACAACCATAGAGAATCTAGAGCCGTTTCCGTCAACGAATAACCAATGCCTGATATAATAAATTATTGATTTACCATTTGTTAAGCTTTCCTGATTATCGAAATTATCCCGCTTTGTAATGAATTACGTGAAAATATATCGAGTTCCTCCAGATTTCTATCCTCAACATATTCTAGTCTTTAACGCGACATAAATACATTTATGTTTGCTAGTAATTTTTAAGTAATGTTATCATAATTTGTATTTGATAATGTGTATACAGATTTAGGTTAATATTTGTAAGCTTTGCAAGCTACGGGAGTGAAAAGTACATTAAAGATGAGTTTTATAATGTCACCGACTAGACAGGTTACAATAATCACACATTCTAGTTTGTATCATCTTTTTACCAAAAAAAATACCGACTGAGATTGCTTAAATTTTTTTATTAAATGTATGACGCATTCCAAGCACAGTATTTTTTAACAATCACCTACGCTTTTTATCTAAAAGATAATTTTTTTTTATACAGATTCACAAGTATTATTGCGTTAATTACATTTGTTTTATGACGGTATTGTATTTATATTGTAGATAGTATGTTTAGTTAGTTTTATAATTATTGTTTAACTCTGATAGTGGCCTAAATCTTTCATTTTATCACCAACATAGTTATAAATTAGCATTGTATTTAATTCATTTAGAACACACACTTTTTTGACGTTTGTGCCTGGCCGCTATGTAAATAAACGAATCTTTAGAATGGTAATAGATATACTTTTGTATCCTTTAAATCCACGCAAAATTCGGTAGGTAAACACATTTTTTATCAGCGTCAGAAAAGTTAGTAAGTAATTTAATTTTAAGTATTTATATAGATTTATTTTATATTCTTCCGACCTATTTATTTGTTGTATTTAACGATTATTAATCTATTGATTTGCAGCCGTAGATTTAACCAGTGTATTAAGAAAAAAAAAATCACTGATTTATTCTGATCGTTATCTTTAAGTTGCGGTGTATACTTATACGTCTGTTTAAACTCTTCTCTAACTGAATCTCAACTTTTATGTTTAGGCGTTTCTTAAAAAACTATAGGAATGCGAGGATTCGATGAATGGTGCCAATATATCCCAAAATATTATATAAGTATAACGAATTTAGCTAAACTTTAAAAAAAAAATTATAACGGTAACTTGTAGGAACTGAAAAATTATTGTATTATCGATTTATTAGTGAAATATATTAATCTATTTGTATAAATTTATATGAATCAGCTAAGAAACGCTACGGGTTCCATGAAATATATTAGAATTTGAAACTTACTATGATTTTATTTACAATACTTACCATGAAAAGTTATATCATCCTAGCAACATAGTCACTTTTTATCAAAACAATTATCTTTGTAATCATTATGCCTTGGCCAAAGGACATCGAATGTGACTTTATATGTATATATATGTATGTTAGTCATGTTTGCTGTACTAGCTTTTAAACAAAGACGCGGCTCCCCTCGTTCTTATCCTTTCTCCTCCTCCGCATCTTTCGTTACCTGTATACAAAGTTGCATGTCTAAGATCTGTCAGATTGATTCCTAACCGACACTTAAAGTCGTAACTCGGGAAATCCACCAAGAGGTGGGGCTTGGGCATGTTGGGACCTCTTCGCAGTAAAATCTATTCAGATAGGCAGAGAATCCACCATGCCTCGTTAGTATTTGAGTCGGATGCCTTCTGGTTGTGTGATAATAATAGTCTTGTAAGACAAGGAAGGATTAGAGAAAAAGAGCTTGGTGATGAACGCTGTCTCTCAGAAGCTGTATCCGTCACGGTACCTTCCACCACCTTCCTTCTTATGCATGCTAAATAGTGCGCACCAAAATTGTCTTCATCAACGACTGTTAAACCCTGTCTAAACATTAGCCCTATAGAATATATTTTGCCATCGCAATCTCTATTTTGGGCTTATATCGTTTAATTTAGACTTCGAGGTCGTTAACAATTCTAATTCAACACAACCACGATCTCATGAGCTTGATTTTGCTTCTATTTCTGAATAAAATATATATTAGACACGTTAGGAAACTTCCTATAACAAAAAAACTTCTTATGCCTTTTTTTAATAAATTTATATATTATTTATTTAAAAACTAGACTAAAAGATGCTGAGCAAGGCGCACTAAAGAATTACATGTGTTAAACACCAAACTACTCATTTCAGGCTTGGACACCCATTTACGATCATTATAAAGAGTGTGGAGTAGACAACTTAATAATATTTCAAATCAACGATCAACAGATTCTTGACTGGAGATCAAAATGGACGCTCAAGTGGCTGTCTTGTTCTAAAACGTCATTTGAGTGGCAATCAGTTAGTTCTAGATTTAAGTCGAGATTTGTTCTACAATCAACAAAGAGTTGCTCTGTGTTTAATTCGAGTTTGCTTTTTAATTATAGAAAATATTGATTTCGTTACACGCTGTACGATTGAAAAACGCTTTATTTAATAACTTTTCCTTTTTAATTACTAAAATACTACTTATTCTTTATGAGCATTTAATTATAAATAAGTAATAAAAAATACTTTAAATAACGTTTTTATTCAATTTACTATGTTAAATACAATATATTTTAGTAACAAAAGAAAAGATAATGCTATAGGGCTACATAACGTGAATTGGAATATAAGCCTTAAGGTACGAATCCTATTTACTTCATATTTTTATTATTTGTTCCAAATTACTTTATTTTGTATTTGGATCAACTTCAACATATTGGCAAGAAAACTTTAAATTTCAATGAAATAATAGGCCATTCTTCAAAAATACATAAAATTCAGTCAATTAACTTATTCAGTAAATACCAAAAAGACAGTAAATTGACATCTTGTTTCATCTCTTTAAATACCGAAAACTCTCTTCTCGGCGGTTTATTAAAATTTTGTTTTAGGATAAGCCAAGGAGAAATAATTATTTGCTAATTAAATAAATATTTGTTTTTAATCGTGATATCCTCAGTTTGTGAAGTCATTCCTAATTAATAATTAATTTTAGAACATGGTTTTTTGAAATATACATTTTGAAAAACATAGTAAACATTCTATGTGTTTTATATATATTTGAATTTTTTAGCATTCTTATGAAATCTATAGAATTCTTTTGCATATTTAAGCAAATAGCGACTAAGATTTATAAGTATTGAGTAAAGGAGTGATTCATTCTATATTTGAATCACAATAAAACAGTTTTGATATATAAACATTGCTTTATTTATTGATAAGACAATGGAGCGAATAGCATTCAAATAAAGAGTATGTATAGTACTACCACATTATCTGCCATAATACTAATTTTGACATCTTGCAGCATGCCTCTATTATATATGCCTTTTTGTAAGCAACAAAACTTTATTTTCTTTTATTTCATTTGAGACATTCCATACACCCAATTTTGATTGTCAAATGCTAAGACAATAATGTCCTACTCCTTAAGAGTCACTTGATGAAGAGTAAATTGTGTAAAAAAGGAATCAGGAATAATATAGTTTTCTTAACGAACTTGAAAATGTGCAGAAAGAAGCACTAGCACTCCAGTAGGTATTAGTAGTCCCCGATTGTTACATTTGTATACTTCTGTTTGAACAAAGTTTTGTGAAAACTAGCTATTGGTGTTGGAAGTTGGTGGATTAATTAGTAATGGCGTAAATAACAATATATATATTTGTAATATAAACTTAACAAACATTTCGAGAAAACTAGAAATGCAATCACCAATTTACCAGACTCAATTAAATCGGGTCATAAGCGTAGATCTCTACTTGATTGGCGTTTAAGAATAAGGCGGAGCGTCGATTTTTTTGATCGTTGATCCATTGAGTGTGGTTTGGTTCGTTAAACCGAACCAAATCTCCAATCAAGCGACATTTGAGCGTTGATTGACGGCTTGGAATACCAGCCTTATCGTTGAGTCTTTTGTTATCTGTGCTGTTATCAATGTTTTGAAGTTATTGTAATCATTTTCAAATGTCATTCATGTATTTCGAGATATTTTTTTTATTATATTATTTGACATTGGCAGTTTGTGTTGGGGAAAACAAAAATTCTAAATCTGTACTACTGTTGGGCAGACGTGAGGAACTTTTGTGTACAATGTTCAATAAATAAAAGCAGTTATTAGTCTTCGATTACGAGGTGAGTTTTCGTGTAAATCTCATATTAATCACATAAGATAATCTAACATTCGTGGCTGTGCGAAGCACTAAACAATACTTTATGAAAACACTTAATATTACAACGTTAATATAATGTAGTGATTCATTACCTTGCAATTAACTTATTGTATTACATACATCAATAAAGATGCGGTTCACATTATGGGTGCTGATGTGGAAGCACTTGATGGTCCGCATCAAAAGATTCATCCAGACACCACTGGAACTACTGTCACCATTGGTCCTCTTTGTCATACTTTACATATTCAAGGATAAAATAAGGCCAGCGTATAAGTATCAAAGCGTTGAGGGTTTCACCATTCATGAGACGGTTTGTTACATATGTTACTTTATTTTACTTATTAAGTTTAAAAGTCACTTTCTTATATTATGTAAGTAATGTCTATGGCCTGGAATTTCACTGATCAATACTTTGGCCATGATTTTAAATACTGTAAAGTGAATATTATAGTGACCTAAAACTTAGTATGAAGTTATAAAATTAGTACTTTTGTTAATTTAGTTTATTACTTTTAGTTAAATTTCTTTTTTAAATGTATTACATTAAAATATATAAGTTACATTTATGAGTAAAACTATTCTTTGATATTTTTAAGCTTGATAGTAAAAATATATATATTATAATCAGCTATATCTTATAAATCAGCTATACCTTATAAATGTTTTTAGGATGTAATTCCCTTAACTCACTTAGAGATACCAACGAGAATTTTTTATGTTCCTGAAACTACTCTTACAAATATGTTAATGGATAAAGTCGCTGCTAAATTAGGTTTGAGTAAAGATAAACAATCATGTAAGTTTTATTATGATTAGAAGTACTTTAAATTATAATTTTAACCTGTAACTTTAAACTAAGGGTTTACAGATTACAAATATCTTGATTTAAAACACATTATTGTAAATCATTATTCATGATTGTGAATTACAAATCATGTTACCAATGATCTTGGATTGCAGTGAATGCTAACATGCTATTGTAGAATAATTGTAATGGATTTTAAATTCTACAATTAAATTTATGAAAATATGTTATATACAATATTTATTTTATATGATATATATAATATTTTATATATATCATATAATTAGAATATAATATTATATATATAAATATAATATAATAAATATAATATAAATATAATAATTAATATAAATATATTATAAGATCACTTATCAATTTTCACATGAAAATTTATGCTACATTATAAACATGTATTATTCGTGTGTATTACAGATCGTAAGTTTGGTAAATACATTCCATTGTCGAATGAAACAGAAGTTACAAAAATTCTAAACACTTTAAGTGCTGATGACGCTATTGTTATTTTCCCTGATAGTGTACGGGTAAGCATGAACCATTCAACAATATTGTTAGCATATATTTAACAGCCAATCATATTGGTGTTATTTAAATTTAATTAATACGGGATTTTTAACAGGACTTTTGGCCAATACACCTCAAATATACAATACGGATGAAAAACAATTATATGACACAATCCTTTAAGGCTTATGGTAATATAGGATCACATAGGAACTTTGGTATGTTATTGAAATACACACAATATTATTTGTTATCTTATATATAAAATTTGACTGTCACAGTGTTAGTTACCATACTCCTCTGATATGCCTTGACTGATTCATTACCTAATTTTTATATGTGTAGTAGGTATGAGAAACGGCAAATTTTCATACCCCTAAGTGACAAGGGATTTTCACAGTAAAAAAATTGTTTTGTCATTATTTTTATTTTTTTATATGTGGGCATTAGAACCAAACCTAAATTTTATTGTTTGTGTTCATATTAGTTATATAATCATGTTTTATCCCGCTTCGATAACTGATAAATCATCATTTAATTAGTTATCCCCGCCAGTTATTTTTTGTCTTCACTAGAAATTACTTAAAAAAACTATATTGAAAAACAACATTAACTGGAATCCCCTTGCATTTTATAAACATTACATGTATACATGATGCTTTATTGTTTATATAGAATTATTTAAATGTATGGAACAAAAGAGAATGGTTTTTAGTGTCCGTTCTCGGAAGTCGGAGGGAATGAGACGACGTGTTTGTTTGAATTCACTGTAATGATAATGTAAACATTGATAAAAACACTAATACTTCCCCAAGTAACAAATATAATTAAGAAAACAATATTCTTGGCTTATAAGTTGCAATCGATAACAATATTTATACAAGTGGTGATTTTAAATAAGCTTCATGGGGCTAATAAAGTTAAGATTAGACTTTTATTAAACACGAGTCTTGTCCAGTTAGTGGGCCATTGCAGATTTGGTTACAGCTATTGAGACAAACACGACATCTTGAATTTATTTCTATTGCATTAATTTCATATGTATTTTTACATTCCAGCGACAATCTACAACTCCTTTCTTCGGTTACAATGGGCCATAGATAGTACTTATCTACAGCTTTTTACCGGAAATGATACTAATCTGGTAATTTTATATATTTAGTTAGGTATATGGTACATTATCTTATGTGAGCAAAAATAACGATTAATGAAAGAAACCTATCTGAAGACAAAATCTGTCAAATACTAAAGGTTTAAAAAATCTGCTTTAATTTAATAAGAATTTATTTAAGCTAGTCTTCTGTGGTACTCATAGATAATATATTCTTTCAACTCGTGTCTTTTCTTTTTCAGACAGTGTCCCTACAAGAGTTCCCGTATGCCCAAGCTCCTGGTAATGAGATTGTGCAGATTATAGGAGTAGTGATCGTGTTTCTGTCCTGGTTGTCATTAGATTTGGTCTTTGTATTTCTCTGCTCGAGGTTGTTGGAAGAACGTGCGTCAGGCGTACAAGTTAGTGTGGCCATTTTTTTCATGTTTCACAGTTTACCATCAGAGTAAATACACGTATATAATACTATTTTGAACGAGAACAAATGTGTATAAACTTCAGTGTATTAAAAAAAAATACCTTGATAAAACTCAGTCAATGACCAGGGCACCATAAGTATTGTAGATAGCAATATTAAAAAGTATTTTCGCAACCAGAAATGATACAACACAAACTTAAGCTTTAGACTTAAATGAATTATTAAAATCTTCTGTTAGCATCTAAACCAATGGTTCCCAACGTGGGGCGTACGCCCCACTGGGGGGCATTTCGAATTTTTTTCAGTTAAAATTATCTCTCTAGTTAAGGGGATTTCATATCTTTGCGGGTTCTTTGGGTTAGAGGGGGCATTTTCTTATTTTTGCATAGGTTAGGGGAGCATTTTATTATTTTTGCACGTGTTAGGGGGGCATTTTCGATTTTAGAATCTCAAAAGTGGGGCGCGCACCTATAAAGGTTGGGAACCACTGCTCTAAACTATGCTGAGCCCTGAGTATATGCCACTTTCATACATCGCAAGGCGTATTCATACAAGTTTTCGTAATTAATAGCAACTTAAGATATACACGGAATTCTACGGTAGATTACACAAATACAGCGTAATCTCCATGTAACGTCTTTCGATTTAACGACGAACTCTAGAGCGTCGAAATCAATTGATTTTTCTTCTCTCGATAACAGCCTATAGCGCGATAAAATGCACATTCTCTTCAGTGCTGTTATATAGAGTTTACGCTGTATAAATAAATACATCGTTTAAAAGTTACCAGGACTAAATAAATATTATAGAGTTTGCTATCTCTCTCTATCCTGTATAGTGTTTTGATATATGAATAACAAATCTTTGCTTGTTACCAGGAGCTGATAAAGATGGTAGGGGTGTCAACGAATATGCTAAGCCTCTCGCACTTCTTGAATGTGCTTCCCACAGGGATCATATTCGGTGTGGTGAACTCCGCTCTGTTAACCGCATCCTCGAACCCACTGTTGCCTCACACGAACCCACTGCTGATAACCATAATGTTCCTCCTCTACTTTATCTCGATCATGGCCATGGCGTTCGCATTCAGCTACATAGTCAGGAATCGTGAGTGATTTAGAGAGAACACAAAATCTCCAAATTTTACCTCAAATACTCTTAGTACTGACATTTTTGAATATGAAAATATAGTTTTTTTTTTTTGTTTTTTTTTTCCAGCTCAATACATAGTAACTATATCGTCTGTGGTGTATGTGATTCTGACGTTTCCGTCCAAATGGCTTCAGACGTTGACTATCCCCTGGTGGGCGTTGCCCATCACAATGCTTATTCCACACGCGCCAATGTTGTCTTTCTGGTCGGAAATGGTTTCTTTAGAAATGTATGGTGAGTAGAATACTACTATAGTGGTCAACGATTTTTTTTAATAGGAATGATTTTTAATACAATTTTAATTATTGAATCATAAGACAATTACATAACGTATACATAAGAATTTCTTTACATCAGTGTATGCATCACATTTATTTTTTTTATGCGTAAAATAATTAAATTATATCAAATTGTTATGAACGATTTTAAAATTTTCAATATGTTAAGTGTTATTCCAATGATTACAAATTGAGAATTTAATAAAAAAATGTTCATTATTATATCGCTTCTAATATAATTGTTTTAGTTTTAATAGAAATTGTAAAGGACGCAAATATTGTATCATTTTTCATTACAGGCCAAGGAATATCGTTTTCCAATATGGCGACAGCGCACGCTAAAGGCACCGTTTCAGTACTCAGTTGCTACTTGTTTCTAATTCTGCAATCGGTTATTTTCTTCTCGCTCGCACGCTATCTCTCTCTCGTTCTGCCCGGGCCATATGGTCAGCCGTTGCCTTGGACTTTCTTCTGTCAGGTATGTTCAGCTGTAATGATTTAGTTTAATTGTGTAAAAATAAACGATATATTTTGTATGTCAACAGAAAAGTTACTGGAACAGGAAGCAAATTGTCCCAGAAGAAGAAATAGAAGAATTGGAGGAGATGAGAGAGGAAGATGCTGTGTTCTTTGAGCAGTCACCGAGGAATGCAGAAGTTGGCATTAAGATTGTCAACGTTTCTAAGGTATATTTTTAATAGTATCTTTCTATTCAATATAGTCTAAAGAAAATGCCAGTTATAGAGTCATTATAAAGGTATACTGTGCCGGTATAAATTAATTATTCATTTCGTATAATTTTTCTTTTTTAACACAAGGTTTGGGTGCATAATAGGAGCTAGACCCCACCCCAGGGAAACACTGTGTAATGGGCTAGTTTAAAGCTCTTCCTATATTGTCATTTCTAATGGGTGAGCGTGTGTGTGTAATTTGTGTGTGCATGTGTGCGTGGCCGTGAGATATACTGAAGGCGCTATGAGGCGCTGGTATTGTAACTTTTCAGCTTCTAAGGTCTATTTGTAAAAAATGGTGTCACAGATGCATTTCTGAAATAATCTTTATGATTAAAACCCAGTTAACACTATTTTTATAATATGTGTTTTTAACGTTTTAAACCGTGTAATTAATCACTTTCAGGTTTTCGATAGGAAACGTGCGGTGAATAATGTCACGATGGACGTATTAAAGGGGGAGATTACGGTGTTGCTAGGCCACAACGGTGCTGGGAAGACGACGCTTATGTCCATTATAACTGGTAACACGTGACTTTCTTGTGAGAATAGGAGATTTTTATGGAAGTGTTAACCGCCGCCCATGGACACGGGAGATCTTGGCAACGTACCAGCCTTCTAGGCAGGTCAGAGTAATGATTTTCAATGGGTGCAATATGATACAGGGGTAGCCTATCCTTTATGGCAGCAGGAAGGAAACTCCTATTCACTCTTTTGGTGATGGTTCTTTACTTATACTGTACTTTAAAGTTTTAAAAATTGTCCCACAATTGTAGTGAGAATATTTTCTAGGAATGCTAAGTCCAACAGACGGCAAGGTGTACGTCGAGGGACTGGACACGTGCACGCAGAGAGAGGAGATGCGGCAACATCTCGGCCTTTGTCCGCAGCACAACCTCTTCTTCCCGGATCTGACGGTGCTGGAACATGTCATATTCTTCACTATGGTAAGATGTGTCACGACGCCATCTTTTAAGTGTACGTGAGAGCTTTTTTTTCACAGCCCTGAACCGAATGCACCACCCTGGTTGATTATTTTATGGTCTTGTTGACCTGTTCATGATGCGGAATTGAATGTAAATGAATGTTGAATGTGAATTTATTCTCGAAACTGGATTGAGACTAAGAAATTTATTATTATTTATATTTTACTTCTTTGTACTTAATTGTTTTCAATACTTTAAAGTTTAAACACTAAACTATATGACACGCAAAAAATTTCATCACCGTTGTTACGTGCAGTGTACACTCTATGTAACGTCAGTCGATTTAACGACAAACTCTAAAGCGTCGAAATCGAAGGCATTGGTTGGCTTAGCTTGTATTCCATACTGATTTTTCTTTTCTTCATGTAACGACCACTTTAAAAATTCACAGTCCCTTCAGTGTCGTTTGTATAGAGTTTACACTATTTTTAACGAGTTATAGTACGTTTAAAATAATAATATTCATACTTCAGCTCAAAGGCGAGGGCTATAAAGAGGCGAAGTCGTCGTCGATAAAGCTGCTGGACCACTTGGGCTTGGCCAGCAAACTGAAGGAAGCAAGCAGTGCTTTGTCTGGGGGCATGAAAAGGCGGCTCCAGCTCGCGTGTGCCCTCGCCGGAGATTCCAAGCTGCTGGTGCTGGATGAACCCACCGCTGGTCTGGACGTTGAGTCTCGGAGGCAGTTGTGGGATTTGTTGTCGGTAAGCAATACTTGTTGATACATTGTTTGTTATTTTCATACCATTTTTGACGTTATTTGACGTCACGTGAATTAACAAGTATTATTTGTTTATTCATGCCGTCCACTATACGAATACAACCAAGGTGTGTTTCTTGCCTGCTTCTTCTCTTCAAAGCGCAGTCGTCGTGTCATTTAGTTTTATATTGAATAAATAGATTTGATTTTGATAAGTTTTGTTATTTTTAAGTGTTGCCATGTTGGCAACGAATCGAATGTTGGTAAAAATCAAAAAAAAAATATAACTCTTTCATGAAAAGAGATAGAGTATCATATATGAAAGAGCCCACAAAAAATATAATAGTATTGTGAATGTGGACGAGTCGGTTGATGTTTTTTCTGACTCCCTTCTTACCTTTCTTGGCGGCATAAGTACCATAAAGAAAACCTTTTTTCATGTTTTAACTCTTAAATGGTTTAAGTTCCCATGTTATTGTTTTTTTCTTGGTTAATTATCTTATATTCCCATGTTATTGTTTTGTGTGTATACCTTGTTTTATTATCATATAAGTTTGTTTGTTAATATATTTAGCACATAAGATGTTTATGGACATGTCATAAATAAAATAAAAAATGTTTTAGTCACTCCGCGGTTCCCGTACTGTATTACTGAGTACGCATTTCATGGAAGAAGCGGACGCGTTGGGTGACCGCGTGGCCGCTTTGCACAATGGCATGCTACGCTGCCACGCCACACCCATGCACCTTAAGAGAGCCATAGGTATATTAGAACTTTTCATATTAATGATTTGGATGTAAACTTTGCTCACCTTAGGCTATCTTGTATGTTAAAGAAAATTCTCATTTTTCATCGTTTAAAGCGTACGTTATCTTTCATCGGTCGTTATTTTTGCCTTATTTATTTATACGGCCGAAGCCAAAAAACACATACAATTTTTAACTTAAATCTAACAACCTCTTACATTCGTCCACTATCATTCCTAACCCTGTCATTAAAAATGTCATATTCTGGTGCAGAGCTAAGGAGACGATTCGTTAGGGCGATCATACGCGGAATTTGGCTTTGCCGGCGGAGGCCTGTTCGAAAGCGTACCTCAGCCAGCAATGGATGCCTCCTGAGTCGGTAAAAAATATCAGGGGCATGTAATCTTAGCAATGATTGCAGAATATTACTGCAATCAATGCCGCCCCTGATTATCTTCCAGGCAAACTTCACTACGGCAATTTCCCTGCGCCGGTTTAGATCATTATACTCTAAAATGCATAATAGAAAAGCAGTGGGATACATAAACGGATAAAACGGACTTTAAAAATTTCTTTTGCACCCTCTCTAGCATCTGTACTTATACCTGCACATATATGCTCTGTTGTATATTGATAGCGTTCCTTTTATAAAAAAAAATGTTTTCTACCCGCATCTGCACATTACCCACTTTAAAAAAAAACGATTCGTTTTTAAAAATTTCAACTTTGCCAGGCACCGGTTATCGTCTGTCGTTCACGACAACCGGGCTACCACGAGAGAACGCGATAACCGCAGTGATACAATCCCATATCCCCGACGCGGCGGTCAAGGAGGTCTCGCTCAACTCAATCTCGTACAGTCTCCCGGCGAAGGATAGCAAGAAATTCGCAAACTTGTTCACAACGCTGGAGAAGAAGAGGGGACAACTCGGCATCGAGTCTATTGGCGTTGGCAAGTCGACGTTGGAGGAAGTGTTTTTAAAGTTTGTATTGTTTTTTTTTTTTTAAACTTCCAAAGCACTGAATCAGCGAAAGCTTGAAGCTTTTTTAGAATAACAATGCAATAATTGGCTTCAGATTGTGCAGTGACATAACTACAACCTTTGATGATGATGATGAAGTGGATGCTGAAATTCAAGGTAATGTTATAAGTCTACTTGTAATAAAACATTAACAAAACAAAAATTAAGAAACATATTGAGGCGAATTTTAGACAAACGGATAAATAGCAATGTGAAATAACAAAAATAAATTAATTTAATAATTAACAATGAGACACTTATTTTTAAGGTTACTTATAATTTTATAAAGCTTCCGTAGTTAACGTATCGAGACACGCCTTTAAATCTTGTTTCTAAGTAATAATTACACACACACACAGCATTGTTTTATTTGTCATTATATTAAAGTTTAATCAAATTAAATTAATATGTTTATATGGTGAAAAAAGAGCGGAGTCTCCTGCCACAGGTACCACGAGTAGGTAGACCCGTTGGGTCCCAACATTGTTTGAGTTTTCGTATGTTAAAGAAATAAACTTTTTTTTTTTATTGATATTTTTTGTTGTTATTTGTATATAAGATTTTGTGTATTGTTTTATGTAAATATTTTCTTTACGTCTATAGATGCCGATTATCCAAAAATAACTGGAATGAAACTGTATATGCGTCAGTTCATTGCGCTGTTTCGACGCCAGTTAAAATACGTTTGGTCCAAGAAGATATCGTTCGTGCTGCTGGTATTTATTACATTTATAACTTGTAACGGATTTAAACGCGATTAATATTATGTAATTCACCATTCTATGAAAATAATTTGAAAAAATGTTTACCCTCGTATACGAGAAATGTTATGCAATGTGTCTATGGTTGCGTTTGATAAATAACGCAAATGTCAGCTGTCAAAGAAATATCATGAAAATTTAACTTTTTCCGAAAAGGTCGGCATTCGCTCCCAGCCAAGTGAGTGTCTCTGAGCGGCGACTTCACCTTTATGGTGTACAATCTTCTCGTTTGTCCCCTCATCTATAAAGAAATTGACAATCTGAAAAGGTCGAAAATCGAAAAACTAAATTTAATTTTCAGCAAATTTTTCTACCCATAGTCTTCATATGCGGTATAACGTACATGAGCAACGATAGTAAACCCGACGACGAAAAGAACCCACCAGTTACGATGGACCTCAACTTGTATGAGGATCTGCCGGATTCGCGGGTCCTTTTGAAAGTGGACAAGCAATATAGCCTACGAAGCCTTAGCGACGTGTATCCAAAAATCGACTTCACGACTGCGGACGATGTAGCCGAAAGTAAGTTTCATATAAAACCTTCTCTTAACTGATTTATTTTATATAGATTTAAGAATAATAAAAAGCCGAGTTTCTTGTCTGTTTCTTCTCGGCTCGAACAAGTGTAGAATCACATAGATTTAAGACTTTTCAATACGTTCCTATGTACCTTCCTATTTTTTGAGTGGGAGTGCCATACTTAGAGTTTCAGCCGAATGGGCAGGCACGGCCGGAGAAATAGCACTCTCTCACAGAAAACCGGCGTAAAGTGATACAATTGGACTTTGTTCATTTTGTACTCGCGTTTCGTTCGGTGAGTGAGATCTTCCAGTGCCTATCCTTTCCCCTCCCCGTCCTCTTCCTCTACCTCCCTTTTCTCAATTTTCCTTTAAAGGCCGGCAACGCACTCGCGAGCTACCAGCCGCGTGAGTGTCTATGGGCGGCGACTTCACCTTTATGGTGGGCCTCCTGCTTGTTTGCCCCTCTTCTATAAAAAAAAACTGAAGATATTTTGACTTTGAAAAGATAATAATTTTGTGTTTTTATTTACACTGATATGTATGTTTTAATAAATTGACGATCTGTTAATATTTTCAGATATTTTGCGGATCAGCAAGCGAGATCAATTCGAGTACACGAAATACATAGTTGGCTTGGAAGTCAATGAGACCGATGCTAAGGTGAGTTTTTATTTACCAAATATTGCTCAAATATTTAGTACATTCCAAATAAAGAAAATTTATTATTAAATCAACCCAATATGATGGAAATATATGTAGCTGATCCGGCAAACCTTGTTTTGCCATATAAAATAATTTTAAGTAATTTCTAGGGTAGACAAAGAAATAACGATTGATCAGTTATCGACCGGGGAAATGATTAAATTCCTAGAAAGAACAGGTTGCTGATAAAGGGTGAAAATTTAGGGTTGTATGTATTTTATAAGGTGACATAAAAAAATGTCTCGTAAAATAGATTTTGGACTGATTCTCAGACCTACCAATTGTGTTCACAGGATTTTATGAGAATCGGCCAAATCGTTTCTGAGGAGTAAGGAAACGAACATTGTGACACGAGAATTTTATTTATAAGATTTTATTATTTAAAAAAAATCACCATTGACTAAATGTAATATTAAAGGATTATGTTTTCCTGTTTTCCAAGGGTTATTTTTAACAGTATATTTTATTTTATTACATCTGTCCCCAAACATCTTATGTGCTAAATATATTTAAAAAAACAATAAACTTATAAGATAATAAAACAAGGTATACACTTAAAACAATTATATGGGAACTTGAAACAAAAGTAATGTATATGTCAAAATTTTAAATAAATTGTATATTTTTTAGATATTATACACAACCCACATACGTCACGCCGCGCCTGTTGCTTTGAACGTACTGACGAATCTGCTCGCGAAAAAGCTTCTGCCCTGGGGCGAAGACTTCGGTTTGACCACGATTAACTATCCTGTGGCTATTGAGAGATTGAAGACCGAGGAACTCGTCGAGCCAAAAAATATGTCCAACATCGTGTTGTGGGGAGCTTTCGTTGTTTTTAGTTAGTACTTCCTTACTTTAATGTCTACATTCATCGCTTTAAGCTTTCATTTATCCGTCCCAAGATACGAAACCATATTTGGGATAATATGTATTCAGACAAATCTGTGTCACTATAAAGCGCTAGATTATAAAATCAAAGTCAGAATATATTTATTCACAACAAGACCATTTTGAATCGTCATGTATCTAAGTGATTCTACGCCTGTTCGTACTCGTACCATGTTGAGAAAAAGCAGGCAAGCAACGCTAAGCTGGTGATAATAAATTCCCAAACTATATATATATATATATATAGATAATTAATTTTCCAAAAGCTTCTATATAACTACTTTTTTTTAATTTCCTTACTGACAAAGTCAACAAATTGTTTGGGATGTTGCTATAGAGGCGTATTGCAACATGCAGCGCTGGATCGCATTGAGGGCACATTACTAAGCGGCTAAATGGGTTAATAACGAACTCGGTATTCCAAATTCAAAATTCGATCTAATATAATAATAACTCTTTTAGTAATCGCGGTGACAGTCATAAATGCAGCGTCACTCGTGTGTAAAGAGCGTGAGAGCAGTACACGGCATTTACACATAATGTCCGGTTGTTCTCCGATTGTCTATTGGCTGTCGACTCTGGTCACCCACGTGTCTCTGTACACTCTGGTACTGATGATACCGACTCTGTTGGCCTGTGTCATCTTGGAACGGAATGCAACTATCAACCAACCAGCCTTTCTTGGTGAGATGAGTTTTTAGTATACGTCTCTAACATTATGAGGAAAATTGGTTTCAGGCTAAATAATATCCAGGCCAAGACTCGTGGACTTTACAATTAATATTGTTATTTTATTTTTTATTTCTTAAAACTATACAGCTTATTCCAAAAAGCACAAAGTAAAACAAAAACAGATCAACAACAACGGTCAAAACATACAATCGAAAGTAGACAACAAAAAAAAAACACGAACAGAAAAAAATTAATAAAAATATATATATACAAAGAACAAGTGCAGTATATTATGTAAAGAACGAGTTTTTTATTACAGGCATAATGTTCGTGATAATGTTGTTGGGCGTGGTGTCGTTCCTGTGTTTTGTCTATTTCGTGAGCTTTTTCTTCGCGGAACGCGCTACTGGCGGCATTCTTGTCGCGTTTATGTTCGTTTTCGGTGAGTATTCAAAGAGGTTTTAGCTTTGCTCCAATCATTTACAAATTTTGGACATTAAAAAAAAACCATTAATACATTGAATTAATTAGAAGGATTACTTAATTTCAGGATTCATAACACCAACAATAAAGACTGGAGCCGATTTCTTCAAAGACTCTCTATCGGTGTACGCCAACTTTTTCTTATCACTCGCCGGCTACATAATGCCGCCCCATACATTCGCAATGGCAGTGATGCGGACCGGCAACGTCGCCCGCGTCAACGCGTACTGCGATCTCAATAAGGCCATGTGCCCGGATCTACTCGTGCCGGATTTGAATTTCGACGCCAACAAATGCTGCGGTAAGTGCGGCAACGTCGCACATTGCAATTTTAAACTTAGAACTATTCAAATTAATCATTCTGCCCACAATGTTGCCTGTATATCATGAAATATGTCCTAGCTAGGAAAATCATTGCCAGATATTAGAAAATGCTCGGGAAAGTTTCTTAGGGAAAAATTTGGTTATTAATCGTCATTTTACTATTGATATTTTAAAGGATATAATATTTCTTTACCAAGTGAGTTTTATGCATCCATCATAAAGAATCTCTACTTTCTTTATTAACCGCTAATATATCTTTCAGTGTTAAACGAAAATTCGCTCAACTACCTCACCTTTAAGGACACATCTCCGCTCATCTTCATAATCATCTTTATTGGGCAAATCTTATTCTATATGGTAAGTTGATGTAGCGACGTACTTTTAGACCCGGCCTTCAGCCAAATTTATTTGTGAATGGGTGTGCGATTCCCAGAGCTCATCTATTCCTCTATGTCTTTTAAATATCTCCGCCTAGCTTGACCCTTGCATACCAACACTTCCTTTGATCGTCTGCTCCTTTAAAAACAATCTTCAAATGAACTAAAAATGAGTTGACTAGAGTTTCTTGCCAGTTCCTCTCGGTTGCTCGTCATGATTTGTTTTAGGTTTTTTTTCTACTAGTCCTATGTGAATAAAGATTTCTTTGACTCTTTCCAGACTTTAGTTGTGGCATTAGAGAAGGGTGTGTTCATGTGTTTGATGGATCGCATAATGAACTCGAGGTATTCGCCTGCAACCAGCACCAACATCGACCAAATGGTATCCGCTGAAAAGTGCTACGTGAACAAGGCGATTGATTTACGTAAGTATTCATTTATTGTTTAAAATCGCATGCCGCAAATGTATGGGACAGGTTAAGCGGTTCTTTTGTATCGGCTGTTAAAACCATGACGTCATCAATACTAAATTGCGCCAACGAATTTCTTTCGGCCATAACCACTTGGGGCTGGCCAATTGGTTTCTAGGATCCCCTCTTTTCGGTTGTATTAAATGCTTCCCCCACTTAGTTGTGTTTTGACGATTAACACAAGAGGGATGTCAATTGTCAAAAACGAATGACGCCCGACTCCTTGACGTCACAGATAAATTCATATGTCATAGATTATGTAGAATGTGCGCTTTACAGATTTTGTTTTACTGATTTTTTAAACCTACTAGTATATATAATTTTCTTTAAAAAAAATTAATTGATTATTTTATTTGGTTTGACACAAAACTGGACGGTGCCGCCATTTAAGTAATGAACTACTATGTTTGGAGAACACGCCCTCTCTTATTACATTTTAACAGTGAAGTATACAAAGAAAATAAGTACAATACAAATCACAATAATATACAATGCAAAACATTGGATGTATATACAGTGTAATCTCCATGTAACGTCACTCGATTTAACGATAAAGAATCTAAATCAATTGGCTTTGTTGTGTTTGTTTGGTTGGTTTAGCTTGTGTTGGCGATTTAAAGGAGTAACGGAGAGTTTCTTGCCAGTTCTTCTCGTCCTCTCTACGCCCTTGATTTGAGAACTGGCAGTAAATGTAGAGTCGAATGTTTTTTATTACATTTTATTTCTTTTTGTTGACGATTCACAAGTGTACCATAGTTACCTATATGAATTAAAATATTTTTGATTTTATTCCATACAGTGATTTTGCTTCTCTCCATTCAACGACCAATCTCTATAACACCATACAATGCACACTCCCTTCAGTAGTGACGTTATATAGATTGTACACTGTAAATGCATATTAATCTATGATTCAGCAACCCGTGACATACGTGACGCGATGTTGGTGGACGATGTGCACAAGAACTATATACGCCTCTTCAGGAAGCCGTGCAATGCCGTCAAAGGTGTCAGCTTTTCAGTCCAAAAAGGTAATCTGTGCATTTATTTTCTATCGCACCGCTATTGTCTGTCTCTCTTCATCACAGCGTAACCACAATTGGACAGAGAGGGACGATGAGTACTTTGAGATTTATATCTTTCTCCTTTGTGTTTGTAAAATAGTCTAGAGAATTTAACGCGATTTATGTAAATAAAACTATTAAATTAACGTTTTCTATTTGGACTAGTAAAACAGTATAAAAAATTTATTATTATTTATTTGATATCATCACTATATAGATAGTAGGTATAGAAATTGATATGTCTTGTGGGTTGCCTGGAAGGGATCGCATATTAGCGATTAGGCCGTCCGATCCTCTCATATGTATTGACATCTATTAACATCTTCTACTTGCACTGTTTAAGTGCAATAAATTGTGAATGAATAAATAAATATCTATCTCGTGATATTTTTAGGTGAATGCTTCGGTCTGTTGGGCGTGAACGGTGCGGGGAAATCGACCACATTCAAAATGCTAACGGCAGGCCAATGTCCCACTAAGGGACGGATATTCGGGAACGGGTATCATATGGACAAGTCGAGGAGTGAGGTAATGAATTCTATTTTTTATTTTTTCTTGGATTTTGCTGGGAAACAATGTCTCACATTTAAAATTTCCCAATTCGGTTAAGTACTGATTCAGAGTTCGGATTAATTGAAAAAAATGTAAGCTTATTTATAGCTTGTATTATGGGTAAATATATCTGATTAACAACTATAACTGTCATTAGGTTCCTAAGATAAGATATTTTTAATAACATTTTTTCAGTATTTACGATCGCTGGGCTACTGTCCGCAATTCTTCGGTTTGGACGTGTTCATGACTGGCCGCGATAACCTCACGCTGTTGCTGACGCTACAGGGCCGCGATGAGAAACATATACACGATGAGGTCGCCTCTTGGATCGATACTGTGGGTTAGTATACGCGTAGCAGCACTTCTTGAAATAATCCCATGTAATGACCCTGATCAATAATTTAAATAATAAATAAATATTTTCAATTAAAACCTATTTTACCGTTTATAATTTGTTAATACAACCGAGACATAGCGTACAAGGGCTGGATCCCTATATATTCATCAATACACACGGATTTTTTTTGGACGGACCTCTACTAGATTCCTTAAATCCTCGATTCGCAAAAATGTCTTGTAAAACAAAAGCGTCTCTTGTTTTATTTTCTCTTCAGGAAGCTAACTAGTCCCCTACATTTCCAACTTCCACCAGGCTTAGGAAAATACGCAGACCAGCCGGTGAGCGGGTACTCCGGTGGGTGTGCGCGTCGACTCTCCACTGCGGCGTCTCTGTGCTGCAACGCCGCCGTCACACTGCTGGACGAGCCCACTGCCGGCGTGGACGTCGCCGCGAGGAGACGTGTCTGGGCGGCGCTGAGGCGCGCTTTGTCCGCGCGCCGTTCGCTCATTATCACCTCACACAGGTATACCAACCGTCTCAGAGCATAGATATAAAAAGTCCACAGATTAAAAATACCAAACGTAATAGACTCTTGAGATCTGAAGTACATTTCAGTATGGACGAGATGGAGGCTCTGTGTAATCGTATTGCCATAATGTCAGCGGGGGAAATACGTGCTTTGGGCGAACCGGCCGTGCTGAGAGCCAATCACGCCGCGGGACACGCCCTCACACTCAAACTGATGCCCAGCGCTACCGACGGTATTTTGATCTTTGACTTTCATATTAGTTGCTCGAGGTTTTATAATTAAATCGTTGCTAAGTTGTGGCCTTGAAATATTAATTATACCTTTGTCATGGTGGTACCAATTGTTTAATTAAATAAGTCCAATGACTTAACTTGAATTAACAAAGATAAGCCAAGATAATTTATAATACTTCAGTAACCGAGATCTAACTTTAATAGAACCTTAGTCTTATGAATGTATTTATTTAATTTCCACCAGCTTATTAAAATTAATTAAAATTTTGTAACAGGTCTTCATGTGTTAATGACATTTTTTTTCTTATACAGAGACGGATGGCTCGAAGCCGGATTTGCAAAGGCTAAAGGCTGCTTTAGTGAAACGCTTCGATTGTACACTCAAGGATGAGCATAAGGTAACCAACATTCTAGTAGTAAACGTACAAAGGAATTGGAATTTTTACATTTATTTTTGGTTACTAACCTACAGCTGATATAATAAACGTATTAGCATTAATTAATTCAGACATACTTAATAAACATGGGCTTGATAAAACCCATTTTTGTCTGAAATTTTTGCTCAAATTATCTATACAGTATTTTAATAAATAATATAGACAATGAAATACGAGCACAACCGATTTTTTTTTAATTTTATTTATTAATTTTTACTCTGTTTCCGTAATGTCAGTTATATACGTCACCTTTCGACGATTTCCACCACCATCGTCACCATACCACGAATGAGTCTCTTGTCTATGTTTGAAATTAAGAAAAGCGAAAATCTTCACAAAAACCAGCGCCAAGAATATGTTTATCCTATTGCTTACAATCTTCACGTCCCCCTCTTCTTTTCTCTCCCTCTGTCCCACACTCCTTTCCGCCATTCACCCCACAATTCCCGTAGAGAATGTTAACACCTACACAAACTTTCCAGCAGGTGTGATTGAGCTTCAGTCAAATACAACTACTTTAAGAACTTTAACTTTTATAACACTATATTAATTACATTGAATATATCAAAAAAAACTAACAATTTTATTAATATACTGAGATTTTTGTCACCTAAGGAATTTATTACAGAACATGCTACAATACCACATTAACGAAGAGCTGCCATACAGCGAGCTGTTCTCAGCTTTGGAGAATCTAAAGCAGAAATATCCACTGATAGAAGACTATTCAGTTACGGAAACAACACTTGAGGAAGTGTTCCTTTCGTTTGCCCAAGCTGAAACGCCTGGGCACGATTCGCCCGCTTAAGCATAAAAGGTGATTTATTTTTATTAAACCCTACAACTTGGGGGAGGTTAAATTGTGATTGAGCTGTATTAATGATGCTAAAGTCAGCTATAGATAGTAATTAATATATTTAATTGTAGCTTAAGTGTTTATTTGGCACTTTACACTATAGACTAACAGGGCAGGCTTGGCAGATAATTTATAACTTTGTGGTTTTTTAATACCAACTACAACTATAAAGATGTAAATTTAAATGTATGTAAAACATGATACCTATTAGAAGTGCCTGATACTGTTTTTGTATAAGTCGACAAACTTTGAAAAAACGTGATATTAATTATAATTTGTATTATTTATCATATAGATAGGTTGTATGAACAAATTTATATAAATAAAATAAAAAATTACTTTTGTTCAAATTGTCTTTGTTGATACACAGAGATAATTATGTATTTAGATAAGTATTGAACCACCTATCGTTTTTCATGTTGTGCAAACTTATTTAGTTTAAAATATTTTTAATATATGTAATTAATATTTTCATTATCTCTTAGTTTATGCAATGTCATGGTATGAATGTATTTATTTGTTATGTCATCAAATTTAGTTTTCACTAATGTGTACTTATATCTGTTTCCACAAAGTAATATATTAACTTGTACCCATATATAAATAAGACTGTTTATTCTGCTAATAAATGTTTATGCTATGTAAGATTTTATTTCAATACTAAAATATGCCAGACAGTCGGTAAAATCAAAAGAAATAATCCATAATAAACTTAAATATTTATTTACATATAATACACCATATAAAAAGTAAACATAAAATTATAAATATAATATTATAAAAGTAAAATAAAGATAAAACAAGTTTCATCTTTGTCCCTTAAATTGATTGCATTTATCTTTTAAAACCATTGTAATCTAAACTAAGTGTTCATATCATACATTAACAAGCAACTTGTGTGACATTGCAATTAACAGTGTATTAGAAAAACTTAAAATGTAATTAAAAGGCGGATACTAGCTAATTATTACAAATAACATCACATTGATAACATATTTTGATATTATACCTACAATTTAGAGAATGTATAGGAAATTATTAAACCTATTTCTTTGGAGGAATACTTTTATGCTACATAATGTTTTGTAATAAAAACAAAGTACCACATTTACATTGACCTACTTAAAACAACATTACTTATCTATACTTTTTGTATCTAAAGCCGTGAAACATTTTTTCACATCTGCAAATACTTCATGTGGACTCACTTCCGCTTTGACCCTTCTTACTAAACCCTGTTTCTCGTAATGATCAATAATTGGCATTGTATCATTCAAATATGTGTTAAACCTTTTCTTGAGACTCTCAATATTATCATCCGAACGGCCACTGCCAGCGGCGCCACGTCCTAAGCACCTCTCGGTGCACAAATCACGCGAACATTCAAAAAATAACACAAAAAGAAGCTTCGTTTTGTCGGACATAACGCGTTCCCAACCCTCTAAATTGTCTTTATTACGTGGAAAACCATCAATAAGAAACTGCGTCTTTCCCGACTTCTCCATAGCTTTATGAATTAATGAACACGTAACCTCAACTGGTACGATTTCTCCGTTGCGAATTTTCTCTTCGATCATTTCACCATATTCCGAGCCAGGTCTCTGCCGCTCCTCTCGTAGTAAATCACCAGCCGATAAATGCACGAATCCAAATTCTTTGAAAATAAGAGAACACTGAGTCCCCTTGCCGGCACCGGGTGCACCCAAAACGAAGACTACCTCAGGCAGCATTTTTGCAATATTTGTCCTCACGGAGGCGAACAAACGATTCCACATGAAATGTGTAAGACTACTGAATTCAAGTTATTTAATGTAATAATTTTATCGGAAGAAACATGCGCGTAACTGAGTTATCTGACCTTGGTATTTACTTGACATTTTAAGTTTAAATTTTGCTTACAAGTTTTAAATACACGGTGTATTTTATGTCAGTCGTCAGTTGAGTGACAGTATAATGTCTATCGAGTGTTGTCAATCGTCAAGCTCAACAGCTATTGCAAAGTTATTATATCAACCCTTTGGAAAGTGGCACTTTTCATCTATATCTATAAACGCCTGTTTATAACTCAAGAACGGCCGATTTGGGTGAAAATTAGGTAATCGGTACTTTAAAAACAGATGGGCATAGTATGTTTTTTTGACATGTATAGAAAATGTTCAATTGCTGATACCCGAACAAACTTAATGATCAACGTCACAACACGTGTAGTATTCAGACATAATGCAGTCCCTAAATCTATTTTTAATACAGCATCATATAGTCCATTGCAATGTTACAATTTAAGGACGAAATTAGGTATTTATTAGAGGACCACATTTTATTTTTGGGGTCCATAGAGTCATTTTTAACATTTTTCTTTAATCATTTCCAAGATGGCGGCCGAGGGACAAGGGTTCCTACAAACTTGAAGTTGAGCTTCTATGACACACATGGGAGGCTGGATCTAATCCAATTCTTGGATTGGGTTTACACTAAATATACTCGTTGATCTACTTTAACAATAACAAATTTTTGGGTACATGACTTCAGATAGATTATAAACAATACAAAAAGCTTTAGTAAATAATCAAAGAACCTTTTAAAATGAAAAGATTTTTATTTATTGTTTGAGCACATTTCATTTTTTTCATCAAGCTTCGTTCTTCCTCTTACCTGAAAAATGAAATAAAATTATATACCACTACACATTATCAAAGAACTCTTTTGTAAACTCATGACTCAATCAGATAATAAATAACGTTTTCCGCAAAAATATTCAGAACAGGTCTGTGAAATATTCATCATTTTAACATTAACTGAAAATTTGGTAATTCATATATACGAATACGGACTAAGTAGAAAGTTTTTGAAGCCAATATTAAAATAACCTATAGATAAGTAATAAGACTCAATTTCATATGTATTTTAACTTACCGTGAAAACGTACACTTCATCATCTGAAATCCCCCCCATCACACACACTATTGGTTATCTGCAAAATAAATTCTATATGTTAATGACGGTTCTTACATCGCGCATAATCCTAAAAGTTAAAACAAAAATTCAGTCCTGTTGAGCTTTATGTAACCATCATGGAGCATTTGGCATAATATTAACATCATTTTAATTACAGTCCGTTAAAATAAGCTTTCTTACTACTACTACATAAAATAATCAATATTTTATAATAAAGTAAACATACCTTCATAATAGGAAGAGCTTCAGACAGTCTGTTTCGTTATTGTAATCTGTAAAGAAGCAAATATATTATTTTCTTGTTTTATTGTATGGTTGTTATTTTTGACTAATTTATTATCCTCAGTCCTGTTGAGCTTATGTAACCATCATGTTTGGCATATGGCATAGATTTGTCATCATTAAATTTAATATAAACACTCTACATAGAAATTTACGAGTGTTTAATCTTATCAAAATCAAGAATATCCTTCAAAGTGTACTTACATTTTTGTGATTATAATTATATCTTTTTGATGTGACATCATTATTCCTGAAATATAAAAAATAGTACATTTAAAACACTGAAAATTGAATGTTAAATTAAGATATTAGTCAAATCAATCAGGCAAAAATAGTTTGTCCTCATTAATATCAGAACAGGTCTGTGTTTTGATCATCATTTGGAAAAATGGGTTACAAATATGTGAGAGAATTAAAAACTTACACTTTTAAGAGTTTGCTGAATGCATATCTGTAACAACATCAACAATTAGTACTTTTCCTACATTGTATAATCATATTATGTGACTGAAACTTACCTCATAGTTGTATTAATAGTTTTTGGAGTTATTCTGCGTCAAAGCAGCTAAATTGATACAAGAATACAATAGAAAAATTATAATTTAAAAATTAATTACAGTATAATAATGGTGTTGTTGTAACATTTAGCTGGGTTTACTAGATCCAGACTACTGTCCAGATGATGTTTATACGATATTTGATAAATTAATGTTCGCTCAGCGTGAAGCTTCAATTGTCTCTATTGTAAACTCATTTACAAATAAAAATGTAGACTGGATGTTACATATAGTACAATGTTGATATATTTCATATTTGCTACGCGTTTACAATTTGTCCAAGTATTGCGCGAGGTCGGGCAAACCTTCCTTGAGTCCTTTCCGTTTTCTTGTTTCCTAAAACAAACAAACATTTCATTGTAGATTTATCAGGAGCGCTCATAGTAACCAAATTCGTTAAAAATAAAGTTTTAATTCTTGTTTTAGGCAGTTGTATCGTCTCGGCCGTAGCATACAGTCCTGGGACATAAGGATAGAGGTCCTATGCAGCGTTTAAAGCGAGTCGAGTTTATCTCCTTCCGACTTAGCCGTAGCCTTCAATGCCCTAACACGCGACAACACGTGTTCTGGCTAAGGCACGGCACGGTAGTCGGAAGGTTATTCAATATGAAAGAAAATTTATATGACATACCACTACAACGGCGTGGGGCTTGGATCCAGCTTCACTTGGGTCTCCGGGCAGGATTTGCCAGTGGTCAAACACACACTGAGGGAAAGCCTGTCCTCCAGTGTTGGAACGAAGGTCAGCGGTGAATCCGAAGGACTCGTTGACGGGCAAGTATGCCTTTACCACGAACATGGGAGTTCCGGCAACTTGGGACTCTTCGAAGACGTGACCACGACGACGGTTGAGTACTCCGTAGATACCACCCACGGCTACTTCAGGACACTGCAAATTTTATCACAGTTAACCTTAACTGCCAGTTATTGTGCAAATACCAAAAATGTTACAACTGTTGTTTTTTGTAAAAACGAAACCAAACTAAGTGGTTAGTTTATTTTAACCAGTGTTAGTTTTATATTTAGGCAAAGAATGCATAAGAGTCTTCGCCAAAACACTGAACTGTTATTATACCACGCGTCGGAAAAACGCACGAGTCAACATCTCTCGCCCGCATAGGAATACACGTGGAAGACATTTTTCTTTAGTTTCATCACTTTAAGTGCCAAGGTAACATTGGAAAAATAAAAAAAACCCAATTGTGTTGTTTATTTAAGTATTAAAAGGCGAACCAGTAAAGAAGAAACAACTCATTTTGTTAATTAGATGGGTGGTTACCTGAATTTCGCAAAGGTACACCGGCTCCATAAGACGTGGTGCAGCAGTCAGAAGACAGGCGTACAGACACCTCCTAGTCGTTGGAATGATTTGACCACCACCTCTGCACCACAAAATTTAAGAATTACAACAATTATTCATAATATTACAATAATAAATATTCAAATAAATAAATATTACAATAATGATAAACAAACCTGTGGATGGCGTCAGTGTGTAGGGTGACATCGTAGATGTTGAATCTGACACCTCGCAAGTTCTCTTCAGCCATGACTCCCTCTTTGGCCGCCCATTGGAAACCAGCCACCACGGAATCCTTGATTTCGTTAAGGTATTGAACTCCCTTAGTACAGTCTACGAGTAGGTTGGGGCCGGTACCTTCGGGACCGAAGCACCAGATCTTACGGGCCTCAGTGAGGTCGTACTCGTATTTCTCAGTCAGGTAACGCGCACGTGTCTTGAAGTCATCACGGGGGTTAACTTTGCCCTGTGCCAAAGATGCATGCATTTATTTAATCTCTTAAAACGTTTATTATCAAATGTTTTAAGATAAATGAATATTTGTAACTTCTCGCCCGTAGCATACAGTCCTGGGACATAAGGATAGAGGTCCTATGCAGCGTTTAAAGCAAAGAGATTTTATCTCCTTCCAACTTAGCCGTAGCCTTCAATGCCCTAACACGCGATAACACGAGTTCTGGCTAAGGCACGGCACGGTAGTCGGAAGGGTTTCTTTACACATCATAAAGTCTACAGATGATCACAACTGGCAGTGAGTTTTTTTTTGTAGGTAACATAATTAGATGAATTATAGAATAAAATCCTTACGTCATCAATGTCTTCAGGCAAACCGTCGGGCATTGGGCAGGCCCTCATGAACAAACGGTTGTGCTTGTTGGGGGACTTGGACAGACACATTTGGTTGGACTCTTCAGCCACTGTCTCACGGTACGACACCACGGGGTCGGATTTCTTAATTGGAATGCATGCGTGGTCTTCTTCTAAGTCCTAAACAGAAATATACCACATTTTTAGTTATACAGTTTTTGTTAAATATCAATATAATATTAAAATTGTTAGTAATAAATACAAACCTTAAGACAGATCTCGAGATGGAGCTCTCCAGCACCAGCCACAATGTGTTCACCAGACTCCTCGTTGATGCACTGCACCATAGGGTCTGATTTGGCCAGACGCTTAAGACCTTCCACCAGCTTGGGTAGATCAGCTGGATTCTTGGGCTCAACAGCCACTCGTACTACAGGTGACACACTGAACTTCATGACCTATTCACCAAGTTTTACTTTGTGTTAATCAATAAGAAAAAGCAATTTCCTTCATCAATTTGAGGCTTTTTGATAAAGTACATGTATCAGTCATTTTTGGGGTCATAAGTTATTGAAGCCTATGACCAATTCCGGAAAGATTTTCTGTCAGTCCTCTTTGACACCCAGAAGATTAGATTAATCAACTGGCAACACTTGGGACTATCCTCACAAATATTCAACTACATGAAATGTTTCGCAAGGCGTAATTAAATATTAAAAGTATTATATAAAAAAACATTAATATAATTAGTTGTTACCTTCATGTTGTGGGCATTCTTGAAGGTGGTAATGGTACCAGTCTTGACAAGGAACTGGTCAACTCCTACCAAACCACAAATGTTACCAGAGGGCACGTCTTCAATGGCCTCGACGTAACGTCCCATCATAAGAATGGTACGCTGGATGGTCTTCTCATACAGATCCTGAATTAGTTTGTTCATATTAATTAAGTAAGCTCCAACTTTAGCAACCAAATGTCTTTGAATGGAATAAATGTATGCAACTGTAATTTATGAAGGTCTCATGCGACGCCATTACGTATTGAGGCAAAGTGATGTATGTAGATAGACATTTGTTTCTCTTACCTCTTTCTTGCCAGGTTGGTAGTTAGGTCCCATGATGCGGGCCTTTTGTCCAGTAATTACTTTGCCGGAGAAGACTCGTCCAAAGGCGTAGAAACGTCCCTTGTCAGATGTCGGTACCATCTTGCTCACGTACATCATTAGGGGTGCTTCGGGATCACAGGTCTACGTAATAGTAATGTAAGATTTATATAAGTCTGTCTCAAATCATTTTTGTAAACCGTGTTCTAAAGTATTTTTTTAATGAATATATTACCTTGATACCCATAGCGGCCTCGTCATCGTGAGGTCCTTCGTACAACATCTCCATACGGTATTTCTGAGCGACCACAGGTGAAGGCAAGTGAATGGCAATCATCTGAAGCAGCGCTTCACCAGCTGGTAGCCAGCTACGCATCACAACCTGGCGAAAAACGAATAGTTTAATTTTGTTAGCTTACTTTGATAAGTTTGATTACCAGAAATGTCAACATTAAGTGATGAACACATTTTATGGCTAATAAATAATGTATTTATTTAAAGTTTAAAAATGTTTAGTTTATCAGATATTGTCAGCTGACATTTATTAGACATTATTATTAGGCAAAGTAGAAATGTATCAGTCATATTTGGGGTCATAAGCTATTTGAGCATATGGCCAATTCCAGAAAGAATTGCTATAAGTCCTCTTTGACACCCAGAAGTTAATATTTATCAACTGGCAACACTTGGGACTGGGACAAATAATTAATTTTTAAATGTTTAACCTTCAATAGAGCTTTTCCATCCTTGTCTGAGTCTTCGTGCTTGAGGGTGACTCCAATCTTCTTGAGCAGACTGTCGATCTCTTCCTTGCGGAAGTTCATGATGGCGTCGAACACCTTGTAGATTGGGTCCAACACGTACATACAGAAGGATCGCTTGTTGTCGTTGTCCCTCTGCTTGGCCCATTTCTTTGTTTTTGCGTTGAAGAAGTTCTCTCCCCAGAGTCTACATAAATCATTTCATGATGTACTTACATGTATTAGAAAACAATTACTACTACTAATGAAATTGCATATGCAATAACTGCTTCAGTAGAAAAATAATGTATCTCAGTACTAGTTGCAAAACATCCATGAAGAATGCCTTACCAATCCAAGCTGAGTTTTAATATCTGTCCATTCTGCCACTGGTGTATAGTGTTGTTAACTTTACCCAGAATCAATGGGACAGGTTTTTCAAGTTGCGCCGCTGCTGGATTCGTACTAAGTTTTACTGTGCGTCGTTAGATTTTTGAAGTTGCGTTTTGGGTTCGAGTCTTTATTTTTTTTTGAATCTAATATCAATTGCTACAAGGAAATTGATTTTTCGTGGAAAAAACAAAGCAAAGTTGCATAATGCGACAAACGACGAAAATATTGATTGCTTGCAGTAAACCGATTTTTTATACATACGTTTACAGAAGCTTGGCCGTGTAAATAATGTCAAAAGCTTTGACGCTTGGCAAAATGGGTTGGTAACTTTGTTTTTAGTTGCTGATTGGTTTTTACTGGTGTATGAATATATTTATATTAGACGGTAACTAAAAATTATTATAGCAACAAATACATACTAAAAGCTTGTATCTTACCTGTTCATAAGCTTGACAAGGTCGATCTTGAATTTGTCAGCGTACATTTCAGAGAACTGTTTGAGTGTAAAAGCCCAGCCGTGAAGACCAGAACCGAATCCTACTGATCCCTTGCTGGGGTCAACGCGGACCTCGCCTGATGATTGAAAATTTATTTTAAGTCACCATACTTTTTTAGTACTCTGATGCGTCAAGATAAACGCACCCAGCATTGAATTGATTTACCTGGGTTGTCAGTAAATTAATAAATTTAGTTTTTTCATAAATGGAACACACATTCTGTCCAAACTGATGTAGAATACTTTTAAAAATAAATAAATTTACATATTATATTTCTGTTAGCTTAAGATAAATAATGATTTGTCACTGTTATTAACTGTGGTATGTACACGACGTCACAATTCGAGAACTTAAAAGTATATCAATGTCAGGTTCAATGACTTCTATTAAGTAACCAAAAACCAGTTCAGGACACTTCCTACCAACAAAAAAACGTTGGTTGATACTTAAATAAATATATGCATCAAGGCTTTATATTGTAAATCATTGTATATGCTATTTCTGCAGTTTATGTCAAAATTTATTTTCAATTCTCAATATCCACTTAAAGAAATGAAAATATTTAAATAACCAAAATAAAGATAAATTTAATCAATCTTTAAAGAAAAATTGCTAGGAATCAAGATTGTAACAACAACAAGTGATGTGATCAAAATAAATAAAAAGCAATTACCCATAGGACCACCATCGTCATTGTAAGTGGCAATAATAACGTTAACATTTTCCACAATACGCTGGAAAGTCTGGTACAACTCCTCAGACTCAAGTTGCAACTCCAAGAGGGCACGGTCCATTTTGTTCATGAACAGAATTGGCTTTATACGCTCAGCAATGGCTTGACGGAGTACAGTCTCAGTTTGGACACACACACCTGCACAAACAAGATCCTTTAAGCTATATTAAATTTGAAATTAAAATATATTTTATTAATCATACATAACCATATTTTATTAAGTAATATGCAACCAATTACAGTTAAAATATGTAGTTTCTTACCAGAGACACAGTCTACTACAACCAAGGCACCATCGGTTACACGGAGGGCAGCAGTCACCTCAGAAGAGAAGTCAACGTGTCCAGGTGAGTCAATCAAGTTGATTAAGAAACCCTTCTCACTCTTCTCACGTTGGTCTGGGTTTGTGATGAATACTAAATCTTTCTCCTCTAGCTCGAAGTACATAGATATGGCCCTAAGAATATATGAGAACAGTCAGCATCTCCCATATAAAAGCCAATTGTTAAAAGATAGTGTTATAACATCAGATGGCCGTTCTAAGAAATCTTCAAATAAATTCAGATTTTAATGGTAAGAACATTCATCATAGAAAAGTAAATAAAAAAATCTCAATATTAGTTACAATGTGGCCAAGTCAATAAATATTATGCAAATTATTGCAATAAATCAATACCATCGTTGCGCAATTGTAGATAACATTACAATGCATTTCTTTTCAGTGGTTTAAAGAGAGTATTATAAAATTTTGACATTTAAAGGTTAGAGTGAAAGTGCTGCCATATTGCATATACATATTGTAATTGCAATCTTACGTACGTAGATTTGATGGTGATACATCTGTCCTGTTCATCTTTACGGGTGTCCGTGAAACGTGTCTCGCCAGCCCTCGCACCAGCAATGATACCGGCTTTTGATACCAGCGAATCTGTCAATGTGGACTTGCCGTGGTCGACGTGAGCAATTACCGACATGTTTCGGATATTCCTCTTCTTGTCCATCATCCCACGGATTTCGTCTACTGTGAAATTCACCTGCACAAACCAAAGAACCCCTTAACATCTTGAATTTCTTGATCTTAAAGGAAAACAATAGAACAGTCTTTAATACGTAAACGCACTTATTTTGATCATAATGAAATATGTAACGGAATATATATTTAGTATTAGTTTAAATATATTCACAACACTTCACTTGTAACACTTCGAAAACGTCATCTCAACGGCAAAGCAGTCCGACGTGATCAAAAATAGGTTTTTACTACTTTTAACACAAATAACACTAAAATATACTCGCGAATTAGCAACACTATTATTCCGCTACACTTTAGTTTTCACGGATAACCTTTTCCATACTCACCATATTGGATGGTTTTTGATTTCCTTTCGATAAAATAAACTACCATACGCCAACAATGGCGTACGCGTGAAAAAGAACTCTTTTGCACTTCGTGGGCCGGATGTGGACGTCAGCTGTCACTGTCTAGTGTAGGGTTAGGTACAGACAAGAAATAATAATAAGAAATTTTAAGTCTATGGCTATGAACGTATAAAAATAACTTTTATAAACACTACGTATTCTTTATAGTTAGTAGTTACAATATTGACAACTTAGTAGAATATTCATTGTATAGGCGTATTTATTTTTTGAACTAATTATGGTCCTAAGTTAAGGTTAAGCTAAGCAGCTTAAACACTAGATGGCGGTTTTCTCAAATCTACAAATTATTTTGATCTACATCTATTCACATTTAGATGTTGCTTATAACAAAAGCCATTACATATTTATAATATATTTATTTTGTGAAATTGTTTTACATTAAGTCTAAAATCTTACATTGAGTTCAAATGAGGTTAAAGTCACATTCAATCTTGGAAACGAACTAACTTTAATTTAATAGTCTTAACTACAAGCAACTAATTTTATAACTATAAATATGTATAATAATTAGTTATGATTTTTAGAGCATTTAGGATTGGATTTCTTTTCGCTAACACTTTATATTGTTTTCAGAGTCTTAAGACCCGTTATACTAGTGGCACAACACCATTTACACCTCAGCCTTCTCTAATTATACAACTAATGCTAATAGGGTATGTAATTAATTAGTAAATGTTTCAGTTGCTAGAAGTTTTATTCTGATTATAAAAGTGAAAACAGTACTTGTTGTCCCGCGCAGTTGACTCCATCTAATTCGGGCTATATACAAAATATGTATTAATAATCGGTCTTATAACTTATTAATTGTTCACAAAACCGCCAAGACCTCCAAGGTCTTTGGCCGCTGACATATATTTTCTAGGAACTGAAAGTTGGCATAAGTACTATTATCTGACCCATTTTCAATTGTAATAACAATACCAGTTCAATTTCATGAATGCAACTCATTAAAACATGCCCGCATGTAACACTGGATAAATGGGTTTAGTACGAAAATTCTTAACGATATCTTCCAGAAAAGTCGATTGTAATGTGTAGCTGGATAAACACAGTAGGTACATATGTAATTTATAACAGTCCTTTAGGCGTAAATATATATCAGCAAAGAGGAAAACTTCAGGGTGAGGGTTGCGATTTGTCAGTTGCCTATAATTTGTAACGGGAGCAACGTAGGGCTGGCTAAAATTCCCTACTTAAGCGTTGTAAGTATGTATAATGTATTTCTTACTATATATTTATTACAATGCACGATAGTTTAAACAAATTAAAGGTATGGAAGGTAGTCTTATCGCTAATAAGCGATTTCTTATTGTCGTAAGTATAGAAAAATATTATATGAAAGTTCAACAAGAGCGACATTTCAAAAACTTATAAATAACATATTAGTTTTTTTTAATTAATTAAAAATAACTATTTTAACAAGATGATATGAAGTATTAAAATTGTCATGTGATGAAATTACACTACACCAGCTGTTTGTATGACTTTATGGTAAACGTAAAATATTGAATAAGTGACATTTAATAATGTGTAAATCAACTACTAAATAAAGAAAAACTCGATTGAGTTTTTTTGATGTTAATTAAAAATCTGACTATTAACTGATTCTACTAAAATAATCGTTTAGGTGTTGAATTCTGAGTTCCCTCGAGAAACTCAAGATTTCAGATATTAATTCAAGAATATTTATTAATTTGATCAATATGTACCGAGAAAATAGTTGTACCTGCTCAATATCATTTTTAATACCAACTATGCAAGTTGCAGTTCCAATCCACACGCGCGCATTGTGCGCGCATTGTTGTGCGCGCATTGTCGCGCACTATCATGCTTAGCTGCCCGTCCAGGTACAGCATGTTCCGAACTATAAGGACTTTTGACCCTTTTGAGACTTAAGGACCATGGGGTGCAAGGGCACAAGCGCTTATTTAAGAATTAAGTAGGCGCCTGGTAGTCAGTACCGGTTGTCCAAGAGCTGGTGCTTTCCTTTCTCAGCGTATATCAGCATCGCGATACAGCGAGGAAATGCATTGTACTCTGCCACAGGGACCAAACTTTTTAAATTTGTTTTAGTTTTGTGTTTTGTTTTATTATAAGTTACTTACATTAGTTAGGTTAATATTAAGAATGCTTTGTGTTTATTTTATAATTAATTTTGTTTCTTATTTAATAAACTAATATAAAATATTTTATTTTATTTTTTATTTCTTAAACGGTGTGTTAATTTTATCAACATTTATCAACATGACAAGGCGAAAGATTTATGTGATATTTAAGCTATTTTTGTGGCAACCCTATGTACCCTCGAGGGTCAAATAGTTGAAGGTCATCAAATTGGAAATTGCTCAATAAAAAGATAATTAAGATCGACGATAAATGCGTGTTTGCCAGGTTCGAGGGTAAACAAACTTTTAAAAGGGCGCTTTTATTACAAGAGCAATCAATACATCCTTTTACTCGTTCAAAAAAGGTCAACGTCCAAGATACGAAACCATAAAGGTTTAAATTCTACATTTCTCCCTCGCTAACTTCACACTTGTCGAAATAAAATAATCTTGTATTGCTAAACAAATTTATGGTTTAGATTATCTTACTTAAAATTATTGCAATGATGATCCTTGTTTGTTTTAAAAATTTCTATGTTAATTGCTCCGTGACCATTTAAATAATTTCAAACTCATAGTCAAAATATCTTTATTTAATTTTTTATTTCCTAAAGCTTATCAAAAAAAGTTTACACAATAAAAATAATTAATTAAAAATAAAGCTAAAATAAGGTTAAAACATAGAACCGGAAATAGAATCTAAGATCAGAAAAAACAATAACAAAAAAAACACGAACAGAAAAAAATAAATAAAAACATATATATACATATGAACAAGTGGAGTATATTATGTGAAGAACGAGCATTTAAGTGTGTATTAGTGGGTGTTGCTGTGTGAGTGAGTGTGCGAGGTTGTCTTAGTTTTTTTTTTAAAGAATTATTTAAAAAAAAACTTTATTCAGTGAAGTACATTTTGAAACGTCTTAAATATAAAGGACTCTACCGTACGCGACTAAGCTGAGAAACTCAGCTTGTCTAATATTTTTGGTGGTAATCTCAAAGATTTAAACGTAAAGCTTTAAATATGTGGTGCCCAAGAATACTCGCGCATGCAGCTTATTCCCTGGACTGCAAAAATAACAAATTTCGGGATACCAAACGAAAAATGCGGGTTTCAATACATTGTTTGTGTTATAAGTTTGGGGCTAACTGAGTCTTTCAATAATGGATGAACCAACTGAAGAAAAGAGCCACACAAGAAATTTTTTAATGCCTTCTGAATCACGCCCACATCGACTGAACTTGCCCAAGGTTATCACTTGCGTTCTGATAATCTGCCAGGGAAACGAAGAAAAGATACGGAAATCTATAAAGTTGTAGTTTTGAAATTTAAACGAATGTTGCTGTTTTCTAGGCACTTCAATCTCTCATTGTTGATTGCAACGTTGATGTTTATTATATTGGCCATATACTCAAAAGTGTATTGTAAAAATTCATGTTATGTGTAAGGGATTTTTTATTATGAGCCGAGCCTAAGTAATAAGTTGAAAATATATAAAATATTAATGGAAACAACATTTACGTTTTGTGCATTATTAGCCATATTTGATGGAGAATTTCTATAGATTCCTTCTGCCACATCCAGGGGGCATACGATCTTTAGTCATTCATGACATATTAAAGCAGTGTCACTGTTGATAGAATTGAATTGGGCCGGGTGTAGTTTACGTTTTTGTATATTCATTAGTTAATTTTCCGTATTTCGGCTAATGTCATATGGAAAATATGATCCTATGTGTCATCCCGACTGGCACTACGCCACACCTCCCGAATTACAAATTATTTTAAAAATACGCTATGCAGCTGTGTAAAACTTTATACGATGACTAAGCCTCCTTGTGATGAACTAGGTTTAGTCCCCGTATACATTTGAGTACGTTGTGAAATAATTGACACACTAATAAATTGTTAGTTTTTCTAAAACTGTGTTCCTAGACATAGCTATTGAAAATTAATCACTTCTTATTCTATCAATACGTATATTAACATTACCGAAATGGACAACAGGAAGCTATTTAGTAGGATAGACAATCTTAGTATTTGGGGCGAAGCCTGGCCGGGCGTGGTTACCTGAAAGATACATATAATTCTGGGGTTAATTCTTTTCATTTCACATGACAGTAAAATCAGATACCAGATTATGCTTTCTTAGATTTTTATATAATATTTAGCTTTTCAACACTGATGTGCTTAGTCAGTGTTTCGAAGCTTAAATTATATAAAAAAAATAATCATATAAAAATATTGTATTCGATACAAAGTCAGTATAAATACACCATATAATATAGATATTTACACCAAAAGCTGTTTGCGCAAATTAATTAATTTATTATACCATACGTTAATTATATCTCGCCTGCAAGCTTTGAGCTTTAGGGAGTGAACTTGTAACGTAGCACTGAAATAGTCTGATGACATCATACAATCTGTAGCAAACAAAACTGTCTTTTCTCCTCTAAATACTAATTAAGATGTGTCAGTGTTGCCAGTGTATTGGTAGCCACACTTCACGTAGTGTCTAAGATTTTCATGTTCTTAACTAATACGCCAAATTCACGTCTAAATTGTATAAAAAATCTAAACCATAATTAATTAATAAAAAATTATAACTTTAAATCATCCGATGATATTACTATATACTTAGTACAAGTAAGTTTATTTTTGTTTACAGTATATATCATGATAATTATAGTAGTATTTCATTTCGTTTTCATACAAAATATTAAAAAAATCCTAACAAAACGAAAACGTGTGTCACACGAGCATAGGGTGGTTATATTTGTCGCTCAGATGGCACCGTTAAGTCGCTACTTGCTCTTATTTTGCTTAATTTAGTCTTTTTTGTCATTTATTTGCATTGAGAATACGTACGCTACCGAGATGTAAGTCTTACAATCTATAGAGATCAACGATTGCACAACTAAGAAATAAAACATAATGCAAAGCTTATTCGGACAAAACGACCCCCTCTGGTTTGCCCCCTCTTCTATAAAAAAAAGCTGTATAAGGCTTTTATACCGTGGAGAGCGGAGCATCCTTACATAGCCTCATATACATAACAAACTGTCTCCCGGGCACAAATCCTGGAGTAATACGCAAGAATTAACTCTTGTAATCCTTAAAACACAACAATACACGTTTATAATCATATTAGACACAATATATTAAGTTATTCAAACAAAAAATAAGTTAATTAAATAACGTAAGTTATATTCACACTTGTTGGGTCTTTCGTGAGTTGTCTATAACCTAATAATTCTATAATCTCTGGCTTCAAAAATGGTTTCTTCCAATTCGATACAGTTTGTTAGCAATAAATCAGATGGCGCCTCTCTGTTGAGTCACGGCCGCGGATGGTGCGCGCCATTTTTCAGCTAATTTACTCTATTTTCAGGACAAAAATTGTGCCCAATGGCGCCGAAGATGGATGATTCACTGTACAAATAAGAATACACGTGTTAAATTTTTAATAATAATTTTGGAAAATTATAAGTTATAATATATTATAGTTGTATACTATGCGATTTCAATAAGTATATAATCCTTAAGAACGCGTATACATAGATAATGTTTGGTTTTATTCAACTACCTTTTAAATACCCCAAAATTGGTTTTCATTAATTAAAGTCTTTGCAAAATATTAAGTTTTATATATTTATGTACTTTATAGGTTTTTAAGGGAGCAACGGCGGTGGTAACATCCTTTTCTTTACTACAAATTTAAATAGGCTTATTATAGTTATACTAAACTACTTCATAAATACGAATCCCTAAAAGACCGGCAACGCACTCATGAGTGTCCATGGGCGGCGACTTCACCTTTATGGTGGGCCTCCTGCTCTGTTTGCTCCCTCTCCTATAAAAAAAATTGAACATTAATTTGTTATTATGTATCATAGAGTTATGTTACTTAAAATATTAAAACATCTTTAGCAATACAAATAAACATATTACCGTGGCCTGTTGATTCTGTGAAATGGCTAACAGGCCATATCGAACATTAAGACGTCACATATTCTAACTTGACCTAAATGGAAAAATATAGCGTTACACAATACAATAATTTCCACTTTCCATGCATACAATATTATTGGTCTGCCGTCGAGACCCATCGTGACGTTGCATAGGGTTACTGACCCCTACTAAGAGTCATTCTAATCGTGTTTGACTCGACATAACGTGTGTACAGACTGGGTAGGCTGATATTTTGGCTGTTTTTATTGATATAAAAAAATACAGAGCAATGTGTGTCGAACAGTTTCTTCGGTTTGGTTCCATGATAGTAACAGATTTGTTTTTATTACAAACATATATATGTATATATACATAATTTGGTTTTTGGAAGGACTGTTTATTGTGATCCACTTACAAATTTAACAAGTCGGTTAAGAATCAATAAAGGCTGTAATCATGATTCTAGCAACTCGCTTTACTCTTGACTGAAGATTTTTAATTGGGCTTAAAGTTTTCTATTATTTTCAATACTTCGTGGCGGTCCAAATCATTAAATGAAGTAGAAAATAAAATAAAAAATGCCTATTCTCTTTTATATTACGCTTTTCTTAGTTTTAAAATCGAATCTCGGTGGAAGGTGATAATTAAAGTTAATCTTAACAGGCTACATTAAATTTCGTTTGGTTGGTTTTGTCAGCAGTACCTCTAGTTCATATAAGTTGTAAAAAGGCAATATGGGTAATATTGCCTTTTTTACATTGTTATGTCCTTATTACGAACGAGTTATTATAGTAGGGATCACCCCAAGCGAGGGGCGAAGGCGTCGAGACGTCGCGACGCTCAGCCGGCGCCAGGCCTTCGGAGTCCCGGCACCACAACTTAAATATTACACTGATTGCACTGGGAAATTGACCACAAATGAAAATCTACAGTTGACAATGTCGCTGGTGCATAACCGAAATGTACCCAACAAGGTAATAAAGTTTCCCGTCCTCCCGTGGGTTTGACCAGAATATGACCCCTGCTGTTATGATTGTCTTCGTATATACAAAGTCTAAGTATATACTTAATAACGATGAAAACTGGTTAGCCCGAAGCATTTATTATTCCGTAATTACAAATGTAGTAATATGTTATGGCAAATAATTGAAATTGCCGGCAGGCGATGAAATGTTCACGCTACAACCATCATAAAAAAATAATTTACGTTGTTAGAAATTTAAGAGGCCTTTTTTGCGTTTAAACTTCTTGTTGTTTGTTAGAAGTACCTACTTAAGATAAATTGTGTAAGCATGTGTGAAGAATGGGCTAATCGCTAGTAATAGAATGGTAAGTTGTTATATATTACCTATCTGTGTAGACAAGTTAAAACATAAACCAATTATTATTACTCTGCCATCTGCATGCCTCTGAATTTGTTTTTGTGTTGTTGTTTAATTTGTACATTGTATATTGAAAATAAAGTTAACCGTAGTTATTTTTATCACACAACATAACTTAAACAAATCATTGATATTTTAACATAAATGTGTCTAAAGTAATATGTTATATTTTCGTACAAATAATATATATAACAGGATGGATAATAAAGGACATTAGCGTTAAGGCTGAAATATTGTAGCGGTTGTCATAATAAGAAAATTATCTGCAAGTATTAATCAACAATAAAACAAAGCCATAATGTTTAAGAAGACCTCGGTTTTGATCGTTAACTTTATTATACGTGCCTACGACATACTTTGCAGTCACGTACCTCAGTTAGGTTCTCTAGTAAGGTACTATCAGTGTTATCTCTCGGCTGCAGTTATCCTTTGGTATGTGTGAATTTTTAAAGTTCCGTACAACATACACACAATCGTCCTTTGTTTGAGTCGTTTAAATTGATTGTATCAAGCAGAAACCGTTTTAATTTTAGGAGCGGTACAAAATTAAAAGGTAACTAAGGTACACTAATGAATCGTCAAAAAACCAAAAACCTATGAAAAGTGTTGACATTTACTGACAGTTCCCGAATGAGAGTGTAGAGAAGAACTGGCATTAAACTCTCCGCCACTCCTATAAATCGCCAAGCATGTTTCACGGTATATTTGTAAAGATCTGCAGCCATTACACTATGCACCAGCGAATGAGTCAATATCTATATTAAACAAAAACAATAAATAATAACCTTGACTGACCACAGTGTAATAGGAGCACACATTTACGTTATAATGAGAACCCGGGGGATAGGGCTGTTGTATTAAAGTCATAACACGCCACGTCACGATAATACTTTTGAACTTATATACTGTATCGTCAAATATCCCATATTGTGTAAGTCTGTTTTGTAATCAAGCTCAGTGATATGAACTTTATGCACAATTTTATAGTGGATAATTACGCACGATTGTACATGTTAATGTAACCGCAACTGCAATTAATATTAATAGATTTATCACATGGTTGCCCATGTGCTAAGTAGGCTGACACATCTTGCACTTCCGAAGCGATGATAATCTTAACTTGGCTAGCTTATTAAAATAATGTGATATTTGTGGTCATATTATACAGAACTTGTAAAAGTATTTTGTATGTAAACAACTAACAGTTTTGTATGATATAGTGAAGTGCTAACCACCTCCCATGATCAACGCCAGGAGGCTCACAAGTGAGTTGCCGGCCTTTAAGGGAGGTACGGTCTTTTCTTGATGGCGTAAGTGCCACAAAGGTATGGTGAGTGGCAGAAACTTTTTAGTTTTTCTGTTACCTAATAAGACTAACAACATTACCTTATATATTGTTTTAGTACATTAAGTTTCAATTTTGATAATTACAACCCAATAATATGATCCTTAAATAAGTAAGCCACACTGGCCACATGCATTACAACGTGACTATTCACCACCGTATTAATTGCAATAATTTAATATTATTTATACGAGAGCCATCATCAAACTCCCACGACTGCATTCACCTTGAATTCCTTTGACCTTCCGACATACACAATGTTGCTAGTGTCAAGAAATCACTTTGAAACATGGGAGATTTTTATATATACTATTGTAGTCTCATAACTCATTTTTTATACATATTTACATTAACAATACTTGAAAAAGTAGTTCGTAAACTTAAAGGCCGGCAACTTACTTGTAAGCCTTCTAGCGTATGTGTCCATGGGCAGAGGTTTGCACTTCACTCCAAGTGACCCGCCTGCTCGTTTGCCTCCAGTTTTATATTAAAAAAACTACAGAATTCTCATGGATGTAGAATTCTGTGCAAAGAGCGTAGTGCTATAATAAACCTAGAAGGTTGGAGATAATTAGTCAAATAGCTTAATTAAGCTTAATAGAGACCTGAACTGCCTTGTAAAATAGATGAAACTCTTACCTTAAATGATACACGTTACATACAAGTAAGGGAAATTATAATTTTCATATGGCGACCGAGTAAAATCAACACAGAAATTATTTCCTTGAGCATTTGAATACTTTAGCCGTCAATTATGCCTAATTACTTCTACATTGTTATGTTATTATGTATGCTTATAAGGTCTATCATTTAAACATAACTTACAATTTTATAATAATTGTGTTTATTGAGTTTCATAGTTGTTTATATTAAGTCTATGAAAGGCACGGTATGCAGGTGCAAAGATTTATAATAAATACAAATATTATTATTTAAGTATATATTACATTAAAAAATATATTCTCGTTATGTTGTCATTGCGACATCATCGTTAAAAGACATAACTTACAAGAGAATGTAAGTAAAGATATAGACATTTGACAATTTCTAAATAATAGTTGATTAATTGTATTGTACACGAATTTATTATGCCTTGTAACACAATGTTTGAAATGATTTTCAATCGCGATGAACCAGCGAATGAATTAACCAAGTTAACAATTCAAATTTTAATATGCAAGTACAGTAGTAATACATTTTGCTTTTAAACTCCACTAATGTGTTTGTAAGTAGTAAAATTGGTATTTGCAATATTTCAATCGGTGTGCTTAATAATATAGTGAATTTGGCATTAAATAAATTTTATTCCTACAAAGCCAATATAATTGTTTTGTGTATAAACCTTGTTTTATTATCACATAAGTTAATTGTTTTTTAATATATTTAGCACATAAGATGTTTTGGGACAGATGTAATAATAAAAAAATAAAAATAATGTCTATAACTTTTAACCAAAATTCTAAAAAATTAAATAAAAGACAACTGTCATAAAAAAGCAACAAGAATATTAGCGTTTTTTTATATTCTCTTTACACCTCTTTTTCAACGCTACACACCTATAATCCTTTTTAACTAATCCTCATTTGACATTGACATATAGCCTACCATATTTTATCTGTTGCACGGTTGGCCTTACATCCAATGTCAGACCACAGTCGCTTAAACGCTTTTAAATAAGCATGAAAAACAAATTTGTTTACATTTTGAAACAGTTGCTTATCTTACGACTTTTTACATAGAACCTTAAATGTAAAGAGCTTTCAAAGATAAGTGTGTTAAAAACATTTCTACTCGATAGATTTTTTGAGTCAAAGGTACGGGGTCTTTAGTGGTTAAATAAATTAAATAACAAGGATAATTTCGTATAACTAAGTATTTTTTAACTTGGGCGATTAAAAATACAAGATCGAGCAGCGATTTGCAAACATGTAAAATAAACAGTTATGAAAACCTTGAAGTTAACGGTTAGCAGCCCACGTACCAATTCTCTTCCGCACTGAGCTCTCTAGATTCGTATAATAATATTAATTACTTCTTTACAAAGTTAAGTTATTAGAAATAATACATGAAATTAATCATTTTGACAATATTTCCACACATTTTATTTTATTTTTTATTTCTTAAACCTATACAGCTTATCACAAAAAGTTTACACAATAAAAATAGATTAAAAATAAAGCCAAAATAAGGTTAAAACATAGAACTGGAAATGGAATCTAAGATCAGAATAAAATAATACAACAAAAAAAAACACGAACAGAAAAAAAAATAAAAAACATATCTACGTAAAATCCATAAAATAAGTATCAACTACCAACAATTGTGGACTGATTGTCGAAATACACTGTAATACCACAGGATTGACTATTAATATTGATGTAAAACTGCTGACGACGAAACCGCATCTAAGAAGTGTTATTAAGAAACCGGGTCTTGATTGCGGATATGCAATTGCTAAACAAAAGGAAAACATCGAGTTGCCACACAAGGCAGTTATTGCGTGAATGAAATACGCAGGTGTTGCTACGTATATGGGTAAAAACAAGTCAATAAATAGGTAAATCGAAACAATTGTGAGACAAATCAGTTTTTATAAACATTCCACGACATATAAGGACGAATATTATAATTTTACTCAATATATTATATCATTCCAAACTGATAGGTCTCATGTGGTTGTTGAGAGCGAGTTGAACTTCTATCATCTTTGACAAGCATGGTTAGGAAAAATAATTTGGTAGCGTCGGCCACAACACACAATGGCCCATTAACTGTTTAACCTGCGCTGTGCGGTCAATATTTTTTGCAATAACTCCAAATCTACAAACATATGTCTAAATAAAAATTATGCCGAATTATATATTATGAATTGTACATAGTATTTGTGTTGAAGGATCATAGATATCCTGGAATTAAAATGGGTCAGTGCATTATACAATAGTACGGTAAAATACAATAGCCCTGTTATGTCGCCTGTCGATCGAGAGTAAATTCCTTAAGTTTCTAGGAAGGTGACTCATTCATAGCAGGTTTCGTTAATTATCTTTGTGCTTTACAAAGACAAAATTATTCATGCTATTCTACACCTTATTACCATAAATAAGATTTTATTTTTGTGTGTCGTTTCATGAGTTTTAAAACATTTTGAAATCAATCACGCGTTAGGATGGTAAGGAAATTATTTGACCGACGTATCGGCAACGCTCGGAATGTTATTGTGTGATCATTTACCATAAAAAACATAATTCGTTTTGAATATATATTTTTTTAACTATTACACGTATCATAAGTTATTTTCAATTTAGTTTTGTTTATACCTTCATTATATCGGTTGTAAAATAAATCATTTTAATTATATGTTATTAAGGCTCTTCGGCGATTCGAAGAACGGGGTTCATAATAAGTAGCTATTCCCATGGTTCGTTGAATATTTGACCGACTTGCACACAACAGATGCGGTCGTGTTACTTGACTAAATTTCTTATGAGATGAGATCCATCGAAAGCAAATGATGTCAAGGTCAATTTTGATCCGAACAGTGACGAAACACTTATTTGTTAGATATATGAATTAAGCGTGCTTTTAAAAAGCTGAGGAAATAAGTACAACAATTTTATAACGATTTAATATGTTAAAAAGTGTGTACCTTTTCAAAATATTTTAGAATAGTATATAATATTTGGATTTTCACCTCTCTTTCTGACATAGGTCTCGCGTCTGTTACATAAAAGAGACGGAGCGATTATTCCCGTTCTCTTGCCACATAACCCTTTTTTTGGACCGATAGTTTAATCGTCCTGTTAAATTTATGTCTTAATGTAAATCCAATAAAGTTGTGTTAGAAGCAATATACTACATACATATAAATGTATGTAGTATATATATTAATTAAAAATATCCTCAACTTTATAAAATAAGTACGTATTATGTACTTTCGGTTCGAGACTTGTTGTAGTATTTGAAAGAGTGTTATTATTACAACAGATAATTAACAATACAATTTTGCAATTAGAAAATGATCAAACAGTGCAGCTGTGTCCGCCAATTTGGAAACGTAAATACATTGCAATCGTGCTGTCGAATTTAGATGCCATTAGCAGGTTCCTACTTCGCTATAGGCATTACATAGAAGTAAAACGTACAAACTAGAAGTACCATAGTTAATTAGCATACTATATGTCTGATACTATAATAAAACAATATCTAAACAGAATTTATTCAAACAGTTTTAAAACCGTAGCATTTAACCACCATATTCACTTTGAAATTTGTCCAAGACTAGCATAGAGAAAATTCATACCGTGTATTTTTATCAGTGAACCTTCATATGTCTTGTAATCCATTGAAGATTTTAAAAAAGAACTATCATCATCCTATACCAAACATTTACCAACAAGCGAGGCAATGTCGCCAGCATTGTAGCTACCTACTCTGCAAGGATTAAATTTTGTGGTTTGTTTTATTTAAAGTTAAATTCACATTAGGTTAATATTAAGAATGTTCATCCTTTTTATTAATTTTGTTACATATTAATAAGTAAATAATAGAGTTTAAAATAAATATAATTCACAGTTCAAGATTATTTAAATGGCTCTTTATTAAATCGATATTATATTTAATGAAATTGCCACATCCAGAACTATATATCATTACGAGAAGTTTGCCAGTACAATAAACACTAAACAGAGTTGAGTTAATTAGCAAGTTCTTTTTTAAGCTAAGGCCATTGTTTTTAAATCCATTTATTTATAACTGGCAATAACCACGTTAATTGTACACGGAGGTAATTTTGCGCTGTCCGAGCATCTACGAATGAAACTCGGAAAAAATATCATTACTGCTTTGATAGATAGGATTTTCACATATCAAGGGATTCTAATAACTTGGATGACTTCCAACTACTAATTGAGAACATGCGTCTTAAATGGAAGACTGTTTATCTACTTATCAAAAAAAATAAATAAAAAAAAACGATCATAAACATATGTTAGCAAAGGCGAAGCGCCTTTGGCTTATAATTTTCTATTATATTCTAGAAAATATATATATATAAATATTGTATATGAAACTAATTAAGCAAAGTCGCAAGATCGGCTTGTTGTATGGAAATATTACCTTGAGCGAGTCGTAAACAAAATTTATTGTCTATGCCCTTGAGTCGGTGATTAATGTTTATTTTAAATGTGTAGGAAGCAAGATGCGTCGTATTAACACTTTAATTTTTAAAATAACATTGGGGTGTTAACTGTCAAGTTAAATTGTTTTTCTATTTTTAAATTTATACCTTCGTAAGTAAGCAATCGTGTATGCTTACAACATACGATAATTGTTTGTGTTACCTATTTTAAATTAATATTGTTTGTTGTATCATATTATCGAGTTATCTATATTATAGTTTATATATAGATAAGAAACGACATTTGAATAGGAAAATTTAACTTTAGTTAATAAGTTTTTCAACAACGAACAGCTAAGTTTAAAGTTCGTTTTTATTAAATTATTAAAAATGTTTCATTGTGTAGATTCACGCTTGATTAATACAATGTATATTCCATTTAATTTCATAATTATAAACAAGAACGTGTTATAGATGTAAAGTCCTTTGTCTTTTTTAGTCTTTATACAAAATAGACCCCTGAATTATTAGATTTCGGTAACTTTGAGGTGATGTATAGTAGGTACTATTTCACCTTTTAAATGTATAAGACATTAAACAAAAATATAGTTGTTTCTTTTATAACCGTAAGCATTCACTGCTTACAATAAAGTAAGCCCTGTGCAATGTCTACAAGTACGATGAGGTAACTAAGTTCTGTGGACCGTTGAGTATACCTTCTCGATATCTAACACTGCGGCTTTCGCTTATTCGGCCGGTCGAGGCCTAGACCTTCCATCCACCACAATTTTCTAAGTCTATAATAAAGCGCGATGCATACGTTATCATTACTTGTAAAGCCATGAGTCAGCCGTAATTGCTGTGGGGAAAATTATTGTAATTAAGTCCTAAGATCAATTGCATAATCTTGACATTTCATGACATGGATGTGAGAGGCAACTGAACTACTCTATAAAACAAACCTTAAATGCTCCGTTGTAATTAAGTTATCGTAAAGCAATATACATTTACCAAGGAGAACCTTGGTTTAACGCTTACTTAGCTATTAAGAAGAACTCCTATTCCAAGACTAACGTAAGATTAGATGTGAGCTTATTGAAACATTGTCAACGCTAAATTCCAATCGATACAAAAAGACGTCCATTTAATATGTCACACTTGTAAATAATAATAAAAAACAATAATGTTAATTACGAAGTTAATGTTTTAACGGGCAGCTGTGTGTTGATAATTAAACGGCTGTCATGGGCTTGGCGACTTCACCTCCTTGACCCAGTTGGAAAAGGACAATGTCGCTACACAACATACCTTTATTATAACATTTATAAATATACTGGCTAGCTAAATAAGCTATTGTTTTGCCATATACATTGATTAAACGGGAAGAAGTCCATTATATAGGGTCAAAAATTAGGGTATATTTGATGACAAACAGTGGTGGACCACACAATTTCATGCGAATCGGTCGAGCCGTTTCGGAGGAGTCACAACATCGAAACAATTATTTTTTAAAATCCTATTTCAACCTAAGAATAACCATTGATGACTATTCTGGGGTTAATTACATTAATTAAGTAATCGATTAACTTTTATTTAGTTACCTCTCATGCAAGATCAGTGACCAAGACTAAACTTTAGTAAAGATTACATTAAGTGCCAGTTTCTATGAAATTAGTTAACACGAAATTACAGTTAAATATACACGTATATGTGTCTAATGTTACTTATATATAATAAATATTATAATATATAATTGTAAAAATTCCGTAACAATGGCAAACCACTGTAGGTATATTACAGTTTATACGTATCGTGTCCTTATACAATTCTTCGAACAGTATGAAAATGGAATACTACGAAACTGTTATCTGTATAATAACCTCTCTACGTATATACTTACTTAAGTAGGTCGATGCGATTATTTCCGTTTTATTTCAATAATTGTATTTTTTTTATATGCAAGAATAAATTGTTATTTATACGTTATTGCAAGTATATATTTCAATTTATTCATGCTTTGAAAAATATATAAAAAAATAAATATTACAAAAAAAATGTAACTAAACTAGATGGAACACTGAAATGTTATTTCATTCATAAACCGGTTAGCAAAACCTAGATCCAGTCTAAGCTTAAAGTCTAGACATTAATAGATACCTAGTACCAGGACACTAGAATCGAGAAGGAGGTGCTATAATACTAAGTCTGCTATTGTTGTATTTATAGAACAGGCTAGCGAGCATAATAAAATATAGTCGCATTAGGCTCTATGCATCATGCATTGTCTTTATATTTTTTATATGTATTTTTTTAACACAATTACTATGGCTGGCACGAGTGACTGGGTCTACACGCATCTATAATAAAAGTAATTTATATTTGACCTTTTTAATTATTAAAAATTAGCTCAAATCGAACTCTAACAGGTGGCAACTGTACCTAACGATCCTTTCCGAATCGGAAAGATTCCGAAACGATTTAACCAAATTAGAATCGAATTATACAGGATCTGGAAATAAACTTTATTATTCATTGGAAAAAAACATCCAACGCGTAATTATTGATATCAAAATAATATTATACATAAACTATTTCTAACGACAAACTCAATTTACGATTGCCATAACTGATAGTAAATTGACGATGAAATCTTGCGATTCAATTCTAAATTTCTCAAAAACCTAAATGAATTTCCGTTTAAAAACTAAGCACGTCGTCGGCCTCAATTAATTTCGTGGAAAGTTTCATGTTTTCAGTCATGAAAGCTAAATTAACAGGTACAATACACACAAAAATGTTCTCGTTAAAATTCGATGCGTGCCGTCTCGTTTAATCACACCTTTACAAAAGGCTGTCACTCGAGAATAAGAGATTGTGCAATGCCAATGCAGACTTAGAATGGGGTCATTTCCGAACAACAGCAACACAGCACACCCACAGTAAATACTCAAAAAACCAAATTAAAAAGCCAATTGACATTTGGATAGTTTTAAAATATAATTTTAAACTCTTCTCTCTACAGTGTAATGTTATGATATTCGTAGTCGTAGTCGTTGTAGTATGTAATTTTATCGGCAAGGTGGAATTGAAAATAACAAATATACTTAAACCAAACAATATATACTTAACAATTAATTGCAATACTAACTTTATATTAAAATATTTTATATATCCGACCGATAAATAAACACAGAATATTGTACAGTATTGATTAAATCAGTGACACACATACGGTTTGTGATATGTTTAAAGGAAACAAAACGAACAATTTTCCTTGTATTGTTATCTTAAATAATACCTTCGACAACAATAGATAACATTTGTAAAAACAATTTAGATAATTCAGTCATTTTCAAGGATAGTTTACTCCGCTTGAGTAACATAAGACATTCAAAGATTTAAGGTTGATAATATAATTTTATATAATAACGTAGTTTATACAAAGTAATTTAAGGTATTAATCTAATCATATTAATAAGACTTAAATAAATAAGTAACATATATTTAAATACATAGGTTATAATACTGGCGCCAATGTGTATCCACACAAATGGCATCCCAAACTAAAGCCTATCCTATACTTCAAGAGTTGGATCCAATCAGGTCGCTTACCATCTTCTCTTGCAAATAATATTGTTATTGCATTTTAATATACCAATTAAATTATATTATTTGAAATAACTTTATAAGACCAGGTTTGAATCAATGTTTGCATGTTGTAAAATAAATATTTATTGAGAAAAATATCCTCGCTGAGAAACGGCGTGGGAGGAAGCTAAGGAAACTTGATGACCCGACTGCTTTCTCCGAGTTGTTTTTGCGCAGTAATATTGAGGTGGATGTACTGTAATGTTTGTTTTAAAGTCGTAACATACAGAATATGTGACGTTTTTAAATCGTCTTTGGCGACTTTTCACCGTATGGCCATTTGCATAAAATAATTTAATACGGGGATAATTTTCTTCTTCGATTTTAAATTTAATATATTCATGTATAATTGTTACACATTATTTATATGTTGCGTAATGTAAAAAGAATGTATATCCATAAGACTATAATTCTAATAAAATATATATTTATAATAAATATTTTTAATCTGAACTTTCTTTCGTTCCCAGTAGAATTATTTCAGTAGGTAATGTCCCTTTTTGTAAATCAATTCAGACCAAGCAAATGTTAACACGTGATTGATGACATACTATAATACATAACATACATATTATACAAAGGTGTTACATCAAAGTTATCTTAATCTAATCTTTGAAAAATATGCGATATTTCATTATTTTTTCTTGAATGAAATAAATTTAAAACAACCGAGCGTGTGTTATCGAAGAAAAAACGAAGAATTTATTGTGTATGCATATTCGGGTGGGTTTATTTCTAGAATATTCCAATGTCCATTAAAAGCTTGCAACGGCGATAAGCCGTGATAAGATAGTGATAAATTTTGCAAACAGTCTGTGCAAACAACCAAAGACAAGCCAAAGACATAGACAATGTCTTTGCTAATGGTTTAGCGGTAACCGGGCTCTGTAAAAACTCATTGGCTAATTCTTCTATCTATGTTACAGCCGGAAGCGCTTATCAGCTTTTAGAATATGAAGATTTTATGGCCTATTTATAATGTTAAAAAAAGATTAGAAGATGCTAATGTGAGATTGTATATATAAAAATATTTAAATTAATAATTGCAAGTTGTGGATTATTTGGTCTTACGTGATTGGGTAATTTAATTGATAGAAAAAATAATACACACATAGCGAGGGGCTTGCAACCCTTACTATGGTTAATTAAATCTATATTAAAGGTAAATGTAAATTCGATGGGTTTGAGCGAAAAAGAAGTGAAACACAATCTTGTAGAAACGACGTTTTTAATAAAATCAGTTGAAATGATTAAAAAAAAGTATGGAAATGAATTTTCTCCATCTTGGCCGTTCTCCAGGAAATGTTTGACAAGGACATTAGAATAAAATTAAGCTGTGTTAAATACACATCTTATTGTGACTTTGGTAACAACTAAAACGAACTATAATTTTGATCACACAATGAAAATTATAGTTATCGTAATTTATATATATATAAACAGACTATGTATGTTCTGGGCTTCGTTATACATTACCTATGTTATTGTTATGTATTGTATTGTTTATTGAAATAAACATACAATGTTGGATATTGCTTATCCATAGAATAGTGTTGATTTGCATTCACTTTACTGTAATGTTAAATAAATGCCTATTTAAGAGAGTAAATAGATATGGAGCGGCTTTATTGTTAAACGAAGTACAAACAGCGATAAGGACAAAACGTTAAATGTAATAGATATTGAATATAAATATCTATAGATAATGAAATTATTGAATCGTAAAACATATGAATTGTTTCCAACAATGTATTCCAATTCAAGTCGAATTAAATCTTCTGAGTCTCGAGGGCCATTTTTTCTCCCTCCTCATTCTTATCTCTCATCTATGCTTCCACTTTTTTATACACATATTTACCTTTACATTTCTGCTGTCTATGAGCGGTTAACACCTTCTTCAGTGATCTGCTCATTGCCCTATAAAGTCTATAGTCTACCGCTATAGTTCTAACTTGTAATGTGTATTTCTGGGAATAATTGATTAAACATATAATTGTTTTCGACGAACAACGGGGTTAACGACCTGTCGCCACTGTATAATTTACAAAATGTCGGGTGTTGAAGTATCTGAAGGTAATTTAGATTTTAACATTGTTTTTTATGTTTTCAATTATCCCTTTCTAGCTACTCTACTTAGCTTTGTAAGAACGTACAATTATGTGAACATATGTAATTACGCTTTATAAAAAAAAAAATATTTTATTATGGGATACTCGCATCATATAAATCTATCAAGATATGTACTGTTTAATGTTTGAAAATTTCAAAGATCATCATACATCATCATTATAATAACTAAATACATGAATAATAAAACTTAACCTCTACAAAAATGTATTTGCATAAAATCTAAATTTAATAAATCTCTATTAAAATTGACGTTTATCGTAGATTTGTTTTTATTGCACAATGTTGAGTTTAATAAAAAATGTAGGTTTTTTTATGAGAGCGTAGTACTTTGAGTGATCTTAGAAGTGTTTGCAATTCTTCGCGTTTAGCATGTTATAATAAATCGAAGCTAAAAATTGTATGTACGCTGTAATTGTAATGTAAATACAATTGTATGCAAAACCTTATTGCTTCAGGTGGCGGACGACCACAATGGCGGGTAAATCATCGTCTGACGTTTACAATAAGTAATTTGCAAATGGTTATGAATTTTCTTAAAGCATTTCAATAGTAACAACAATATTCATTTTAAAAAAATTCTATAGAATTACGACTTTAGAATTTAAGCAGGTTCGTAGTAGGCCTAAATGAATGAAAATGTATTTATTTATTTATTTACTTTACACTTTATCGCACTTAAACACTAGAAGCACATGACATTAACAGATGTTAGTACATATAAGAGCAACGGGCGGCCTCATCTCTAATAAGCGATCTCTTCCAGACAACCCACATGTATGAGAATTAACATGGCTGATAAACTAATTTAACTACTTAAAGGATTCTATAACAAATTTTCTTCTTCCACGAAGGTAAAATATAATGCATTAACTATATAGTACTTCGTTAAACATAACACTGTAGTAGCTATGATTGCAATCTTTGATTCGCAGCTTTAATCAATCAGATGTCATATATCCTGAATCGCACAAACGAAGTTAACTCGCCCGCTCGCATATTCCACATCACCTTCGTCCTTCGTCGAACCATCGATCTTCCAGTCAATGCTTACGACTGTTCGACTATTCTATTTGGTTGCAGGAAAGGTAAATATTAAAGGATGTCTTTTTTAATTAAAATTTTTGAAATTAATAGGCCGAAGTCACATTTGTCCTATGTTGAAAAGAAACTTGTATCCAATACCGTAAAATTCAATCAACAGCGAACGCCATATTTAGTAACGCGTTAAAGGAGTGTTATAATGATAATTTATTCTCTGTGCGGGCATATTGTATGTTTGACATTAACCGATGGCCCTCATTCTTTGTCCAAAATATTCTTCGGGCACGAGTCAATGACACCATTTGGAAGGTGGAGTTATAATTTCGTTTTATTTATTCTTTGTCGTATATTCAGGAGATAAATCTCTAAATGTAATTTATATTTTTTTATCATAAAAAAGTACCAACGAAACATTATACACAACGTGTAACAATCTCCTATATTTATACATACAATATATACAATAGCCATATTTCTAGTTATTGTCTTTAGTAATATTTTATCAGACGTAATATTAAAAAACACATACAAGACTCTGTTATACATTTTTGGCACTATTATTTTTAATATAAAAATGCTTTGTTACCCGGAGCCCTATTAATGTAACCACCTGTTCTCTTATCGATCATGTTGCCATAAACACACAAGACGTCACACGCGCGGATTGGCACGTATGAATTTCTTTGTTCGCTAACAAAGACGTGTATGCGCACAGCAATTGTCTTTGATATCATTATTTTTTACCTATTTATGAGACACAAAGGTGAGAGTTGAAAGAGGTGATGATAATTATAAAGAAATTATACAAACGTTATCTTAGATTTTTTTATTAAATATGTCCCTTGACATTGCATGTTTTTTGAAAAAATAGAAATATTTATAAAATACTAATGAGATGACTTAGGAACTTATAAAGTAGACTGCGCTGTACAGAACAATATTCTGAATTTATATTTAAATTGATTAATATAAATCCTTGTGTAATAACATCTAAACTAGGCCGAGCCTATACATGTATGATTTTAGTTTAGACTTATTTGAAAAATGATGAAATTATTATGCAATGCAATACGACAATAGTTATCATTGTTTAGTCTGCATTTTTACTTTATGTTTTATTGAAAAAAATAATATAAATATTTATGTTTGACGTAGAATTTGTAAACATCACTAACTACAGTTACCAGGTAAATCTGGTCTCGAAATTGCAATTTTACTGTATTTTACAATACCCAATAATTTCTCAATGTCAAATAACATAAATACCTTTGTTCGCGTTGTGAGATAAAAGCGATAATTTTAATTTTCTACCAATCTGTATCGCTTATTAACGTTAATAACTAATACCAAAGATATTTTTAAATGATTGCAGTACAAAATTTCAACTATCTAGATAAATATTTGAAACTGTAATAGCAAATTAATATTACGATTATAAAGATATATGTCATCGGCACTTTGTTAAATACAAAAGTATGTTTTAATGTTATGTAGTGATTAAACCTACGACATTTCACATCGGCAAAGGTGGCCTTTAAAGCCCAACTAAAAACCAATATGTTGAATAAACCTTTATTGATATTAAAGAAATAATATCAGACTGATAAAGTACCATATACCATATACGATTCGATGCATTTAAATATTTTAACACTTTCGCCTTTAAAATATTAGTAATCACTAGGCCGTGGACTTAAATATTAAATTCGAGGCGTGGCATGTAAACAATGAAGGAAAGTGTGTCAGGAGCCTTCGATGCATCGTATTGTGAAATCTGTGAAAGTACTTTGCCCCTCGCGACAGCTTTGCCGCTGTTTTCCGCGCTTTTTTTATATAGAAGAGGGGACAAACGAGCAGGAGGCCCATCATAAAGGTGAAGTCGCCGCCCATAGACACTCACGCGGCTGGGAGCTCGTGAGTGTGTTGCCTTTAAAGGATAATTAGGAAATGGAGGGGTAGGGGAAGAGGACGGGGGATGGGAAAGGATGGGAAAAGATCTCACTCACCGAACGAAACGCGAGTACAAAATGAACAAAGTCCAATTGTCACTTTACGGAGTTATCGTCATTATGTATAATCAATAATTACGTAACACTAATCGTTATATATCGTAAATAATATGTCGTGGGGTGACGTTCATAGTACGTACTTATATACACGTGCGGGCCTTGGAGCACAGCCAGTGAAGTTTACTGCTATGTAAATAAAACGACAGATTATTCTTTGTTTGGAACATAAAAACTGTCACAATAAAAAGAATTGTATACGATTGTTCAAAAAAATTGGATTGTAAACTAAAAAACACTGCTAAAGCGCTAGAAAAATGTTACAACGTACAATTAAAGACAAAACAAGCGAACGTGGTTTAAAATTACAACTATTTAATTATTAATTATGATATATCTAACGATATCATTCAATTACCTTACGAAAATCAGAAATACTAACGCAATCGTTTGGTTCATACCTAAAACAACACTGTCCATTTACCTGTTTGTTTGGGACAGTGTTTGACTTTCAATTCTGCAATTTAAATAATTCTAATTATTTAAAAAAACAATCCTATGTTTGTGCAGTTAAAGTTTCTACCAATACTAACTTAAACAATTTTAAAAGTATTTTAAATTAATTAAATATACTATGTAAGTGTTAAAATTGCTTTTTATTGCATCATTTAATATACATTTTGGTAAATGACAAACCGATTTTAATCCTCATAGTCAAGTCTTTTTTTCTTGCGGTCGTGAGTCACTACCGAAGGACCGCACACCGCGGTTTCTTTGGAATCATTCCAAAAGCTATTGTTAAATAAGGTTTCTGTTGTCTATATTGTTTGTTATTTATAGTTTCGGTGAAGGTTCTACTATTTCTTTTACTCGGTACTTTTATGAATCTCGGACACTTAAATGCATAATTTAAAAAAGGAATTTATTAAATAAGTTATCAAATGAAGACAAGCAGACTCTTGGGTCTTCACCCTTGAGTTAAATGACCCCGTTTAACGACCTCACTGACACCATTTTATTGGATTTGTCTCTGAATAGCATATATAAGAATATTGCGCTCAATTATTATTATTTGATAGAGGGTTTTTGAATATAGAATAACGGTTATCTAAATAAAAAGATGCTGTTACAAAAAACCTCCCATTAAGTATTATATAATTAGTTTTAAATTAAAATGTTTTAGTTTCTTAATCGAAAATTATCTTTGATAATGTGTTCCTGGCACAGTAAAGAAATGCCTATACAGGATTTGCAAATGAAATCATAATTTCAAATCGACTTAATTACTTTATCGCAAATCACATACCGAACGTTGAAGCATATTCCAATGGTAACTAAAAACCATATTAGTCTAACTGCTAACGGAATATTACAGGACCTTGAGAAGAGTCAATTATGAAATCTGCACTCACGGAGTTTGGAAAAACAGCAATAGTTAGATATAGAACAAATAGATAGAGAAATGAACTATACATGGAAACTCGTATTTTATAATTGATGTAACCGACAAATCATTTGGATTCTGTTTTTTAATCAAATCCGATTGCCAATTTGTGGCTTACGTAATCGTAAAATACAATCATCAAATTGCAAGTTACACTGCTGATCTCTCCCAACCCTAATCTAACAAATAGATAATAATAATCTACCAATCTACCTTAATCCGGTGATCCTGGTGGTGCTTTTCTCGCTCAGCGTATAAGGATCGCGATACAGAGAGCGAAACGAAACTTTTTACATTTGTTTTTTGTTTAGTTTTGTGTTTTTCATTTATTTCAAGTTATATTTACATTAGGTAATAAATAATAATGTTTATCTACCAAACCAATATAATATCAATCAATCATTGTCCCGTGCAATATTTGACGTATGAAAATATTCTTCAGACGTAGTTCGAACATTAAAGAATTCAAATGCTATTGAAAATAAATTAATGTTTTAATAACATCATTCGTACAAACTTAAACATAGATGTTTGTAAACAGTCGTCCGAGTAACATTGGTGATGTTTTTGAAACTCAGCTGACCTACATTTCATGATGTATTGAAGAAAGTTTTCGGTTAAAACCAGTAGTTCGACAATCAAAGATGGGTCTTTTTCTCCTATTTCCGTTTTTAAACCATTTAATTTGTTAACAAGTTGGCGATCTACTTAGTTCCAGTTTTAGTAAAAAAAAATTGTTCAAGTTTTATTTGTATACTTTGAAAACATTTGATACAGTTTTTTATTTAATTTAATTTAGCCACAACTACTCAATTCATTATAAAGCCTTCTTCATAGAACTGAATGAAGTAACGCCATAACTTCTAGCATCTATGGCCCTAATGTGGTCAGTGAATAAATAGTAGGAAATAAAGGCTTTATTTATTTAACACAAATAAGATCACTAGTTAACCTTACGTTTCTTCTTAGTTACTTAAATATTTCATTTAAGAAAAGTTCAATAAAAATGAAAAATATATAAACCATTAACTTCAAAAAAGGTATTTTATTATTTATAATTCATTTATGACCTGAACATATCATTTTTTTCAAAAAACAAGTTAAATTAGTTTTTTTTTTAAATTTGTAAATCCAATACCAATCCAAGTAATTTAATGAAAAAATCTGCGTATTCCGTAAACCTTCAAACTGGCAAACGGAGTTGGTCACTTATCAGTTTTGAAAAAGGTAAGTGTCAGTTTCTTTAACAGCTTTTTTCTTGACCATGAAACTCTGCTTATCGCATTAAACTTACTGCGTGACCAACGATGGTGGTAAATTACGCAGTAACGATGTAATAGGCTCTCAAAGCCCCATCAACGTCTACCTTAATGTTGTTCTTTAATCTTATTTCCACATACTTTAATGTATATGACAGCTAACGTACGTATTACTTATTACTATGATATTTATTTTCACACTAAATAGAATATAATATATATTTGTAAGCTTAGACTAAAAGAGAGAAGGGACGAAGTGCAAAATATAAAAATAACTTAAAAAGAAGTATGAATATTAGAAACAAGAACTGGTTATTTTATAGCTCAGCGTTATGGGTACTCAGCGGTATAAGAACTAAACTTTTTAAATTTATTTCAGTGTTTTAGTTTTTACTTACAAGTTATTTAGATTCTATCATAAGATTACATTATCTTTTTATATGAAATTCATATTAAAACTATCACAATGAGAGAAATAAAAAAAATTGTACTTCAATACTGCCAAGTTATTAGAAGAAAATTTTATGTCAATAACAGTAGATTAATAATATATTATGAAATATGTATGACTAACTAACATTATAGAATTAAAATTGCTTACAAATTGCTATTTATATCTAGTGACCATTTAATAAAACAAACTCAACAGTACGTGACTATCGGAATTGTATAAAAACAAAACGTGTTAGATTTAATTAGTCACTGGTATTCGGATGTCCGGAACTGACAGATTTGGCACTCCACAGTATATCAACGACCTTGGTCATGTTTATCTATGCTATCCGTGACACACTTGTTTTATGTTAATCTATTCTCTATGCCAAATCCTATAGGTTTTCCCTAATGGTAAAAATAGTGTTATGTGATCATATCACTATTTTACCAACCATGTGTTGAAAATCGTCTCCATTTCGGACTACCTGTACATTTTGAAATTTATTAAAGTGTGCTAAATTTACTTCATAAACTAGTCATTGACTTACCATACTAGACATACTCCTTTGACTAGCAGAGATTTTTGAGACCCAGCACTTATTACATAACATTATTATATTTCTCGAGCATTAACGGGATTACGAGATTATACATTTACAATTGTTCCATACAGCAGCTGGATCTCCGTTGTCTTTTCATACCCCGGAATGTCTTTACATAAAATTTCATAGAATTATATTTAGATGAAAACTGATTCGTTAGTACCAATTTTACGATTCCTTTCGTTAAACTTGATGCAGCTTATTGATGAGCATGTCTGTAAAAGTCATGCTAGAAGCCACTGAGAAGGAATGGAACAAGGAACAAACATGGAAAAATCCTTTATACTGTCATCGGCATAGACTAAGACATTAGATACCTACTTTACAAAATCGTTGATATAACGCATTTCTTTTGGGTTTATGTCTGATAATTCCACATGCTCACCAGTCGTAACTTTATAAATTAATAAGCTAATATTTTTTATGAACATAAATTACCAATTTCTGTTGCCGATTCTAGCAATGTGCGTGCTAAAACGCTATTTTACTAATTAATTTGTTTTCCCTATTACTTATCGGCTCTTGAAACTAATTTGGCCCAATTAATTTGTAGTAATATAGTTTAAGCAAAACACATGAGTGTCTGTCTGTCAACTATGTTTTTGTCAATTCATTCAGACCGAGTGAAACATGATGCAATTGTGAATATTTTTATTTCAATGTCAGTTGGCACACACTAGTCTGCCACTTTCTTTTTTACGTCATACATATAATAAGATATCAAAGATTCCTCTTAAGAAATTGAGTAATGATTATTGACCATTCTAATCAAATAATCCTTATAAATGTTTATTTTATTATTAAATAAATAAGGTGTTGCTAATTTCACTTTCAGTAGTCAGTCATGATAATAAGGGTAAATAAAAGATAATATAAAATGGTATAATCTTCATAATTTATTCTTCTCCACTTTTCGCCATCATACAATATGTTTTCAGTATAAAACAATATTAATTTTACATTCATAGAAATATATTATTTTAGTTATAACTGTTCTTTTATTTATAAAACTTACAAATTATTGTTAACATTCTGAAATCTTTCTGTATAAAAATAATACAAAAGGGTTCGCCCGCCGGAGACTCGTGATTGTCACAAATATATATTAAACAACATTGACCGGCCGGCTTCCCGATATAATATATTATAATAACAATCAACTGTTAGTTGGTATATTTACTTATAGTAACCTATAGAAGACAATGGTACAGATTACTTTACTGTAGCACATTTAATGGTAACAAAAACAATAAAGACGTATAATTAAAGGCTTCCGTTTAAAAGCGTAGGCACTCGAGATTGCTACTTGATCCTAATAATATTCATTCTCACTAATAAATACATCGCTCATCCACGCATAACATCCATCTGGTTCGTCTTCCACACAACTTTCATACTTCTCACATAATCGGACGGCCTCATGTAAGACCTCTATAGAGCACCGGGTCAGTTCAACTAAATCTCAAGCACACAACTCAACTCGCACGATCACACATACGATCAGTCTTTCACACGAGCTTTTGTGTAATTATCAAGCATATTAACTGTTTCATCAGGCGCTGAAGCGCTATCGGCCGATGAAAAAGTTAACCTTGTGCAACAAAACGTGATTCGGAACGTCCGATTGCCGAACACATGGCCGCCGCCATTCCGCGAGGGCGGCGCAGGCGGAATTTTAATTAGCAGAACATCCGCTCGTGACTTTATCATACGCCGTTGCCGACTCCACCATATATTCGTCTCTGTCATACGTACGACAATTCGGCTCTGTCAAATAGCCTCTCTATTTATAAGGTTGTAATTTGTACATTTGCTTATTATGCAAAGCGTACTGACGAATATTAATCTTTATGTCAGGTCACTTGGTACACAAACTTGGAACAATGGGAATCCCGAAACCACGATTAGTATTCTTAAAACCACAAAAGCGGAAAACAGAACGTAGAAAAGGCAACGTCGCACTATAGCTCAGTTTGCAGTCGAATGACGTACGTAGCATGATTATCCTTTCTAGTTTCTACACTATTCTAAATAAGAACGCAATACTGATACAAGGAAAATAAACAGCGACTTACAACAGAAGCTAAACTTGTGACTCGCTACGTACATCCTTTCCAACAAGCGGAGGTTCTGCACAACACCTTCAATCACCTTACACTAGAGTTAACTATATAATACACGATTAAATTAAGATCACAAATCGCTTTGTATGCTGCGTCCGTGTGGGCGCGACTAGCATGGAATGTGGGGGAGGGCGGCTGGGCGCGCTCAGAAGTGAGTGTCGATGTGGCAGCCGCCGTTGGCGTGCTCCAGCACCTGCTGCTTCAGCCTTGAGACGTGATCCTTCAGCTTAACTACCATCTGCGCCAGCTCCACGTTTTCCCCCTTCAATAATTTTACTTTATCTTCCAGCTTTGAAATGCGTTCAAGCTTTCGCCGTCTACACTTTGACGCAGCAACTCTATTCCTCTGTCTTTTGCGTTCGAGCTTAATTCTCTCCTGGGTGTCCATGTCGATGGGGGAGAGAGGGGGCGAGTTGGCAGCGCTAGGCACCGTCTGGGGTTCGTCTTTGACGACGGGCGTTGGGAACCGGTCAAGAGGGCGGTCGAGATCGGCGTAAATAATCCTCGTGTTGGGCGCCGGCTCGCTGTGGTGAAGCTTGTCGAGCGCTTCGACGAATGGGCGCGCATACATCTCCTGCTCTTCGGTGGGGGCCGCGGGGGGAAACAGTACCGGCCCGCCCGGGGTTGGCGTAGCCGTCGTGATCATGCCGTTCTGCATGATCAACTTCTCCAGCTCCGGTGAACCCAATTTTAACAGCTGCAAGTCGGGTGAGGATAGCACGGGTGCCCCGTTTCTCATCCGCTTGCCTCGACCGAAATCCAAATCCAGCGTGAGTGATCTCTTGAGATTTTCGACTGGTCCGCTGAGGGGATACTGCTCGTCATAGAATGTGGTCTCCATCCCGTGGCCGGAACGAACCATGTGTTAGCACCGAATACCTCGGTATCACTGAACTCACTTAACACGAACAAAACTTTACCATCCAAGAGCGTACGTGCAGTACGCTCGACGTTTCACTTGTTTCTAAACATTGTCAAGAAACAACCACTGCTTTTATTCCATGACTCAGATAAGCTATTTTTAACTTTGGCGTGATCTACTCGAGCAATGATTGGCCGAATATGACGTGATATGACGCACTGCTAGCTGGCTATTGGCGGGGACATGTATCGTACGAAGCGCGAGGCCACAGCGGGCTGTTTACGACTTGGTGCGATTACCGAGAATCAACGGCACCGTTTCCATTACACTAACGATAACTATTTACAAATTCAATTGGGAATTACCAAGAGTAATTTACTTAAAAGACTATCCTAGACTTGGTAAAACAATAGTATCAAACATGATAAATCATTATTGTATTTAAAACACTAGATTTTTTAGGTATATGTTTATTTGAAACAATTTAAGCAGTTTTATAGCAGTTTAGCATTTAAATAGTTGCGTACATTTTTTGCTTTGTTTTAAATATTGGTTGAATAAATGCCTACAAAAATAAAGAGTAGTGTATAAATACATAATAAATAAACAAATGTTAAATACACTTTATTGAATAAAGTGATGTAGAATTCCAAAAAAAATATAATAAGTATTAACTCTAATACAATGGAAACGTAATTTTAATATGAAGCGAAGCGGAGGCGGGGTAGCCGCGCCAAACTGTCGGGTGGCGGGAAATAAACGCAAGAGGGGTGCGGGGAACGGAGTCGACACGAGCGGGAGTGAGAAAACAGTATACTTTCTTGCTCTATCAGATAAAGTCCAGCAACGAGGAAAATAAAATAATGCAACTCAAATTTTAGTTTAAAGTCGTTTCTTATTATTATGTTGACCTTGAAAATATTTTCCTTTTCGCAACTCTGATTCCAAAGTACCGAAATAACCAAGATCAATTGAACAAATTGTATAATCGAAAAATGATAAGACTATACGTAGACTAGATGGTAACTAGTAATGTAATGTACATATTTTTAACATCAATTACCCGTACACATTTATTACACTTAACAGAATATATAAAAGACTTCTCAGTAGTAACTTTTACCTAAATGCCCCTAATCAGTTCAGATTTTTACAGTATCTTACTGTAATTACCTTTGGGTCATTGTGTACCAAACGATAAAATCTTTTCAAAGGAAATATGTCCCTTGCATTTAATATGTTCGAGATACAACTTAGAAAGCTTTAAATTTGTATTACTACCAACAGTTTTATATTACAGTACGACATCAGCAAAAACATTTAATAAAAACTATAATTTTAGTATGAGGGAAGCGCCGTCTATGAACAAGCAATTAAATCTATGTTTTTAACATCAAAATATGTATTTACATAAGCGTCACCTAGTGGGGAGTAGAGTACTGTCATCACTTTTGAATAGTATGAATAGATGCTTGATCATTCATATAATACTACAGTAATGAGCCCCTTCGAAATTTAATAGAAGTGTTATTTAAAATTTTCGTTATTAAAAAGACTGTTTAACACAATTTTTGTATTTCAATCATGTGCACAGCACGTCACAAAACACAGGGAGTTAAACTCAATAAATACACATTAAAAAAATCATTTTATTTACATTATTTAACAGTTACAGAAATAACTCTGACGTCATCATACGGCTTATCCGTTTTAGGATTTGTTTTAACACTGCCAATGTTTTGAACAACTTCCATACCGCGTATCACTCTGCCAAAAATAGTGTGCTTGTTGTCTAACCATGGCTGTGGAAAGAAATATTTCAAATCAATTAAAACAAGATAAATCTTTTTTCATATATTCGATAAATGTATTATTATATATAGAAATAAAAGCTTGGTGGACATTAATTTCAACTACTTATACGTACAGTAGGTGCCAATGTGATGAAGAACTGGCTTCCATTAGTATTGGGTCCTGCATTGGCCATACTGACAGTGTAGGGCCGGTCATGTTTGAGGGTTGCTTTGAATTCATCAGCAAATTCCCCACCCCATATACTTTCTCCACCACTACCAGTACCTACAAAATATTAATATATATTTAAAAAACTGGTGGAATATAGTTTTAGTACATAACATACATTTTTAAACTAAAATGAATATTTTTTTTACTTAATAACAATAAAGTATTTACAATGTATTACACTTAAAAAACCTTTTCATATCAAAAACGTCATTCATTAATATTTTTAAAGACGACAAGGCTTGTAGTTTAATTTAATGTAATTTCCATCACATTATTTTATTTTTACATTATAATAGGTCACTACCCTCCACATTAGGATAAAGTTTATATATACATAGTTCACAAGTTTTCATTTCTTTTAGTATAAGTGTCTAGCTCAGGCATATTTCATAGGGTAATAAGAATGTATGGTGTATAGTTTGTATGTATAACAATGTAATTGAAAGAGATAAATTTTGGTAGCTTTAGTCTTATGAGGAGGCAAAATTCCGAGAACTTTAAAAAGGCCACCAGTACACATAATCTTATAGTATATCTGCTTATAAATATTTTACTATTTATTTTTCTCATGGATGATTAACCGCAACCCTAAGCAATTTATAGCCAGTGTTTTGAGTACACAACGAAACTGAATATCCAGGCCATAGCCATAGCCAACTATTACGCTCTCATAAAATTAGACAAAGAAGTCTCATAATACTTAAAATCTAAGAAAACACCAAAAATGGACCAATACACTCACCCGTAGGATCACCAGTTTGTACCATAAATCCCTTAATAACCCTATGGAACACGTGTCCGTTGAAGTATCCGTTACGCGAGTGTCCGCAAAAGTTTTCAACCGTACGTGGGGCTTCTTTACCGAAAAGACGAATATGTACATCGCCCAGGGACGTATGTATAACTGCTTGCTCGTAGAGACGTTGGACACCTGCGAAAAGGATTTTTTTTTAAATTTATACACGTCTTATTAAGACGTCTGGCTTAGTATGACCTTTTTATCATATTTTGATTTCAAACTAGACTTATAGGCAATACAATATCTCCTCTGGGTGTAGGAGAAGATATTGCCTTGCCTCTATTTATTTATTGATACATACTTTAAAAATTCTTTGTGAAATAAATATTAAGCACATTACCCCCAAAACATTGCATTAAAGTTGTAAACATAACTCATAAAGTACTACCACTTCAACATACCTTGCCCTTCCGTAGCGGAAATAATATCCTCCTTTGAAGGTTTCTCGTTGAAGATGTCCCGGTCCGCATCAGGTGATTTAACATCATCAGGTCCTCGTCTGGAGAACATATAGAACCTGTTCTTCTTATAGGCGGTACAGAATAATGTTGGGTCTGTTTTCACTGTGAGCAGTGCTGGGTTCTCCGACCCTTCCATGTCTAGGGTCGCTGCAACTTTAGCTTGGTTTGTGCGGCCCTGAAAATGTAAATATTTTTATTTCAAATATCAATATTAAAATATTATTTCAAAAAAGGTAGTAGTGTGTGTAAAATTGTGTCCTTAATCAAATCCTTAGTTTATATGGGAGTGTTTATTACAAATAAACACTCCCTTCCGCAGTGCCAGGTGAGCCTTGGATTAGCTAACAAAAATTATGATGAGTTAACAATGCTAAGTGTGTATGGACCAGAGATTTATCATCATAAAACATTTAAAATGACGATACTCTAGACTTATACTGTATATTTAATGAGTTTTAGGTTATGTTACTACAAAAATCACACACATACATTAAAATACTAGTCGATACTCGATACCATTTTGGTAAGAAATCAAATGTTACTACTCTCAATTCCACGATTTATTATTTGTTTAAAGTAACTGTAGAAAACTAAGCTTTGCATCTCTTGAAATTTTTACCTTGGATAAATAAATAACCATATATATATAATATTATATACAAAATTAGCTGATCTCGACAAACGCCAAAAAAACAACTCTAAAAATAGATGTTGGCTGATTCTCAGTCCTACTCTATATGGCCACAAAATTTCAGGAGAATCGGTCAACCCGTTTCGGAGGAGTAAGGGAACAAACATTGTGACACGAGAATTTTATATATACGATTTATGTGCTTCAATTTAAAGCGCATTTCGCCTGTAATTTTAATTATGAAATCACATTTTACAAGTCAACAGGTTTCTGGTGGTAAAAGAGGCATTATGTATTGTGATGTCACTGTCCAAAATTTTAATATTACCATTGTTTTTTTTACTATAATCATTATTCGAATGACACAATTAAATAAATAAATCTACCTGAAACATGGACAAATGCAATGCCCTCAAGTTTTCAGGTTTACCCAACATAGCGACACACCGGTTGGTCGATAGGTTGACCAACTTTACTCCCAACATTGTTGAGTATGCTATGAAATGGCCACTTGTGTCAAATATTATATTAGCCAGTTGAGCATAATCCGATTTGTCAAGGTCACGTTCGGCCGCCATACTGTAATGTATATTTTTATTAAATAATAAACGGAATAAAATGTTACTAGCATAGCGATATAAACAGGTATGAAAAACATACTTCTTAATCTTATAACCATGTAAATAGAATATTATGTGTTTTTACCGTCTTCCAAACTCCATATTGGGTAGCTGCTGTGTCTGGTGTTGCAACTCCTGGAACCGCTGAAGGCTTTCATCCAGAACTTTGTGTAATTTACCACTTAGGAAGTGGAACACACGGACCTGTTGATTAAGGAGTTTATTAATTGTGTATGCTTTGTTTGGCTTAACTGTGTACCTATACTTACACAGTTAACAAAGTAACCACCAACTTAGTTGCAGTAGTTACAGTTATATACTCAATTTGTGGTAAAAGCAATTAAGTATTGTTTATCAATCGAAAAGAAAATTTATTTATCAATTGAAATGTATATGTCAATAATGTATAAAATACAAAAAAAACTGATACATTATTGTTTTAAAATTAAGACAATTAACTACCACAAAAAACCTTAATTTTGCTTGTGTACATTATCAAGAGTGCCTACAAATTATACAAACTATTAAACTATTTTTTTTAAATGTATAGGAATTAGTTACAGACAGTAATAATTCAAGTGACAAAAGCTAAAATACCTTTCTATCCAGACTTATAGCAGCCATTTTCTTGCCATCAGGTGAAAATGCAAGTGCAGTTGGACATGTTTTATTTTTGACAAACTCAAACAGATCTGTGTCCAATTTTGAGGTAAATTTCACATTCTTAGGAAATTGATATTCATGTTTTGGACCCGTCCAGTATTCCACTATACCTGCCTTGGATAACACTTATAGTTAATGTTTTTATAAATTAAATTTGTATTGTTAATGTAAGTTAACGTTAAACTCCCTAATAATAAATAGATATAAACAAATTATATATTGTTTAGTCTTGGAGCTCATAAAATTAAAAAAGTTTATATTTTATTTTGGTTAAATCCATATGCTATATAAATATACAGTGTATACTCTATATAACGCGTTATAGAGCCTTATAGAGAGTGGTCAATAAAAAAAGAGAAGAGTATGGAATATTAGCCAAACCAACCAAAGCCATTAGATTTTGAAACTTTAGAGTTTCTCTTTTAATCAAGTGATGTTATATGGAGTTTACACTGTATTATTAAACTATCTACTACAAATGTACTAAATAAGTAAGAATAATGAATAATGTAACAGACAGTAATGAATCAATAATGAAAATACCTTATCTACAGAAACGGCAACCTCGAACACGGGGTTATATTTAATGGTGGCAACATCTCTCTGGTGATGTGAGAATGTATGTAAAGGGGCACTGGTAGTCTGTGTGCTGTCAAATATATGTATCTTGTTGCTATTCCTTTGTGATCTGAAACATAATAGAAAAATGTTATAAAGCTAATATTATCATTATAATCTCACAAAATGAATGTTACATCACTTGTTATTTTCAAAACAAAACTTTACATCTTTTTTTTAAAGTGATGAATGATTTAATTACAAAACAAAAAATTAAGTATTTTTTATCACCACTAATAAAACAGTAAATATGCAACATTACAATTACATAGGTTTTAATTCGTCCTTTTTTATTTACAAAAACTTAAAATAACTTACACTGCTAATGCTGAAATTGGATCGCCAGCTGAATGCACCCACTCTGTACAGTATGGCTCAAACTCTATTGAAATCATATTTATCATATCTGTAAAATACAATTATGCTATTACATATACATATACTTACATAAATATGAAAACATTTGGCAGACCATACATTTTGAATTGAATCAGTATCCTCAACATGATTATTACCAATTTTTTATATTGAAAACCATAAAAGCTAAAATTAAGTTATGACTGTGTACAGGAAGATCTTTAATCCTAATACCATAATTAAATAAGCTTACCAAAATTAACTACATCAAAAATTTTAATTGTCTTTTCTGAGGAGGCTGTACAGAGAAGTGTACCAGTACTATTTGCTGATATATGACTTATGGGAGCTAAGTGGCATCTGAAGTGTTTTACAAATTCTACACCTTCTTCCTAAAATAGATAAGAAACATTTAATTATAATTTAATACAGAATTTTATAATGCATACATGATGATGTATACCTGCTTCTTCCAAAATTTCAAGTGGCCATCCTGACTAGCAGTCACAACAAAATCCGTTTTGGTTACAACTACATGGGTAACCACATCTCTGTGCATGTAACTACGTTCATAAGTCTCTGATGAAGGAAGGTTTTCTAAATACAGCTCTTCAAACTCTAGAACTGACATAATAAGAGTTTCTGATAAAATCTTTGTTATAAAATAAAAAAAATAATTAAGAGTTATTTTAAAGCATTTTGTACCTTTTCTTTTTTTAGGTTTAGGTTTTGAAGCCTCCGATGGCATTGGACCAATCCAACAATCTTCCTCCTCGTTTTTATCACCTTCTGGACTAGTGCAACGTTTTTCGTCCGACATATTTCCTTTTCTTTTTTAATAATTAAATAATAATTTTTAGGTTTAAAAATAGCTAGCTAGTCAAAACATATAATTTTGATTTATTTTGTTTGTAAAACAAATATCTTTGATAGCTTTTGTTGTCTGAAACATTGATAATTTACTTATTATAATTTTAATATTGACAATTGACTACGATATTGATAGTTATATTAAGGTGCAGCCTCATATGTGCCGCTGACATGTTTCCAGCGACAAATCTGGTCACGTGGTCCCATTTTAAATTTCCCGCTACTCAAAAAGGGATCACGTGACCAGATTTGTCGCTGGAAACGATCGTCGAGTGGGATACACGAGGCCATACCTTAACCGTTATAAATCGAATACATCTACGTTATTATATTTTATGAATTTTCATATTATGTTTTTAATTTCTTTTCCTCCGTGCATTACCTAATCTATTTTCTATGTATTTTTATAAAACAAGCAACACATTATAGAAATTTATTTACATTCTCTTCTTAATATTTCGTGGTAAATCAACAAGAATGCATGCAAATTGTCACGGAGCGTCTTTTTCGTTCAACTTTTTAGTTTTGTGTCTATGATCAAAATGTCTTTTACGAATTCGTAGTGATGGTGGCTGGCTTCCTTGCAGACATAATATCATAAAATACGTGGAATTTGTAAAGTTTAACAATATTTCATTGTAATTAACTCAGTTCTTTTAGTGATTTAAGTGCTCAATACATCAAATATCAAATTGGTAAGTGCAAAGTGAAATAAAGATGTGTTATAACGCGGCACCGGTACTCTACACGTGGTTCAAGTTTAACATCGCTTATTCGTATATGCAATTATGTATTTCTTCCTTTATATTTTTACGTTTAAAATATGGATACCATGTCATAGTATTTATTTAAAATTTCTTAAATAAATAACTGTTGGGAATTTGTGCTAAGACTTAATAGGTTGTCCATTGAACGTGGTCCTTTGACAGCAGCTAAGGTTCAAACCGTTATAGGAAGGTAATTATTGTAGTCTCCCAATTTACCAGTGTTGAAAGGCAGTATAACCTAGAATTACTCCAACATATAGCATCTACATTTTATTTGTTAATTAGTTGTTCGTTTCGAAACTGCCATGTAATCAGCTTTTTCTTAATCATGACGCATACTTGTGTCATAGTGGGAAAGTACAAGTACCAAATAAAGTTGTGTGATAGCCGCTGTAAGGTCTTAGCGACGAGCTGAACCTTAACCAAAAGCATGTAGTTGATGTAATATAACCTATATATTATTTACTATGCTCTTATCCATTGTGTGTTGTGTGTAGCGTAGCAGATATACATCTTAAATTGTTTTAGATATGATTTATTTCAATCGATGTGTATCATTATGGGAATTCCAGATCAAATTGTATTATTAATGTAATATTAAAGTAATTAATAAGTTTAATTTAAAAATAATTTTGTTCTTTGTTAATTAGATGCATGCATTTTTGCATACCTTTTTAAAATGACTAGAACCTTAGCTGCTGTCAAAGGACTATGATCATTGCACTTTATTTAAAAATGTGGCCTCTAATAGTTTTTGTATCTAATTTAATATGAACTAAAAATTATATCTTATCTTAATTAAGTTTCAATCATATCTTCATCATGACAATGATTTATATTTTATGTAATATCTTGTTTCTATAGCGCTTGTATTCTAATATTTTTGTTCTTGGACATTTAAAGCAATTTCTATTTCTTTTTTTAATCTGTATGAAGTTTATTTACCATAGATTAAAAAGATTGTAATAAACAATTATATTGTATCCCAATACACATATACTATATCTTTGCATAGCTTACTAGATGTTCAATTTAAAACCTTTTTATTGTGTTATTTTGATTATAACATTTCATATGAAGATCAGGTTGACCAAAACGGTAAGAACTTGAAATGTTTTCTCTTTCTGGATTTAAGCGGTTTGGTACATCAATTTAGGGTTATAATATTCATTAAAATTTTATGCTATGTTTGAGGATCTAACATATCTTAGATTGCAAATAATGAATATGTTTTCTGCATGTGACATTGAAATATCTTCTCAAATTATATAGATCAATTTGCTTCCTACGCGCTACAATTGCGCTGGCGCTTATCAGACAGGGTCAAGAATACTGCATTGCAAACAACAGTTATAATTCATTCTCTCTCACTTTTAAAATATAAGAACGAGACGGTAGATAGGGGAACGACCGCCGTTCACAAAAGTAGAAGAGGTCATTGAAGTATTGTAAATTAAGGGCTAAATCGATTTTGAAAAGCTTATTACTAAAATAATTCGTTTTATCCTGGTTAAAAGTAGCCAAATTTTAAGTTTACTTAAGACTTCGAGATTGCGTTATTAATGCAGAATGAAAAAAACTATCTCATAAGCTGCTCCCATGTTCTTAGGTAGCATAACTTTAAAGGTAAACCTAAAACTAAAACGCAGGAATGGTGCTGGTATTATATCACAAATATGATGTTTATTTTCAAAATCTGGTAATAAAAATTAAAAATATCTTTATTCAAATATTTGACGATGGTACCCTTATGAATCGTCACAAAAACAAAAATGTCAAGAAAAAACTTCGCGTATTACGATGAACAAATAGTACATATTAATGTTTTTATTTATTTACACTTTGTTCGACTAAAACAGTAAAAGTCGATAATGTTAGTACATATAAGAGCAACGGGCTGTGTACTATATGAACTCTATGAATGTGTCAGTTATTTAAAAAAGCTATACTTTTAACCTAGGCATATACTTTCTAGTTGCAAAGATTGCGCTGCTGTGACTATATTGGGAAAGTATGAAAGTCTATATTCTGTGAACTCAAACCAGTGCGTTAACTGCGGTAATATAAAGTAAGATATTACCCCACCGTATACAATCATTATAATTGTCATTTGATTTAAGAATGATTAGATATCTCTAGCAACATCTCGGCAAGGTCATCGTTCGACATCATATCACGGATGACGAAACTTGTTGCATCCTAGATGTTCGAAACGGAAGTCGGTTCTATAAATAGGTTTTTGCTATCCAGGTGAAAGTTTGTATTTGTGACAAATGATTGCACGCTTAGTTTTATTTAACTACATGAACTTCTAATACAACTTCTTCTAAGACAATAATAATATAGGTAGATCAGTCGTACTTTCTGACCAAAAATCTATCTGAATAGGTAAATCAACAAATTATAAATATATTTTCATATTTATGGTGCATTTTTAAAAAATGTATCGATCATATGATGATCGGGCGTTTGTTTTACTTATAAATTGTAAAATAATGTTTATTTGAACCATTTATTTGCTAGGTACACAATGAAGTTGGTTGAAAATATTAATAGGTACCTATATTATTTATGCAGGTGAATTTTACACCTGTGCATAACTTAACTTTTGCAACATGTATATTGTACAGTAACGTGCTACTAACCTATAATAAATATACGAAATTATTATAATTATTACCATATCATTGTAATTTAGTTTAGGTAATGTCTACTATTAGTGGTAATGTGTATATACAACAAAAAATAACAGAAGATACTTTACAAATGTAACTTCATATAACACTTTTACAATGAGTACTAATAATAAATTTTATTGTTTTAGAAATGAGTTCAAGTGTATGCTACAAGTGTAACCGCACGGGGCACTTCGCCCGCGAGTGCACACAGGGCGGCGGCGTCACCTCCCGCGACTCTGGCTTTAACCGGCAACGCGAAAAGTGCTTCAAATGCAATCGCACTGGACACTTTGCACGCGACTGTAAGGAGGAGGCTGACCGTTGCTACAGGTAAAGAAAGAATAGGTTTAGCATTTCATTTTAGAAAAGTTCAATCATAGCAGTGTTAAGTTAGAACAAAATATATGCTTAGAACTTAAATATTTATCCTCTAATCAAATCAAATTGTACTTCAGATACAATTTCAAACTATCATACATTCATAAAAATCAACACTTCTGAAGACTATACAACTGACTTTATAGTTTTTGGTTCATTGTGATTTTAAATATTGCTACTCTATATAAGGTGGGACCAATAAATAGTTATCTTTTAATTAAAAGTTTATTGATAAATTTATATTACTCCACATAGTTTATTAATTAATGTATGTCATGTGATGATGAAATTCTTAATTCTTTCTGTTAAATTTTGCGATAGATTATGCACAGAGTAGATTTTGGTTAAATAATTAGTCCCACTTAATTTTTAAATTAACGCAAATCTAATTTTCAATAAAAAAAACCACCATACATGATGCTTCTATTGTCGGGCCGTAACCGAATTCATTAAGATTTAACTAGGCCATTGACTTGACCATTGAATTACTATTCAACAATCATGACGTATTAAGCAGTGCCTAATCGTTGCTAAATTTAATAAAGAATAGAAGTGGTAATTTTAGTGTGGCAAGAGAGGAAGTATATTTGTATGTGTTTGTTCGTTTCAGATGTAACGGCACGGGCCATATAGCGCGCGAATGTGCACAGAGCCCGGACGAGCCGTCCTGCTACAACTGCAACAAGACTGGGCACATTGCACGGAATTGCCCAGAGGGGGGGCGCGACAGCTCGGGGCAGACATGTTACAATTGTAACAAGTCGGGGCACATATCACGCAACTGCCCGGATGGCACCAAGACCTGCTATGTCTGCGGGAAGCCTGGCCACATTTCGCGCGACTGCGACGAGTCGGAGCGGAACTAACACACGCCCACTCGCACACACCGTAAACAAATTCAACTATGTATATTATGATGCCACGCACGGACTGTAAGCAAAGGACGCGTCTCTAGATCGTAAGGCCACAGACTGGACGAAATTGATACAACGGAATTATGACGCAGCGAAGAGACTGAGGAGGGTTCATGTTGACTTGTATATAGGTCTCCCGCGCGACGCGGTTACTGTTTGTTCTCGCTCGTGAACGTTGTGTTTTTAAATCATTTAATAATAATAATCGTGATTGAACTATTGATGAGGTAGCGTTACAGTTTTTAGCATTACAGAGTATATATTTTGTACAGATTTTATTTGTCAAAAGATAAATTGGTTGGTGGCGTATGATGACTTTTCAATGTTGTGGAGACCCGGGAGATAACCCGATCGGAGGCTTGTCAGTTTTGTTAAGCAAGCCCTCTGTCCCTCGTCCGTATAACTATCAATAATAGTAACTATTTGTTTTCTTAAATATTCCTTTGTTTATGTCCTGATGATTGGTGGAGAATTCAGTGGTTAATTAGATTTTCATTACTCAGAATTCTTTTTATTTTGTTAACCCTTACAGTGCGCCTGTGCATTACACACGAAATGTATAAATCAGCTTTAGTGGGACATTAATAAAATCTTGCCTTATAATTAAACTTTTCCATCCTGCCCTGATTCTCATAATAAATAAATAAAATTTCAGTTGCCTTCATGATTTATAATAAAGTTCAACTGTAGCTCCAACAAGAGTACCAAATTACTTAACTATCTTAATTTTTACAAGCATTTCCATTTTCAAATCTTATACATATACGAAATGCCACTATAAAACATACACCCAGATAAAGAATTTAACGATGGTTTTGTTAAGTATACACACCATTACGATTTTTTAAACTAATTAAATACATTAATTGTATGGATGTCCATCCATCATACATTAAGATACATTCGTTTAGTTCCACATACGATCATGGGACACCTCTAGTTATCTAGCCAAGACAAAGTGCTGATGCATACGGCATCTGTACTATCAAGTAGCAAGTGTGAAATAAAAACTCCTTTTACAATGTTTTCCCAAACGACAAATTGCGAAAGGAAACGTGCAATAGTTGCAGGGTGTGTGCATATTAAATAAAATATTATTTTGAAGATATGATAATATATCAATTCCAAATGTCTTCAAACACAAATAGGCAAAAAAGAGAAAAAAAAATTACAATGCTGAAAATCAATAAAAAGATACAGTAATGTACTCTGTGATCCACAAAGTATAAACTATAAAGTTGCAAGAGTTTGTCTAGGTTCTAAACTTGATTAAGTCCGCAACAATTATAAGAGGTCTGCAAAAACGCAGACATTCTGAAAGCTAACTTTTAATATCTTTGCAATATTAAAGGTTAACATCTGGGGCTGCTAACAGTTTATATAGTAAGAGACACTTTATGAAACTGCATACGATCCGTTGATATACTAGTTAACTTCGCCATGTTTTCTGTTTTACATAATCTATTTGTGGCAAAGTTAGGTATAGTTGTCAACAGTTCGAGACGTTTCATTAAGAAATTTCATTATTTTTTCAGGTAGGCTCACCACTGCTGTTGACAAGCTGAACTATCCCTGTAATATGAGCCCTTACTGCGGTCATCTCAACGATCACCTCCAAGGTATCTGTCGTATATTTTATTATCTGTTACTAATGTGGTGAGCTATTTATGTCGAAAATGTGGCGTCGGTGCCGCGAAACTAATTTTAAAAAAAAACTTAGCTCGGACAAGCGAACTATTAAGTGGTAACTGGTAACTTTTTAACTGTCACTTGTTTACCGGGTGTGGTGCGGCTGCGCGAAACAAGTTTGGCTTTACATTTTCGTAAAAGTGATGGAACCGCGTAACGAACTTATTGTTATAAATTCCTGATTATAACATTAAATTCTGTTTACGCATAAGATTATTGGATATCGGTAACGAGTCAGCAGCTTTTGTTACTAAAAATTTAAAGCTTGTCGTTTCCATGGGCGTTAACTTCGTAAATAATAAGTAAGTTATTAAATTATTATTAAGGTTAATCGCGTCTTAAACTTTATAAATGTGTCCCATATACACTTATTTTAAACTAAATCTCATACTAATGATACTTACAAAGAAATCGCTTGTCAATGTTTATTTGTCAAGGAAAGGGCTACCAAGCTGTAAACAAAGCATTTTTACCTTAGATTAATGCCTTTATGTTTTAGATATCACTTTTTTATTACATATTTTGATAGACAACTTGAATCTAACATAAAATAATCTTAGTAGAAGTCTATATTAAATGTTGATTAAGTAATAAAACTAAGCTTTCTTAAACCTTATAAGATTCTTTACACATATTTTAAATATTATAATATTTACAGGTAAAAGACTGAAGCATGAATCTCACATTTAAGATTGCAATACATATAAGTATATTAGCACAAATATGTTATGGTCAGGATTATGGTACTCAAACAAATAATCCAGATGCTGCAAACCCCACAAATGACTACCTCAATACCAATGATCCAAAATATGATAATCCGTATGATCCAAATAGACGGTATCAGAATCGTAATAAGTATGATAACTCATACTCCGATAAAAGATACAGCCAGTATGATAGAAATGATTTAAATCCATATAATCCTGAGAACACTCCCAGACCAGCATGGGATTCCAGCAGAACTTACAGCACATCAATTAAAGGTGCTGAGTTGGAGCATGAAAGTGTTATAATAAATGAGGCGTAAGTATTTTAAATACATTTATTACTCTGTTACTCTAGACAAAACTGATATTAATGAATATTATTGTAAAAATAAAACAACTAAATACCTATTTCTTAAAATATTTTTCTTACACTTATGATTCATCAAATAATTTTTAAAAATTTGGAATCTACAATTACATTTACTGCCAATTACCAAATTATGTACAAATGAAGAAATGGCAAGATACACTCTGCCACTTCTTTAAATCCAAGTACGTTCTACAGAATGGTTGTATAGAGCTGAGTACAATTATCTATATATACAACGAACAATTACTTTAACATATTGTTTAAAAAGCTTTAAAAAATTTATTGCAGCACATACTTTATCATAGCATCTCGAATGGTCCGTCCAGGACAGATATACAAAATATCTGCTAATATCTTGAAAGCAAGACTACAGATGACTATCCGTGCTTCCATCTCATGCAATGGTGTGGAACTAGCACATGTCAGCGAAAGAGTTAAGGAAGGAGTGCTTGAAATCCTTAATTTAAGAGTATGTATGCTATAGCCACTTATTGCAACTGAATTATTTGTTCTCTTTACTTTTAGCGGTTTTTTAAATAAAAAAAATAATCACAACATTCTATAAATTTATATTTTTAAACAACATGTAACAAAAACTTAATACCAAATCATTTTCCAACCATACATTGCTCATGTTTATATTTTTTAAGAATATTTATTAATTGGGCTCAAAACTAATCCAAAAGATTACTTAACTCTGCTTATATTTTAAATAGATTCCAGCTACATCAGTCCCAGGTGACTACAAGTTGCGAGTAGAAGGCCTATACCTTGATGATCCATTTGGAGGAAATGCTTTTGTCAATGAGACACAACTGGACTTCTCGCAGCGGTTTATGACAATATTTATTCAGATGGATAAACCTGTTTATATGCAAGGGCAGATTGGTGAGTTGAATTTTTTTAAAAGTAATAGCTGATATAATAATAACACTTGTGTTCTACACTCTTGTGTTATGAACGCTTGTATGCATGCATTCATGATGATTTAAGTCACATTTTCTAATCAAAAGGTTTGTGCTCTATCAAATCATTTGCAATTTCTTATAATGAAATTCTCACTAAATTTCATTAATAAGAAAACAAGATACAATAAATCAGTTTTTATTCGGGTTAAATATTTAAATTCACTAACCTAATTGGCGCTGTCTCCTATACTGCAATCATCTAAAGAATGTAACCTACATTTTATAGACTCAAGACATATATAAGACTAAGAATTTAGCTGTTACATAACACAGATCACCTAACAAATGCAAAATAGCATTATGAAGGTTTGTTTAGGCCTTTGACATATTAAATAATTGTTAATACAATTGTATTTTATTTATTTATTATTTATTTAAAACTTTATCGCACTTAAACACTAGAAGCAAATGACATTAAGAGATGTTAGAACATATAAGAGCAACGGGCGGCCTTATCGCTCATAAGCGATCTCTTCCAGACAACTCACACACACATTTAGTTCATTAAATAAATGTTATTATTATTTGGAACATAATTTGACTCAGCTGACATAATGGTTAGGACTGCCGAACAACATTTTTGCTGGCTGTCGTCTGAGTTACATATTACTATGTTATATTATTAAGGTATATAATATGTATTTATATGTGGAAGAAATACCTCTTCCAGACAGACTTTGTGCCTAACAGCAATTTTTGATTTGAAGTGGTGCTTAAGAAACTTGAATATTTTAATGCTTTACAGTGCGATTTCGCGTGATACCCATAAACACGGAGTTGAAAGCTTTCGGGAGGTCGATCGACGTTTACATACTCGATCCCAATCGTCGTATCATGAAGAGATGGCTGTCCAGACAGGTAATCATAATAAATTTTATATTCTCGAGTATATTTGTTTTATTACATTTTTTATTTTGGCATTCTGTAGACAGGAATTTATTAAAAAAATATATTTCGTTGAAAAAACTTTGATTCGACTAATAAGACTGAAACCGATTTGTTATATTATAATTCGGGTTTTTCTAACACGTCATTGATAAAGCAGAATTACAGAGTGCAATTAACAATTCGAAATATCACAACTGTTATTATTTTATTATGTAAAAAATAAGTATTTGATTTATATCTGAAATGTTCATTACACGTTAAGTCATTTGGGACATAAAAATACATTCCGTATTGCTTACACCAATGAAATGGATAATTATAACACCCTGTTGACAGATAATTTATGCTCATAGCGTACATCTTTCATTATAATTCTTGACTCACCAACGGAATACATAAATATAAATATATATATATATATATATATATATATATATATATATATATATACTTCTCAGCTTTGGATAAATAACTTGCGATTACAAGATCATAATTATGTACCTCAAAAAAGGTTGACTTAAAATAGTACCAATTATGCGCCTTTTATTGTTTTAGTAGTACTAGTTAAGTAATTGATTTACTTTGTTTTTAGTTTTAAAATATTATGATGTGTGTGTGTTTGAGCCGTTACACGCACGTTCAATGAAAAAATCAAATAGTTAATATTTCAGAAAATGAGCACTAATATTTTGACACAAATTTGTAACACTTTAATTAGAATTGCTTCTTTCGAAAACGTACGATATACATTTAACGTACGAATTTGCAGTTTCGTATTTTACAAAAGGAATAAACAATGCATTATTTCTGCTCATCGCATTACAGTACGTTATGTGATTATAGAAGATACGTAAACACAATTATAAAGTCATGTTTCGTTACAGTTAACACTCTGTTATCTGTTCAGATCAATTTTAACAATAGGTTGTTGTATGTTTTGTATGGATTAGTTCAGGTACAATACATTGTACACTCTTAATTATCTTCAGTTCATTGCTGGGAAGTTAATGTGGGGAAAACTGTATATGTTTATGTTACGCCAATAGTTAAATATCCAATGAGCATTTTGAAATACAGAATTTAAAAAAAATTTGAATGAAAGTGTTTGGGAATGTAAGAAATGCTTTGAAGAAACTTTAAAATGTTGACTTGTTAAGAAACATTGAATTGAACGTCAAGTTTTTAAGAAAATAATTCGGAATTAAATATATATACTTGAGAAATTAATTTGGCTAGAGTGTATAAAATATAACAAATTAAGGTTAAAGTGTAAATTTTACGTGAATAAGATCATTGAGTCACTTTTTTTTTACAGAGTAACTTCGGTACCGTAAGTCTGAAATACCAAATGTCAAGCCAGCCCCTTTTCGGGGAATGGTATGTGCGAGTGGAGGCGTTGGGACAAGTGGAGGAGTCCCGGTTTTTAGTCGAAGAGTACTATCAGACTAGATTTGAGGTAGGCACATCATTTTTCTTAAAAATAATGAAATTTTAAAAAGCAGTTAAACTTTTAGAAAATGGGTTTTATAAATTATGTAATTATTTTAACGATGAAAAAGCTTTGCCTTGCTTCAAAAAGTGTACTGGGATCATCAAGGATCAAAAAATCAACCAAGTTGAGTTTCTTGTCTGTTTCTTCTTAGCTTGGTCGCTTACGAATAGGCGTAGAATCATTTAGATGTATGACGGTTCAAAATGGTCCTATGTATCTTACTGAACAAAGAGACTTTGACTCAAACTTTTTGTTCTTCTTTAGTTAACATGTATACCATTATTATTTGTTATTAAAAAGCCTCTTCACCTATTTGAAAAAGGTCTACTACTATAAATTTAATAATAAAATTTAAAAAAAAATCAGGTAAACGTAACAATGCCGGCGTTCTTCTTTAACACGGAGCCTTACATACACGGTCGTATTATGGCGAACTACACGTCCGGAGCGCCGGTACACGGTAACCTTACCCTGAAGGCTACGCTTCGACCCATACCACAATATCGACCCAGAGACTTGAGGAGACAGCTCGAACTGGATCCGTATGCAAGAGGTCAGTTTCAATTTGACGAAAGTTCATATTAATATAAAAAAACGATGCTTATTTAATAATTAAACATTTTGTTTAGCCCGTCCAAATTACAATCCGTACCTGTATAACGAGAGTGGTTACCAACCATATGAATACGGGCAGGAGGACTACACACATGTAAACTATCGTCCCGGACAACCGAATCAACTGGATCACCCCGACTGGTGGTATGACCAGCAGAAGGTTGTCACGCGGCTCTTTAACTTTGTAAGTATTTTTTTTAAACATGATTTCCATGTGTACACAAAAAGGTTCATTAAATGTCATGGATCAAAGTCATACTCGTCTGTCTCTTTTCATCGCGATGATGAAAGATTTTTTAAATAATTCTCTTATGATATTATAATGTTTATTAAAGCGGTGGCGAAGAGTGTGTTGCCAGTTCTTGTAATCCCCTCTACGCCCCTAATTTGGGAACTGACAGTAAATGTCAATGAATCGGTAGTGTCCATAATTCTTTTTTGACGATTCATAAGATTAATAGTTACCGAGTGTGGTTATTTTATAATTAATATTTTGCACCGCATCTTTAATTATGTCATATTAAATCGTGCATTGCTATTATGACTATAACAGACATTTATTAGCCCGCACTGGAATCAAGCAAACATACAATACGATATTGTGTGATCAGCATTCAGTCGACACGGAAATTAATAATTCAGACATGCCAACTAAATAGTCTGATGTATCTGTAGGATGAGAAATACCCGTTCTGGATGCCGAAGCCGGATCCCATTGAGTTTGCGAATCAGGGAAATCAGCCCAATATGAACCCCAACTACAACACATACACCACATCCACATATAACTACTACAACAATAATTATGACCAACTGCCGTATTTAAGATTTGTAAGTATTAACTTAACTATTTCTATTAGGCCAATAGTGGCATACAATTTTTTTATCTGTCATTTAGCGGCCAAAATGTGGATTCATAATGGTCCTATGTACCTTAATGAATAAAAGATTTGTATTATTTTTTAACATGTTTTTGCGTTGAGTTCTTTGACGAAGGGTTTTTAACTATTAACCTGATCAAATGTTAGGGTTTTTATTCCTAAAACGAGTATTTCATATCGAATGAAATGTTTTTTTTTTTAAAAATATTTTTCAGTTTAACGGCACGTATGACTTCAAGTACCCAATGTCAGAGTTGGCACAGTTGGTGCCAACTCTTGATGGCATGGAGGTGATAATAACGGCATCTGTAGGCGATCCCTTCCTCAATGAGATCATCGATGGCTACAGCATCGCGAGGATATTCAACTCCTCTCTCTCTGTTACCTTCTTGGGTGGAGAGCTGCAGGTGTTCAAGCCTAGTATGCCGTTTGATGTTTATGTAAGGTTTATTGCATTTATTTACACTTAATAGATGTTAGTGCACATGAGGGCAACGGGCGGCCTTATGGCTAATAAGCGATCTCTTCCATTCAACACACAAAATTAAAGATTACTTATAATATACTTGTGAAACTGTTGAAAAGAGGTGCGAAGAATAAAAAAACATTTATTACAGTACCTAAATAGGAAAAAATTAAATTCAAAATAAGACTACGGAATATGAGATTTAAAAGATGATAATGTGGATTTAAGTTTAATTAAGTCCTTCTTAAATTGTTTACCAGATGGTTGTGTCTTACCACGATGGGTCAAAACTACCGGAATGGCAGGCACTGGGGGTGTCACTGGTGGTGACAGGTCAGCTTGAGGGTAGGGGCGGCGCCCTGGAGCCTTTGAAGCCTACGCTCGTACCGGGACAAAATGCTGTGTGGCATCTGAAGATTGATTTGTATAAGCTATTGCGTGAGTATCCTATCCAAGCATCAAAAATGTTTTATTCATAAGAGAACAAAATATCACGATTTTGATGACCAATTTAAGATTTCGTAAACTTACTTGCACTTCGTATAATATCAAAAATTTAAAAAATAAAATCTATTCATAGGTCTGGAGAACGATCCCAACTACCGCGATGTGTTAGCGGGCATAACGGGTATACGTTTGAACGCACAAATGTCGGACGCGATGGGCGCGCGTGCGTCCGCTGACGTGCACCTGGTGTCGCACCACTCGCCCAACCAACATCATATAAGGGTGTCAACCAGTACCACTAATGCCAGAGTGAGTGTACCAGGGAACTGCAATAATATCCTAGATGACCAGATTAATTGTCGATTGTCTCTTGGTGCTTGTATTCCTTTTTTCAATATAAATCATTTAAAAAAAACATTTTTACCCGTACCCTTTATAAAAGTTGTATATTTCTTCAGATCTAATCTGGTTTTCTTAAATAAAGTCATACCTTAAATTACAACTATAGTTGTTAGTATAATAACAGCTAAATATTACCACTATTAGTATTTCAATTAGTAGATTTGCAAGTTGGAGTATATCCTTTTTTAATTGTGTGTTATTTGTAAGTAAGTCTAAAACATTTACTTTACATACTTACATTTCTTTCTTTCAATTTTTTTTTACGCTTTGTTGAAGAGGTACTGTGAATAAGGCCTTTTTGTTTGGATGTCACAATGAACTTTAACAAATATAGCGATTTTTTGGGATATTTTTTAGCATATCCAAAGCGTTAATTATAATTTGTATTACAGGTGGGCGAATATATAATATTCCACGTTGAAAGCAACTTTTACATGGATACATTCATGTACGTGGTTATGTCTAAGGGAATTATTCTTACGAGTGGTCAGGAAAATATGCAGGTTTGTAGAAAAGTGTGATGTAAATTTTATCGACAGAATAAAATCTAAAATGTACGATTACCCTGTAATATGTAAGATTTGGTTTGCAACTAATTGTTAATTTTGATGTTATATAGGAAGGCGTGCGTACCTTCGCCGTGGTGTTGTCAGCCGAGATGGCGCCGGTGGCCACCATCGTTGTGTGGACCGCGCAAAGGCGCGCCGTGGTGTTGGCCGATTCCCTGACTTTCCCTGTCAATGGAATATCTAGGAATAATGTAAGTTTATGGTTTTAGTTAAATAACATTATTAAATATTTTATTTATTGTCAGTATTGTTTCAATGTATTAATAAGCATTAAGCGTTCATTTCGTTAAATGTGCTTTCCAAATCAATGAATCATAAGAAGATATCTCTATTATGGTATTGTCAAATGTTTTGACATTTGAAAAAATAGCCGTGAATAACAAATAAAGTAATTTAAGCTTAATTTAAGTTTTGACTTTTATATTTTCAGTTCACCGTATCAATAAACAATCGGAAGCACCGCACAGGCGAACGGGTCGAAGTGGCGATATACGGTGAGCCCGGCGCGTACGTCGGCGTGTCTGGTATTGACAATGTATTTTACACTATGCAGGCTGGAAATGAACTCACGTACGCCAAGGTATACACATGCTCGTTCCTTAAAATACATAACTTTTACGTTTTTATGATTATATGTTAACTTCCTTTTTTATTTTATGTTGTAACCCTATTTTGACTTTGTGTTTGTCTTATCATTAATATATAATCTGTGTTATTGTGCTGTATGGGTTTCATAAATAAAACTAAAGTAATCAATTTTTTATTTAAGGTTATATCAAAAATGTCCCAATTCGACGAATCAACGAACGGTACGTTCGCGTATACGTGGCGATCGCACTTTGGTGATGCCGACCAGCTCGTATACTTTCCATCGACAAGCTTTGGTATCGACGCCAATAGGACACTCGAGTGAGTATTTTCTATTAATTTATGATTTTTTTTTAATTGCATCGAGCTGTTTGATTCTGTATACTTGTTGTTTATTTTTGATATGAGATCTGTTAATTTAAGAGACGTGTAATTATGTTGTGACGAATTTAACATACGTATTAAATTAAATATTTATTGCTTATTGGTTTGATTCGAAGAGATACCAGGATGGTTTTTCCATTTAAGTTAACAAAAAATACAATATGGTATTCCTCATTTCCTTACATTAATCATAATTGATAGACCATGTGTACCAGTTACTGAAGTGTTTGTGTGTGTATGTACGTACTTACGTGACCGTATATGTGTGAATGCGCGTTGCGCGTGTACGTGCGTGCATGAAAATAGCTTTTAGTAAGTTTAAGCCATGTCAAATTTGTATTTCTGAGATTTTTAAAATTTTTGTTTTAGATACGCAGGTCTAGTTGTGTTCAGTGATGTAGTCGTCCCACGACGACACAGCAACTGCAACGCCACGCTGGGAATGGCCGAGTGTTTGGACGGCAATTGTTATCCCGCGGAGAAGCGATGCGATGGCGTCGTCGATTGTTCCGATCGGACTGACGAATCTCATTGTGAGTTTCATTCATAGTAAGAAGTCGATTGCGGGGGTTGGAACTTTCGAGGTCTACACAACACACAATCATAGATTTGTTGTTTATTTTATTACAAAAATATTGTTTTGTGCATGTCGTAGAATGTATTTCTAAAGGATTTAATGTTATTATTGATATAAACAATCTCAAATGTATATTTTCATATAGTAATTATGTGGTTAAATCATTCAAATAGAAAATGTTATCGTTTCAATCAGGCCCTCGAGACAACTCGTTTGAATTGAGCCACTTCCGAAAGTTCCGTTTCAATCGAGTGCAACGCCAGTACGACAACGTGTGGATGTGGAGGGACGTGAACATCGGCCCTCACGGCCGATACGTGTTCACTCTCGACGTGCCGCAAATCCCCGCGCACTGGACGGTGTCTGCGTTCAGTATGTCGCCGTCGATGGGGCTCGGCATGACTGTCACGCCGTCGCATGTGAGTATTATACACTCCTTCGCGACAAAAGCGTACCACTCCCTAAAAGGCCGGCGACGTATTTACGAGCCCCCAACCACTTGAGTGTCTTTGGGCGGCGACTTCACTTTTATGGTGAAGTCGCGAAACTCTTCTATAAAATTCTATTATTTTTTTATATTTATATAAAAAATGTTTTGAGACAATAAAGTGTTTATTATATCAGTACGAGGGCATCCTTCCGTTCTTCATAAAAGTGGAAGGGCCGGATGAGTCGCGCCAGGGCGAACAACTGGGTCTGCGTGTGGTTGTGTTCAACTACCAACAGCAGGACATTGAGGCCGTCGTCGTGTTGGCCTCTTCACCGGACTACATGTTTGTACACGTCGAGGAGAATGGTATTGTAAGTACATTATTTATATTCAAATAACCTCTCATTTCATATCATTTTTAATTATCACATGCCTTTCGCTCGCTTTTCCCCTTTATATAAAATAATATCTATTTAGATACGTCAATTATGTTATAGGTTTTGTAACGGTTTATTGGTAGGATTTATTTTAATATTTTTTCTAGAGAAGGAATATCTCACACAGCAACACCATTGCACACACTAAAACACACACACACTTAAATGCTCGCTCCTCACTTGTTCATATGAATATATATTTTTTTATTGTTGTTTATGATCTTAGATTTAATTTCTTGTTCTATGTTTTAACCTTATTTTGGCTTTGTTTTTTATCTATTCTTTACTGTGTAAATATTGTTGATATGTTTGGGTTTAAGAAAAATAAAAATAAAAGACGCATCGGATTTTTTTTAAATTTAATTTTAAAATTTCAAAAGAATCCTTAATATGCTAAACAAACAAACAAGTCAGTAGTTTGCAGTAGGTCAATAAAATTTAACGAATCACCTAAGAACGAAACGATCCCTGTATGATAAAGTGGCATCAAACCAAGCATTGGCCGTTGTCTACTTGAATTTGTAACACGTAATATAATTTGTATTGAATACTTATATACGAGTGCAACTGCCCGCAGGTGCGTTCATACAATCCGCGTACATCGTTTGGCGAGCACCAATTCTTCCTGTACATAGCGGCGGGCGACGCGGCCACCGTACACATACCGATCGTTCCGGCTCGTCTCGGGACCATACAGGTCAACATACATGCGGCAACTCTGCATGGAATACATCGCGCCACTAAGACAATACAAGTTGAGGTAATTTTGTATAATAAGAAATTACTGTATTAGCATTAATGTTAATGTACGTCTCTTTCATTATGTTTTCATAGTGGCAGGCAATTTAAGTTAGAGTTAGAAATTAATTGTTGTTGTTTTTTTTTTTTTAAAATTTATGTATTTTAGTGATTGGTTACCTGAGCACATTTTTTATAAGTAATATGAGCACGTTATATTTTAATAACTAGTATTTTGGATAATGGTTCAAATGGTTTTTGTAGTTTTTAATTTAAAGTCATTAGTAGACAAACTAATTATCGTTACTGGGATTCCATTGTAATCTTAAATATATATTTAAGATTTTATTTAAAGTAAACAATACACGAAACATATTATATAGCATTATTTATATAATTTTCAGGCGGACGGTCTCCCCCAGTACCGTCATCAGTCCGTTCTCTTGGACCTATCGAATCGTGCCTACGTATTCCAATACATGCACGTGAATGTAACGGAGACGCCAATCATACCATACGAAGTGGATCGTTACTACGTGTTTGGGTCGAATAAGGCCACAGTTTCGATTGTCGGCGATGTTGTCGGGCCCTTATTCCCAACTATGCCTGTTAATGCGACCAGTCTCCTGGATTTACCTATGGTAAGTTATTATTGCCTCATCACTATTGCCTGCATGACCGTCGAGTAGCTTTTTTCAGTCTCATAACTATTCAATATATAAAATCTCGTGTTTGAGAAAGCTCTATATTTTTAAGTATTTTGTAATTTTGAAGTAGTTGTTACTGTTTCTCTCTCTATATTTCTATTTTCTCGGTAAATTACATATTTACAAAAATATTTTAAACTAAACAAAAAAATAACCAGGGCGTTCAATTAGTGAATTTTTAATTTAGATTGTCTTGTTTTTTGCAGGAATCTGGTGAACAGAATATGTTCAGTTTCGCTGCAAATATGTATCTGACACTTTACATGCGTCTGATTAATCAGAGGAACAGGACCCTCGAGAAGGAAGCCTTCGAGCACATGAATGTGCTGTATCAGAGACAGATGTCTTATATGAAACTTGATGGATCGTTCTCCCTGTTTAGGAGTGATTGGTGAGCTTTTTAACACTTAAATTTAAGAAAATATAGTATGAATTAACCAGTGTTATTAAACTGGTTTAAAAAGTATATTTTTCGTTAATATTTGACAATATACATCTTTCTTTCGTTTTTTTTACATTATTAACAAATTGCGCACTTCTTGCTCGTTTCCAACATTGTATTAAAAAAAATACTTTTCAATAAAATTATTTTTCGCTTATTAGCGGTAAGACTGCCCGTTACTCTTTATGTTGTGTTTTGTTTTTTTTTATATTGTATGAAAAAAATACTTAAAATGCTCGTTTTATTCCTTCGTGTAGGAACCAATCAGCGTCGAGCGTGTGGCTGACGTCATTCTGCGCCAAGATATTCCAAGACGCGTCGTTCAACGAATGGGAGAACTTCATTTACATCGATCCTAACGTAAGCTTTCACATTGCATTTGCCTGTAAAAAAAAGTAGTAGTAGAATAAATAGTGTGTAGTAGAAGTCTACTACAAAAATCTTATGTAACAGAAATTAAAGAAAAAAAGGTACTTTATCAGATTTGTTTTAAATATACCATATTTCAGGTAATATCATTAGCAGTGTCATGGGTCTTGGAACATCAGACACCTGAGGGTGCATTTTATGAGACCACGTGGCTTCCCGACCGCAACGCGAATACAACTATTACTGTGCCCATGGACAGTCAGATCTATCGGGACTATGGTGCTCAGCTCGTGGGCGAAAAGGTAATTTATTTTATTTCCACAATTGTTTTAAAATATAAAATATATGTTTACTAATCAATTGAAAATAATGCAATAGAACTTGCTTTGCTTTCCTAAAAAATATTAACTTTTTCAAGAAAAGAAGGTATTATTTATTAAAGCACCCTATCCGGAGATGAAAAATAACTAAATCTAATTAGTACTGCAGCAATCAGATTTCAACCAAACCCAACAGATGCATTAGGTGTACTCGTAGTATCTCACTATTTTTTCAACGCCAAATTATTATGAAAAATGTATTTATTTTTTGCAGGTCAACAATTCAATAGTACTACAGCGAAATATATCATTGACTGCGCAAGTTGTAATAACTTTGGAGTCGGTTAAAAATCTCAAGGATATTGGTGTGAGGGAGGTTAGTACAAAAATAACTTTATACATTTCGGTTCTTGCAATTAAAAACAAATTCAATATTAACAAGCGTTCATACTAAAAAAAAGTAAAAAATAAAGGAGTACAAACATGGCTTCCAACAGGCACCCAAACCACTAGTGGTTTAGGTCATATATTTTAGACTACATTTGAATTGAGTAATTTGTCAACATAGTTAAAGCTAAAGCTTAATTTAATATATTATTGCTTTGCAGAAAAAAGCCCTATTAATACTACAGAATAGTATTTTTTGGTCTTTGGTTGCATACGGTGTTCGACAAAAAACATTTTTATTTCTTTTTTAATTTTGACCAATTTTGTTGGTTAAAAATTAAGTTGTTCTTTGTGTATTTAATCTTTTTTTTCATTAGGGTCTTAGTGCCCGAGTAGCAACAGCCCAACAGCGGGGTGTGGCTTGGCTGGAGCGGCACTTACTTCTCTTAAGCGAATGGGCGGAGCCCTACGCGCTCGCCATCACCGCGTACGCGCTCGCGTGCGCTAAGGCACCCAGTGCCGAACATGCCTACAGATTGTTGAAGAAACGACAGAGATCCGAAGGTCAGTTTAAGTAACATCATCATTTAAAAATATATTTATTTATTATATTATAGTTTAGATTTGATGCGTTCAAAATATGATTCACTGTTCTTTTGAACATGGATATTTATTTTTGTTATAAAACAGAATTTATTAAAACCACGATTTGCCTAAGTCTGACCATGATTATTACGATATCTGTAAAGTCTGTTTTTTTAAATGATGTCTTTTCGCATTTAATTCAAATGGTTGATCAATTCCAGGTGGTCTAGTTTATTGGGGCAGAGAGCCCGTACCACAGCCACCATACAAAATGGAGAATCAGAAACCATTCCTTCTGCCACGCCTTCCATACAAATACGACTCTAATAATATCGCCACGACTGCCTATGCACTGATGGCCTGTATGGATCATCAGGTAATGACTAATCTTAAAATATTGTGATGAATAATAGTTTTATATGTAACTAGATGTCGCTATAATAAGTATATAAAAACGGAATATCTTAGAATATTATGAAATTTATTTCAGGACAATAATGAACAAATAGTTATGTGGCTCAACTCGCAGAGATTGAAAGATGGTGGATGGGCGTCTACACAGGTATCGACATTTATATTATTTAAATTCATAAATTGATAAAACTTTACTGGTTTGTAATGTAATATAACTTCTACTAATGTTACTAAATCGGTATTTAGTAACGTGAAATTTGTTTAAAAAACTAAACCTTCAATTTAGTACACAAAACAATATACTATTTCAGGACACGTATATAGCACTGCGAGCTCTAATAGAGTATACGAACCGAAAGCGTCTGCGTGACGTCAGCTCGTTGACGTTAACAGTGGATGCGGTCGCATTGAATGGGACTACGAAGACACTGTATGTCGACAATAATAACTTGGCTATTATGCAGAGTATTGAGGTATGTTTAATTTAAAAAACATTTCTTAAGTAGAAATATAATCATTTTCAACTGAGTAGTAATTATTTCCGAAAAATCCTTAATCCAATCGATTTTTTATTATTTTTGTTTACTCAAAAACAAATGAGTTGATATAAATGAAATGTATTTCCCCAGATCCCGTCAGCATGGGGAACAGTGAAGGTGACAGCTCGTGGGGCAGGGTACGCAATTCTGCAAATGTCGGTGCAGTACAACGTGGATGTGCCAAGGTTTCAAACGGAGCCACCGGTGCAGTCGTACTCGTTGCTTGCGCACGCGCAGTACTACGGAAGGAATCAGTCCCACATTGATTATCAGACTTGTGCCAGGTATCTAAGCGCTAATCATTAATCATTTTAATTTAATCAAAGTGTTTTTCTTTAAATCGATCTTGTGTCCTAACATTTCATTTGTGTAGTTGGACGTTACTCGGGGAATCACCCCGCTCCGGTATGTCAGTGATGGAGGTTCGAATCCCGACGGGATATATGATCCAGCAACAGCGTTTGGACGCCTATGTACTCTCACGCAAAGTCAGGACGTTACAACGAGCCAAATATACGCCAACAAAATTATTCTTCTACTTTGACTATGTAAGTAAATTCAAAGATTATGTAAGTAATGCTAATTCGACAACTTTTTATAGGTTAGGTTTAGGTTTTATTATAGATACTTTTTTGTTAAAATTCAATTTAGAGAAACAAAAAGTAAACTGCACTGATAGTGCATATAGTCTGTGCATAAGCTTGTTTGTATACAGATTTGGAAACTCTAGTACATTTCGATTTTACCCCAAATTTGTAATTTTTTCAGTTGGACCATGAGACGACGTGTGTGAACTTCACAATAGAGCGGTGGTATCCCGTAGCTAACATGTCGCGATATCTGCCTATAAGAGTCTACGATTATTATGCACCCGGTATGTAATAGGAATATATAAATCTTAAAAATAAAGTTCAAAACTTACCACGAACTCTACAATAATGGCTTACATATTAATTAAATTTGATTTTTTTGCAGAACGCTTCAACGAGACAATATTCGACGCTCTACCAACATATCTATTAAACATTTGTGAGGTTTGTGGATCATCCCAGTGCCCATACTGCGCAGTGTATAACGCAGCGTTACGAATTGCCGTGACACCTGCGTTGGTACTACTCATGGTGGTCGCTAGGTACATAACATATAGGATGTTTACGTAACACGTTTTTTTTTCTTACTATTTCAAAATGGTCGATACACCTAACTAATAAAAAGTAAGACATACAATATGGACATCAATAAGTATTGTAATTAATTACCATACAAATGTTATGAAATCTTTGATGTGTTAAGAGTTTGATTGAATTTTTGGATCTATATCCAAAAATTCAATCAAACAAATTTTGCTCTATAGCAAAATAATAATATTGTAATTCACCCTCCGATTTTTTTTATCGTTAAAAACGTACCCACGTCACATGTTAAGTTAAGTTTGTTATGTATGAAAATATAACAAACTGAAACCGACCATTGTGGAATATTTAAAAGTATGAAATGAGAATACACTGCCAATATATTTACTAACGTCACAATACTGAGAATAAACAAAGTTCATAATATAATAAAACAAAGCGATTTCGCAATTGCTGCTATAAATAAAATTCCATTATTTGCGTAAATCATTTAATGGTTTTAATATACATAAATATTAATAAAATATATAATCTCAAAAGCAAAAAACACTAAACACCCGTATTTTTAGTGTTAAAAGTTTGACTTTGTATGTGTGCAATCTTTAAAAAAAAATGTCGTAAGATAAAAAATGTAATATGGAAATATATTGTATATTTATTTTTTATACCACCGCTAGGATGTCATTTCCACCTTTGTGCTATTAACTGGTTGTATTATAGCAATTTCTTAAAACCTTTAAGTTCAAAACTCTCCATTCCAAGTAGTTTAAGTATAAATGTAGTGTGCATTTGAGTAAATAATCAGTATTGAAGTTTTATGTGAATACATAATTAAAATCATACAGAAATTCCATATTAATTTGTTTCCGTCATGTAAACACCATGATTTTGTACTCAAAAGGTAATAAAATTACAGTAATGTTGCCTTGTAATGTATTTGGGTGCTTCTTATAAGCTCAGAATTAATAAATGAACGAAGAAGTGTATACTTGAAATTATATACAAGTTTGTAGTAAGTAGTGAATCATGGCTGAATCTAAAAAAAATTACCAGTTACTCTAAAGTTTTAAAATCATTACATTTTGTAATGTCCTTGCCTCACGCCTACAAGGTCTAATATTTGTATATACATAATTATTTTGTATGTAGTTTAAAATATTTAGCATTTATTTACAAAAAGTTTCTTATATCATTAGAAAGATGTGCACTTGTCAATAATTTTTGCCTTATTAGTTAAAAAAATCAATAAAATAAGTTAAGAATATTTTCACCAAGATATAACTATTTTAAATGTATGGCTTATTGTAGTTTAGTAACTATTCCAAAATATGTACAAATGACACTCCCGTCCACATATGATGACATCAATTATTATGATTTTAGATAGTTAGTTTTGTATACATGTCTTAGCATTATAATGAACTAAAAGCATCAATTGCATAGCGGTTTATTCTGTAGAGTTGTATTTACTTAATTACAATTTACAAGTCTAGATGTCACTGTCTGAATGAATCTCTTTTTGCTAAAGCATATTACTTAATTTCCGTCCAAAATTACCAATGACTGATTTTCTTTTATCTTTTGTATTTTTGTGTGTAGTGTAATTAGGTTGTAACAATTTGTAATACAATAAAATCTCAATAGATATATTTTTAATAAGAAGTATGAAAAATACAAGTTTTATTTTTTGTCCTGGTGTTCAAACTTTTACTCTACATAAACGATTTTTTAAATGAGTTAACCTAATTTATCGGAAACTATTAGTTTCAAAGTAGTACACATAATACACTTTTTGGAGATCTTTTGATTTTTTAAAATAAATAATAGAATTAAATGGAAACCTGTATTTATATATAAATTCACTAATATAATGTGGATAATAAGGACATTTTTACAAAATTATTAAAACAGTCTGACATTAAATAATTTATTCTACAAATGTTAAATTCCTATAACATATAGTGACTTAATTTGTTTTACTGCCTCTTCTTGACTTGTTTTGCTTTTGAGGCACCTGGCTTAGCTCCACCGCTAAAGAATGAAGTTATATATTCTGACATTTCTGGGAGTTCAGACATTTTGGTCATGTTACTTATTTGCTTCAGATCTTCTTTTGTTTCTGGATCATTCATCATTTTAGGTAAAATCATAATAAGGAATAAAGGTAGCACCATCATAATGACCATTGGGTTAAATAGGAAGTCTGTAAGTCTCCATTGTTCTCTAACTTGGAAGTATCTGAATTGAGACACAGGTTTCATTTTAAGAGGGTAGGGTACTTGAATTACCTGAGATGTCTGAATATGGTTCACCTTTCTTGCCCTTATTTTGCCTCTAGAGTTAATTTCAACTCTTACAGGTTCATACATATAGTCAGGGTGCACAGTTTCAACAACATATGATCCTGAAGGTATGTTGTGTATAGAGAATGACCCATCATTTTTGACAAATCCAATATACTCGCCACCATTAACGTGGATTCTTGTATCTATTTGCCAATTACTTACTTCCGTGTGTTCAGGAGGAAAAACTCTACCTTCAATCACATATCTTTCAACACCAACTTCATCTTCAAATAGGGGTTGAGCTGATCCACTGTATACTGTACCCAAGACATACTTTGCAAAAAAAATTGGAATGATAATAGAGAAAGTATTTCGATGCATTTTCAAACTCGTTTTATAACTATATTTTATTGATATTAATTTATATCAAAATATATCAATTATTTTCATAAAAGTAGACGATTAAATTAACAAATGACATATGGCTATAGTCCATACGCACAACACTTGCTGTCAGATATCTTACTTCCAAATTCACATGTGATGTACCTGTGTATTCTGTAATAAGATCTCAAATATTAAGTGTTATCTATGGAATAATCATCACGGCCGGTATTCCAAGTCGTCAATCAACGCTCAATTGTCATTTGATTGGAGATTTGAGTCACTGGTGATTCCAGATTTGGCTCGGTTTAACGAACGACACTCAATGGATCAACGATCAAAAAAATTGACGCTCCGCCTTATTCTTAAACGCCAATCAAGTGGAGATCTACGCTCATGAACAGATTTAATTGAGTCTGTTAAATTGGTGAATTGAGTGCCAATTGTCTGTGCAAAATTGTTGTATTTCTAGTTTTCTCGAAATGTTTGTTAAGTTTACATTACAAATCTATTGTTATTTACGCCATTACTAATTAATCTTCCAACTTGTAAGGTAAATGGATATTTTTTTATAAAATAGATATTTGATTTGAATCTTTTTGAAGACGAAGATAGATGGATAATATACCGAAAAGGTTTCTGATATTTATTATGAGGCTCCAATTTTTAAAAAGAAGATACTAGTTTTTGCAAAATGTTGTTCAAACAGAATTATACAAATTTGACAATTAGGGACTACTAGTATCTGCCACCCGAAGTGCAAGTTCTGCACTTTCAAGTAAGTTAAGAAAACAATACATAATAAATTCATTGCATCTTTGAAATATTTGTTCATAATAATCATTAATATCTGATATAATTCTTAAAAGGATAATTATGAATTTGATAAATATTCTATAGAAGTTAGTTATCTTAGATAATTTAAAGTTTTTTTTTAGAGCAAAGAAAACATCTTAATTACAAGAAATATTGCCATGGTACAATAGACTGCATTCAAATTAAAACTAAACACTTTACATGACCAGCACCATGAAGCTTACAGGAATAATAAATCTCCATATTTCTCCAATTATTTAATTCTAAACCTTCAACTTTCAAAGTTGAATAATTTTTATATCTTGTGATCTGAAAATAGATGATTTTCATACATTATTTATTTTATATCTTTAATATTTTTTCAGGTTGCTGTTTGATCCACATGTTGTTTGGTTATTGAATTTGATGATAGTGGATGCCCCTCTCTACATTATTAACTCTATTAACTCTCTCCCTATTAATTCCAATACGCTCTTCATCAAGTGACTCTGAAGAGTAGGACAATATTGTACAATGATTTGACAATGAAAATTTTATTTTTGATATGTCTCAAATGAAATGAAAGAAAATAAGGTTTCTTTGCTTACAAAAAGGCATTTATAATAGTGGCATGCTACAGGAAGACAACAAAAGTATAATGGTGGAAAATATAATAATAGTAGTTATCTTATCAATAAATAAAGCAATGTTAATATTTCAAAAACGTTTTATTAAAATCAAATATAGAATAACTTATAAACTTTAGTTGTTATATGCTTAAATGTGCATTTTAATATCCAAGATTAACATAAATTTAAAATACAAAGATTTTATTAACCGTTTAAAAATGTACATTAAAAAATCACTTTTTCGAAATTTAATAATTAAGAAAAGAGATTTACAAACTGAGGATATATTTATAGAAACATTTACATTATAAAACAACATTGGTGCTTGCACAAAAATTAGGTATCTATTTTGTCTCCTAGATGAAAATACTCAATTTTTGATATTGCATAATGTTTGTGCCAACTAGGCTGTTAGTTCTTCTCTCTGCAGTTTGAATATACTCAGTTCCACTGATTTTTTTCATGTGCAGCTCACATGCTTTTTTCTTCCTTGAATAAAGCTTAAGCTCTTTTTTTTATACACACATGTAATCTTTTCTCACTTCAACACTGACATTATTTTTTCTATTTTATTTTCCACACCATTTTTGAATGGTACTAGTATTTCTATTAAATAGCTTTGCTTATTAAAATATAAGAACATAAACTTACCACTTTCCATAATGTAGTTTAGCAAATAATTACTGCCCCTAGACTTGGCTTATCCTAAAACTAAATTTTAATAAACCGAAGAGAAGAGAGATTTGGTATTTAAAGAGATGAAACAAGATATAAATTTACCTTTTTCTTTTTCTAAGAAAAATAATAGTCTTTTTAAAAATGTAAATGAATGAATAGCCTATTACTTCATTAAAATTTAAATGTTTTCTTGCCAAAATGTTGAAATTAATCCAAATAGAAAACAAAATAATTTAAAACAAATAAAACAAAAATGAATTAAATAGGATAAGTTAGAGCTTATAAATTCCATTTCACGTTATGTAGCCCTAGATAATTATCTTTTTTTTGTCATTATAATATATTGTATTGAACATAGTAAATTTAATGTAAACGTTATTTTTACTATTTTTTTATTTTTAAATAAATGCTCATATAGAATAAAAAAAAGTATTATTTTAATAGGTTAAGTTAATAAGTTAATAATTACAACGTTTTTTAATCATACCGCGTGTAACGAAATTAACCTTTTCTTTATATTAAAAAGCAAACTCGAATCAAGCACAGAGCAAATCTCTGTTGATTGTAGATCAAATCTCGACTTAAATCTAGAATCAACTGATTGCCACTCACATGACGTTTTAGAATAAGACAGCCGATTGAGTGTTCATTTTGATCTCCAATCAAGAATCTGTTGATCATTGATTTGAGTGACGACTTGGAATACCGGCCTACGTTTGACACAGATCACAAAGTATGACAAAGAAACGTATATAGGATTTAATAAAGGAAAAAGTATTTTTGTTTATGAACAATGAATGTGTATTGATGAAAATACTAACCATAGTATTCCGCTTCATAGGCTTTTACATAAGCAACAAAATTTCGGTTTACTCGTTATTTTTTTATTTAAGAAAGCACCCATTTAATGTATCAATTTGAAATATTGTTATATACCTATATTTATTTTAAGAATAAAAAAAATCTCTTAACAGACAGTCAAGAAAAGCAACTTGAATTTCTCATCTTAATAGAACAACCCTTATATTTGGTTCTATTAATAGTCCAGTAATTACATATATTTAGAATTGCAAATGTTTAACTAATCAAAAATTTTACTTCAAATTGTCGATCAAAATAAGTTTGTGCATTTGCCAGGATCTTAAAAATAGAGTTAAATTGAGATTTTTCATTATAACTCGGTTGTCCGTTGAGATACGTAATTTTTTAAAGAATATTTTATTGTAGCTTTTTTCACGAACTACATTTATGGTAATTTTTACGTATTGTAATATATATTTTGACGGAAAAAGCCAAAAATTTGGAAAGTAATCGGTTTTTCAAATTTTTCTTTTTTCTCGTGACACAATAAAATATTAAAAAATTTGGCTTTCTCGGTTCATTCAAGTTTCTCACTTGTTTTTCCCGATGTAATGCTGTACTAATAAATAACAACTTTACGTAGGATGAGCGATGAACTCTTTTTTTATTTAGATTGATCTGAAATATAATATTTCAATATGTTACATATATCAGCAAGTTTATATCTACAATTCATATTGCGAGAATTCTAGCGTATCGTCACTTAGCTACTAAGATTTCATTCATGGTCATAAAATTCCCTATATCAAAAATTTCAATTTAAACAAGAAATCATATTTGTTTTCCTTATTTAATTACATTCATATCATCTAAAAGGTTATCGTATTAACTAAACGAATCGTAAATATTAAAAGTACATCGTTACACTTACACAAACATTCATTCATTTCATTGAAGAAATTATATAGTCAGTGCAGCTTGGACCGCGCATCTGATCACTCGTCTTAAAACATTAAAAATGCTTAATTATCTATTAATATTCGTGTATATAGGATTCGGTTCGGGAATGTTCATAGTGGATCCAGGACCAAAATTCCCTCCCACCAAAGGACAAGTATGGCCCAAACCCCAAGAAGAAACTAAGGAGAATAACTATTACATACTCAACCCTTCCCATTTTACGATAAAGGTATATTTTACTAATTATAAACGTTGAAATTTATAAGATTAATATGTGTTAAATTAAAACAAAACAGAAAATCATAAATATAAGATCTAAAAAAGCAAACGATTGTAATTGAATGCTTCGTTTTCTGTTATAAACAAGGGTGGTAGTAGTAGTAGTAGCAAATAATATGTAGCAGACCCTTTGGTACAATTATTGATTTTTTGCGTTCCTTATACAATTAGAAGCGTCAGGATAACTACTAAGCAAATACTAAGCAAACATCAATGAATTAAATACTCATCAGTGTAGAAAAAAATCTTTGTTAATAATTGTTTCTTAATTGAATGTAAGTATGAAGTAATCAACGGAAAGCCGCGCGCGTTGTTCACGAAGAGTCTTGTTTATTATAGAGAATCTATTTTAAAAGACAAATTGTAATGTAGCTTTTTTGTAGAAATGGATTGTGTTGTAACAGTAAAAAATAATGTTAGGGGTTTCTGTGACTTTTATTTTCTATATTTTCTTAACATTCACTCAAGTTGTTCAGATATAAAACTCTCTAATCTGATTCAATGCGTGCCTTTAAATGAAAACAGAGTTGCAAATAATGCGATTGTTTAAGTTTAATGTATCGATGTTACGTTTAATTTATAATGTATTTCTGATTATAAAATTATTTACATTAGATGAATAAAATGTTCGCTCTTAGATGGGTAATTATAGACACTTTTATTTTATGTTATGATTTCTTTTAAAATCATTATTTGCAAAGGTCCTGAAAACATTAACCTCACCTGTTAATTTAGTGCAGATTCAACTCGGTAAAAAATATATTAAGAAATTCAGTAGAAGGCGCGAGATAAGATGCCGTTAAACCAGTGCTATATTTTTATTTTAGTTAATTTTTAATTATTCAATATTAAAATCAAGTATGTTCATGTTTCAGTCCATGTTCAAGAAAACCAAACAAATATATATATATATTTGATTTATATTCCACGTATTACAGGTTCTTGGAGAAAACTGCACTATTCTAGGGAACGCAATAAACCGTTATTCTTACATTATGAAAACCAAAAGTGGATTACACCACCAGCGGAACCATGAGGGTCGAAGGCGTCGAACGGACAGGGATGACAACTTCGGGGGAGCTATCGAGGAGCTGCTGGTGGATCTCACTCAACCCTGCGAAGAATATCCGCATTTTGATATGGAAGAGAGCTGTAAGTACTTAAATAAACCTCACGTAAATCGTTTAATATTATTTTTCATAAAAAACGTAACACCTATAAAATAATCTTCTTGTTTGATGTTTTATTTCACGTAACCGAATGGGACATAATTTTTAAGTACATTTTTAAAGTAGGTTGTATAAATCTTCCCGACGCGTGTTATGTATTCTGTAAGCAAGCATGATCTCGCGTATATTATTACGATATATTATTTCTATATTAAATTAAATTTTACTTATCCGACAATAAATAATTAGTTACACATATTACAATAACATACAATAACATATTACATGTACTTGTTAACTGTGCTTATTGTATTCTGAACAAGAGATTTAATCGCAATTTATATATTTTAGGATCAATGTTAGCACACCATATTTCTTTACATTATTTTGTATCTTAATGTTCACAAGAGCATTTAGAGGACAAAGATCCCTTTAATGTGTCGGCAATTGGCTCAGCATCGGGACAGTTCAATTCTTGAGTAGCCTTACAATGCTTTGTTATTTTAATTGTGAGCAACAGAATTTTGTATTAATTGTATATTTTAAAAGAGCAGCTATAGAGTTTCTTGCCGGTTCTTCTCGGTAGATGACTGCCTTCCGAACCGGTGGTAGTTTAAAAATTGACGATTCAAAAGTGTCTTTATAAAGACCTAATTGAATAAAGATATTTTGAGTTTGATTTTGAGTTTTGCATAAAAAGAAGCAATTATATAAAATAAGATGTTTTTGTTGTTAATATAATCAGACTATCTAATAATGAACCGGCTGATGTATCGGTTAAAATTTTGTACAAAAGTATGTACAAAAAAAATAACCATCCTAATAACTTATAGCTTAATACATGTTATACTATACTATACTATAAAAAATATTCATTCGTATACTTAGTACTTATAGTATGTATTAAGCTTTTCAACTATAGATTATAACGTAAGTGCTATACAAATTGCGTACAAAGTATTTACTGAGAGATAAAAAGAAACAAACAAACAAAGACATACTTTAAAGTGTTATCTGTTATAGGTTACTAAGCACAAATAAATCTATAACAACGTATACAAACAAAATGCTTGTTGCGGTCTGTGACCTTAGATACGCAATACTTCGTTATTATTTGGCTTTTCTTATTTTCGACGAATGGTTGAGATAATTGGTGGAATTAGATTAGAATTAATTATTGTTTATATATCTAATGGTATATATCTTTATATGATTATTGTTTCAAGTGCTCATTTAATTGTCTCATAAGTTTATTGTTTTAAATACATTTAGCACATAAGATTTTTGGGGACAGATATAATAGAATAAAATATAATTAGAAATAGGAAATGTAATATTCAGTCAAATACGCAAGCTACTGCCGGAAACAATATCAAAAGTGACAAATTAAAATTATCTATGAGCGCCAAACTACGGCCATCGCGTACTGACACTTGACTTAAAAAAGGACTCTTAAGGACTTTGATAATATGTAGAGTTTATGTACACTATATATAAACTCACTCTATTATGTATATATATATACTAGCTGATCCCGATAAACGTCGTTTTGCCAAAAAAAATGTCTCTTCCGTTTCGGAGGAGTAAGGGAACGAAAACTGTGACACGACAATTTTATATATTAGATAACAGTGTGAGTCCTCTCTCCTGCCACACCACTGAGGTCTCTCAGCAAATCTGTCGGGTCTTATATATCACAATAATACATAATGATATATAATATTTACGTTTGAAACTCCGTAGAGTCAGGCAGAAGCATTTCTGTGCCTGTTTCTTTGTAATTTATTCACAGTGAGTATTTCTAGTTCCATTTTACTTCTTTCGTTAATTAACGACTAAATATCGTCATGTTAAATAATTCAAGAAAGTATTGATTGGGAAGAACTATCGTTACCAACTTATATTTGCACTAGTTGACTTGACACCGATTACTATGTACACATATATACAATAAATAAACAATAAAAAAGCTGTATCATAATTACTTTTCCAAATGAAGCGGGCGCATATCGCATAGCTTTGCAAACTGTTATCATAACGACCTGTTGAAGTTTTGTAATAAATACATTCCTCTCTATGTACCGTCTGCCTGCATTATAATTTCGTTCGCTACATACATTGCTTACTTATTCTTATACAAGTTATGGTATTTAAAAATTAGCTGTATTTTAAAATTAAGACGAAACGATGGACAACCGCTTTTTCAGATACAATCCGCATCACCCTTCAAATATAAAAAATCATGAAATAATAGTTAACACTATACAATCTCAATTTTGAGGTAATAATAACTTATCACCATTCGTATTAGATTATTGCTCGTCGATAAAGCCTTCTAAGTTACATTAAATGAACTTACTTAAAACACAATTGATTTTTAACTCTTTTAGCAATAAAACATAAATAAAATGACGTCATTAAACATAGTTAATTTATATTTCTAAATTAAGCTTAATACTTAATTAGCGTGATCGTGACGCGGATTTGTAATAAATACGCGTTTATATTTTCACTTTTCATCTTTTATGTCCACTTCTTACAGCTGTTATCTTTCTATTTATATGTGAGATGTATTAAAAAACTTATTTTAATTTGCATTGCTCTTAGTAATGAGTTGGTTACATTTTCTTAAACAAATAAATAACTCGGCAACTCGGGGTCGGCCTGTCTGCTGTTTCAATCAGTTAAAGAATTATACAATAATACTTAATTTATATTTTCTCCAGATAAATTGAACGTGTCTGCTACGTCTACGCTGAGAAGTTCATCAATTTGGGGAATCATACGAGGCCTGGAAACGTTCTCGCAGCTCATATACTTATCGAATAACCGTAATGTAATCAAATCAAATATTATAAAGAAGAATATTATATATATATATTGTAAAAAGTTAACATGAAGTGTGCTTCGATTAACTTAAGTGCTCTTGGTTTTACGTATCTGTTTCATATATATTTATAGGCAATTAATTAAATAGCCGTCGATTTCTGCGCAGTAGTTTTACAGTGCTACATTAGGTACTAACAGAAGGAGAACAGTAGATTGTGAAGTAGAGAGTGAAGAGCACAACCGTGTTTCATTCATAAATATGAATGTACTCACAGGTATACTCAATTGCGATATAATTCATAACAAATTTACTCATATTTCACCGATTTTTCAGGAGCTACACGTTAATGCTACGCAAATATCTGATTTCCCACAATATTCCCATCGCGGCCTCTTACTGGACACGTCACGCCATTTTATCTCGTTATCTAACATATTGAAAATGCTGGACGCCATGTCGTACAACAAGATGAACGTCTTTCATTGGCATATCGTTGATGACCAGAGCTTCCCCTATCAGAGCGAACGGTTTCCGGAGTTGAGGTATCATTAAAATCCATTCAATAGCCGACAGTCTTATTAAGCTCTATATTTAAAATACTTATAGAACATTGTGTTAATGTTATATAATTAAAGCGATTTGAATGTTAATTTAGAGTATAGAGTAAAGACGAATTTAAAATATTAATGTGATTTACAGCGAGCAAGGCGCGTATGACTCTTCCATGGTATACACGAAGGAGGACATACAAAGAATCGTAGAGTATGCAAGAGATCGTGGAATTCGAGTCATACCTGAGTTCGATGTACCTGGTGAGATTTCTCTTTTAGTTTGAAAATAGGTCATATGTGTACTCATTATTGTCTATGGTGTAGGCTCGTATCATTATCTCTGGCTGTCTTTGGTTCGGTTGCACTACAAATTTTAACTTTAGTTAATAAATCAAATTTAAGAAATAAAAATCTCGTCCAGGTTTTCAGTATCTTTTATTTGTTGTAATTCATACAAACAATTTTAATATAACAACTAACACTTTTTATAACTATTATTAAGAAAAAAATAATTTCACCACATTAAAGCCATAGAGTATTGGGTGATAAAGAATAAAATGTCCATCATTCGTAATTATGAATTTATAGGTCATACACGGTCATGGGGTAACGCATACCCCAACGTGCTGACGGAATGTTACAGACAGGACAACCTAATTGGCCTTGGTCCGATGAACCCAATCAGGAATACCACGTACAAGATCTTGAGGGAACTATTCCAGGAAGTTCAGACCTGGTTCCCAGATAAATACTTCCACATCGGTGGTGATGAAGTCGACTTAGATTGTTGGTATGGTAATTTTTTTATTATGTTTTCAAATATGTTGTTGTTTTTATAGTTATAATAAAAACAACGTCTCTTTATTAAAGCGGTAGAACGAATGATTTATTGCAGACTAAAGTTATACATTGTTGCACATAGATGGCAGCACTTGTTTTTCATATGTTAGATATTGACTTTACAACAATAGTTTTTATTCTATTAAGGAATTATATATTAATTGTAAGGTGTTTTATTAATATAACGCTATAGACGTAATTTAAATTAAAAATCGTTTTCTACCTGCGTTGCTTGTCTGTCCATTACCATATACTGGTCTTTTCACAATTGTATCTTTAATAAGTACACCTAACAAGCGATTCATGATATGTATTATATTTTTGTCAGGCGTTCGAATCCCGAACTACGTGACTATATGGACTCGCATAATCTAAATGTGAACCAATTACACGGCCTCTTCATGGAAAACGCCATACCACTATTGGCGAATGACTCTGAAGTCGTTCTTTGGCAGGTAAGTCGTTTTACACATACTTGCAAACTATTTTCAAGAACGGTTTGCGAGAGATTTCTGAAAGGTTATATAGAGAAAAGTAACTACAATTAGGCATACTTGATGTGTGTTGCATTTGCAAACTGACGTAATTAAAACCACCTTTTATTCCAACATCTTGGCAGTTTCTCCCGTGCTATTGCAAATCCTTGGGTTGATTTAAACTCAAATTTCAATAAATTCAAAGTTAGAGGAAAGACTGTAATTTGACCTTTTTTTCTTTTTGCGGATTAATTAGGTTTTAAAGTCTCCAATATACTTTTAATTATTATCGAGTTCATATATCTAGTATATTTTACAGTGTAAAAATTACTTTGTTTATTAAGAACGTATGACTTACCAAATAATTTAAAGGTTAATCCATGTTTTATATCGTCGATGATAACTTACAGGAAGTATTCGACGAAGGAGTACCACTATCGAAAGAAACAATAGTTCAAGTATGGAAGGGAAATTGGATTAGTGAAATGATCACGGTGAGAATATGTATTCAATTCAAGGTGTTATTATATAATGTATAATCCTTTGGTATTCTCAATTGCTTAGTAAGCTTAAGCAAGGATTTTCTCTTTCGAGTCTCAGCTAATTGTGTAATCCTTATATAAATTAAAGGAACGATTCCATTTTTTTAAACGTTTATATCAGTACGTATAAATAGTTTAATAATATTAATAATTTGAACAGATTTTAACAGCCGGTCACAGACTGATATTCTCATCCACATGGTACCTCGACGCACTGGGTAGCAACTGGTCAGATTACTACTGGGCTGATCCCCGCCAAATGGTATTCGATGTTACGTTCAACAATACATTGGCAAACGGCGTCGTGGGAGGGGAGGCGTGTATGTGGGGGGAGATGGTTGATGACAGAAATGTTATGAGCAGGTATTGTCATGTACACTCCAACTCAAAATATCTTAAATTACATAATCGTCATTTACATTACCACCGGTTCCGAAGGCATCACTCTAACGAATCGATATCTGCTCTTTTAAAATAATGATACAATAATATACAATTGTGTTGCAGGATACATTCTCAAATAATTAATAGCAAGGTTTCTTAAACCTTTGTCATTCACGAACCCATTAAGATTGCGAGTTTATTGACGACCCCATACAAATAGAGATTTTAATTTGTTGTTCTTACAATCCCATTTGGGATCGCGACCCATAACTTAAGAAGCCCTCGTTTATATACCTCATTTGTATCATTTGATCGGGTAACAATATTAATTTAAAATCAAAGGCAAACAAATAACAATATATTAGCATTAATAAAGAAACTAAAGGCAACTAATTGAATAACAATATTTATACCAAAAAATATGTCCACAATAGTGATATTATTGAGAAAATAATTTGTGTCACTACTAGGGTCTGGCCACGTGCCAGTGCGGTAGCTGAACGACTGTGGAGTGCGAACACGTTCAGCAGAGGAGTGCGATCAAGGTTCGATACGATACCCGCGGAAGTTTACCATCGTATAGAAGAACAAACGTGCAGAATGATAAGACGAGGCATAGACGCACAACCGCCTTCGGGCCCTAGCTTTTGTATTCCATAGAGTTTAACACTTAAATAAACAATGATTTGTCTGTGGTGTTTTTTTTTATTCTACCCTATTCGTGCTTATAATAATCGCAATGAAAACATTCTAGAATCTAGAATCATCAATGACCTCACCGTCTTATTACGTTGCACTACAATGTGGAATACAACTAATCGCTCTTTACTATTAGAAAGCTTATCAGTTCTTAAAGCAATAATAGGAGTGTTCGTTGTGTTGTTCTGGTCTGGTTCTGATTTCAACAGTGTAACCTAAATCTTATAGATAATCTTATACATAACTAATCGTGATCACGCTTTTAAAACATGGTTGTGCATACAACAATAGATCTCTCAATATAAATTTTAGGCTGGCTTCCTTTTACTTATACTACCTTTTCCTTAACAATCGAACATATATAATATATACATATCGTTACCCGCGTTCAACAACAGCTCTGTCTCTGGCAATACACTTTTATTTATTTATTTTCAAATGTCACGCCTACTATTGCCGCGGTTCACTCGTCATGATTCAAGATGTACTTTATACACGTCATCCCCTCGTTGGATAGCTTCGCCTGCTGTCAAAATCTATTTTGTGTTGCCGGGTGCAGGCAACAGTTGAAATTTATAGTTTTTCGGACGACTCAACTGGTTTGCGTAATTGTTACCATACCGGATTGCCGAACACAGATTTCCGTTTTGGATTTCCGGTATAGTAAACAATTGTGTGATTTGTTGTTTGTCGTCTGTTATAACGTAGTTATGACCCATAGCACAAGCAATAAATCGCTTACTTTGGGGCTAACCGAGACTTTGTGAAAGGTGTATTAAAGTGCTGATATTAAAGAATGTCAACGTATTTTGGGCCACAAAAGTTATACCCAAAGATAAGTAGATAACGATAACGATTTAGTTTTTATATTTTTTTCTATACTACACAAATGTCAGTCGACTATAATGTACACGTTTATATATTTATGTTTATTAGCATCCTTTTCTATGGGAGTGCTGATATCAGGCCCAAAACATGAACCGAGTTATGGAGAAGTGTGGCCCAAAGCAAAGAAGGAAAATAGAGTTAGTGTGTATTATATATTCAATCCTTCACAATTTACAAGCAAGGTAAGAACCGTTCAGAATACAACATTAATCTATGTGCGAAATAATATCTTTGCTCCCTTGGAATTAAGTCTTTTTAAATAAATAATAAATCAATGTATAGGACCGTTTTTATGGTAATTACAGGTCACCGATCAAACATGCACTATATTAAGAAGGGCCCTCGATCGCTACATATATATGATCTAGAATGATTTTGGAGGACCTTGGGGTAGGGACAATGTGGGAAAATGATCGATTATGTTTGGGAAACATAACTGCCTTAGAGGTGACGTTATCTGAACCGTGCGAGAAATACCCATCATACGGCATGGATGAGAGTTGTTAGTATCCTTTATGAGATTTGTAAAGAAAATAATCTATGATAATCATATGATATGTTTTAGACAGTTTGACAATATCGTCAACGTCACAGTTGAGGAGTAAATCTGTTTGGGGCATACTACGCGGATTGGAAACGTTTTCACAGTTGTTCCACTATTCCGATGACTACAAGGTAGGCTTTTATGTATAAGCCTAAAAGCCTTTGGTATTAAACCTTTAACCTTGGAGTGTTTATACCTAAAGGGTTGAAGGGAAGTGTTAAGTATTGCAGGCTCCTACTTCAAATTACTATGGCATTAAATTTTTCACAGCAAGTTCGTATAAACAAGAACGATATTGAAGATTCACCAAGTTACAAACATCGCGGATTATTATTAGACACGACTCTTCACTACATGTCTGTTCAGAGGGTTTTGGAGACTCTGGATGCTCTATCTTATAATAAGATGAACGTCTTTCATTGGCACTTGGTTTATGACCAAAGTTACGCCTACCAAAGTGGAAATAACCCCAAGCCGAGGTGAAGAGAAATTGATGACAATATATGTTCATTATTTCTATTTTCTCATGATTTATATCAATCTACAGTGATGAACATGCTTACACCCCTTGGAATATATATACCAAAGAAGATCTTCTAAGGATAGTAGAGTACGCACGTGACCGGGGTATTCGAGTCGTGCCAGAATTTGATGTAGAAGGTTAGGATTTTGTATATGATACGAACGAGGATTTGTGGTGTAGTTTCTTCATTTCAAAATGATAACTTTAAAATAGTCTTTGGGCTAGTCTAGTACCGAAAAAAGATAAAACAAAAATGCTTATTCTTTAATAATTTCAAGCTGGTAATTAAGATTAATGAATTATGGCGATTTTAGGGAACACCCGGTCCTGGGATAATTCACGCCCGGAGATTTTAACGGAATGCTCCGGTTTTGGGCCTATGGATCCCAGCAATGGACCTTACAATATCGTCGGTGACATGTATGAAGAGTTAAAAACGATATTCCCAGATAATCACTGGCATATTCGTGGCGACGAAGTGGAAACTAGTTGCTGGTACGAAAAGCATTCGTAAAAATTAATATATCTAATTACACTTCTTTTCTTCCCTTTAATAGTAGATCAAAATATTTATGCACCTACGAGCACCCTTTTAATTATTTGTGATATGTTTTGCAAAGAATTTGTCTTTATGTAAAACAAAGTAATACTTAAAAATTATTCTTGTATTTTTTTGCAGGGGTAGAAACTCTCGTTTTAGAGATTTTATCAAAGTGAAAAGTATCGGAGTTGAAACAGTACGAGGATTTTTAATGGAAACATTAATGTCAAACTTCAATGACGATAAAATTATAGTATGGGAGGTAAAAGCTTATTATCTAATATATAAAATTCTCGTGTCACAGTTTTCGTTCCCTTACTCCTCCGAAACGGGTTGACCGATTCTCCTAAAACTTTCTAAACTGATTCTCAGACCTACTATATTAAAGTACGGCCAACATCTATCTTTTTAGAGACATTATTTTTAGTTTGTCGGGATCAGCTAGTTAATATATAAATTATTATGTATACAACTCAGACGTAATAATTTCGTGTCATGACTAATGTCAAAAAAAATTCTTTGAAATTCTTTAACGAGTTCATTGATTCCGATTTATTCTGATATTATTATCAATATAATATATTCAAGCCCTACAACATTTTCAGGAAGCGATTTTGCGGGGCTTTGAGTTACTAAAAAGTGCTTTCATCCAGGTCTGGAGGTGGCAAAAAGTGGAAACAACTCAAAAGGTAAATAGTTTACTTATACGTACATCATTCAATTTCGATTTTAATAAAAAAATAAAAAAAAATTTTCAATCACAGGTCCTTAAAGCTGATTACAAAGTTCTTTTTTCAACTCGATATTATTTAGACAATCTATCACACGATTGGTACCACATGTATAAAAATGAAACGAAGGGGACGATACGCGTAAAGGGTAGTAGTTTGAATCTCGATAATATCGTTGGCGGCGAAACTTGTATGTGGGCTGAGAAAGAAAATGATGCAAACATAAGCAGGTAATTTGGTACGCTAAGCGCTCGTTTTTTGTAATCAGTTTCCCTTAAGTAATCTTTATTAATAAAGTACAATTAATTATTGAATAAAGTAGTTTGTGTGAAACGCGCGTTTTAATTTCAGAGTATTGCCTAGAGTGATCGTATTTGCTGAGCGATTCTGGAGCGGTGATCCAGGAGTGACATTTCCATCGATAAATGATTATAGTCGATTAGAGGAACACATTTGTCGTATGATCAAACGGGGCGTTGAAGCTGAACCACCTAGTGGACGGGATTATGTTAATAAATAAAGATTTAAGAGGGAAATCATTTTATTCACGCGATACAGATACCTCTAAGAATGAAGACGAAAGAATATGTCGGTCATCGACACTAGCCTGTAGTGTCACTATTATTGTTATATGTATTGCAAGTGGAAACTTATAAATATGTTTTTGATAACTTATCTTTTATCGACAGAAACTGATAACGATGACTACGAAATAGTGACTGTCATGTACATTTTGTGGATTTTTTTTTTTGTTTTATACATGAAAATGAAAAATGAAAAAATGTTTATTTCATCAACAATACAAAACACAAACAATATTGAGACGGGAGTCTACCTAGTAGGTACTCGTGGTACCCAGAAGACCCCGCTCTTCTAAACATATGTAATCAATCTATTTTGAGCAAAGCCAAATACAATACATAACAATCAAAACAATGGTGTGTCTGTGTGTGTAATGCTTAACCCACATATATATTGATGGATTTTGCTGAAGTATGGTGTTTTGGTGGCAGATCCTTACAATTGTTTTAAATAAGTTTTCGACGTATCTATCATGTGTAATAAAGTTACCCATATTAATAAAGTTATTTTATTTGATGATGGTCGGTAATAGGCCAACAAACTTAAAAGTATTTGATATAATGCTTTGTTTATACTTAGGATTACTGATAAACCCTACTCAATATTGTCAAATGCTACCGACATTCAGTTATAATAACAGTCTCTATTAAACGCACTATTATCGATGCTAAAAATAAGTATATGGTGTAGACAGCAGCGGACTGAGCCAGTTTTAATTTTGGTTATAACAGTTACAAGTGTATCATTTATTCACATACACAAAGAGGCAAGATTGATTCACTTCTAACTTTATTAAGATCATTCAAATTAAATTAGCCATATTGAAATCAAAACACTAACCAAAAATACTTGAGCATCTATAAAAAGTAATATCACTTACTTGTTTGATATACAGTTTCGATATGACAAATATACAAATTTTTGGAAAAAAACTTTAAAAGCAAAAGAGCTTATACGGCAATGGCCATATTGAACAATATATTTCAAAAATATTTTTTAACAGGAGTTTATTTTGTTATTGTAAAAAATAACGTTTTTAACAACTAAACTTTTAAAACCGTTAAATCTGTTGGTTCCCATCTTGGATGTCGACGCTCTAAACCAAAAGTTCAATATTACCGCGGCGACCGACCGTACGCCAAAATGTTGCTAGATATAATATTCAATATTGTAACTTATCGTATGTGGAATCTGATCGATGTTATTAAATAATACTCTAGTTTGAAATTACATAAAAAATTTGGTTAAGATAAAATATTATTATTTAATAGAAAGTGTAAGTTTTACAAAATTTAAATAGTACTATGGTACTATTTAAATTTTAACAAGTGCATAATGCCATTACGACGTACTCGTTTTCGAGTAATACAGCATATCATAAAAGTTATTGGCTTTAAAATAAAACATTGTATAAGCATATAAGAAACCTAAACTTTAAATTTTGCTTAAGTATTTATATTACTAAGTATTTTTATTTAGGCTAGAACAAATGAATAAATTATGAACTATGTTAATGGTCGATATTTGTTTGGAATTTAACTCTATAGAGCCTGATTTCATATTTGGCTACAAAATTGGCGGAGTGGCGCTTCAATAAAAATTAATATTTTCATAATTATTTAATGTTTAAAGTTTGACAATTCATTTGGTATCTACAGTGATAGAATGTGTTTGACAATTGTTGATTGATGATTTTTGTGACTTGTCTATGAACGTTTTGTAAACATGAGATAGACAATGTTTGATTTTTCAACCCGTCTCAGGATTTAAACTGTTGCAAATTTGATTGCAAACAAAACACCCACATGTGATATCGCAAAAATAGTTTATGTGAATCTTATAAAGGAAACGAAAAAAGTTTTCTGCATCAATAATTCAAAGGAAAATGTCTGGTTATTTGGAAGTGAAATATCCGTTTAAATCGAACCTCGGTCTGAATCCTTTCAAGGTTTGTAATTTTCGATCGGTGTAATCTACAACATGGTGAATCCTATAGTTCATTGAGGTTTCTTACGTTTTTAGTGTTGGAAAAAACAATGGTGCATTTTGAGACCAAGTGTGACCTGTAAAGGGGGTGGATCCCTGGTTGTGTATTGTAGCGAAGCAGGAGCACCTGCTGGAACTGTGGAATTGCCTTCTGGTTGTTTAGTTAAAAGAGCTAAGTCTCGAACACGACCTCATGCGTTTGCTGTGTTCACCCTCGATTCACCATCAAAACCTCGGATTCTCCTTGCAGCTCAAAGCCATCAAGAAACTCAAGTATGGATGGATAAAATACGTGATTTACTAAATAATGATAAAATAAGAGGTAAGTCTAATTATATATTAATTAAAAAATAACTGTACTCCTACTGTTGTGTTTTCTTTTTGGATACATGGTAATAACATCTATGTCATATATTTTTATCCTTTTAGATGTCTTGTAAGTTGTGCCCATAATATTATGACTTTAATATTGTGTGCATATTTTTAAGTGTTGTCCAATTGTGTGTAAATTAAGTCCAAATAACTTTTGCTATGTTTTTGGTAAAGTTTAATCTTTAAATATAAAGTGAGCTATCTGGAGCTGTTATGTTAAAATATATTGACCCTACACATTCAGTAGACTTCTTAAAGGTGTAGCTTATTAGTTAATTATTTACAAATATTTGAAACTTTTTCAATTATTGTATATTGTAACCTCTATAAAATGAGTATTTGAATTTAAACCCTAACTGTTAATTTCATTATATTGATGCGTCAAATTTTTTCACATACTGATGTCATCATATTGAATGCTAATTTCCATTGTTTTGCATGATACTCATATCATTTTATGGCTCTTCCTGTATAGAATATATTCCTTAAAGTGTCATTGAATTGAGGTCTTGTATATATGTCAGGTGATTTAATATAAACTAAGTCCTTATTTCTCATGTTTATCATATGCTTATCATCAAAAACACTAATTAAAATAAAATTTATAAATTTAAAAGTTTTCATTAATATTGAGTATTTACTTTGCATACCGGCTAAGTATACCAATAGTTTATTTGTTGCTATTGCTAACTTAAGCTATATTCTTTTATATGTACACTTCTCAAATATATTCTATATAAGTTTGTACATATATAAGCAAAAAAATAACGACTGAAAAAAACATTGGTGTGTTGTTAAATATTCAATATCTTAAAACTTTAAACAAGATTCACACTAACAGAAATTGACGAAAATGTTTATTATAGGGCTTTGTAGTTTAAGATAACTTGAGTTGTTTGAACCTAGTCACATAGAGTTATAGTACAATTAATTTGTTAAGACAACATTGTGGATCTTGTTTCAAAGTCATCAATCATGCTTGGTTCATCTCATTTCAGGCTCAGAATCATTGCTCAAAGACTCATATCCTGTAACTGTGATTGCCACTGAATTGTCTAGAAAATGTGGCCTTATGACTGACAGTGTGCTCGCACTGTCTACTACGGGCTTGGTAGTTTCCCATAATACAGCCAGCACAAAAATAGAGTGGCATCACATTAGTGATGTACACCTGACCAGAGACAATGGAGACATAAATAGAAATTGTGTCATTAGTATGAATAGGTGTGTTTCATAGATTTCTGTTTATTTAAAAGTAATGCTATATATGGTGTCTGATGTATGTTAACAAAATATTTAAAAAACCAAATGTGAGTGTTGTTATTTAAACAGTATAAAAATACTCCTATTTCATGAAAGGAGGAAATTTATGGACTTAATACATTCTATACTATGCCAACTATTCAATTTATCCTGAACAGTAATGTCTTATTATCGTCATTGTCCAAGGAAAATATCATACCAGGTGACATTGTTATTTCCCTATGTGTATACATTTATTTCAGATTCTAGTTTTATCACAAAATATTTTTTTCCTCATGTCATTTATATCTAGTTTTGTTTGTTATAACTCGAAAATATTTGAATGACAAAAGACTTTTACTACCACTACTTACTACTACTAATTTTTGATTTCAGTGGTTTTTCTCAAGGCACCGGTGAAATGAGATTCTGTACACCGTTGGCGTGCGAACTTGTGGGTGCAGTCCGTCAAGCGTTGTCTGTCCGTCACAAGAAACTTAGCCGTAGCGATGGAGACTTGAGAAGAAGTGACATGGGTAATTTTTTCTTATTACACTAACAGAATTCTGTCTTTTAATATATTATAATAATTAATAGTTATATAATTACATACTTTATATAAATACAGACAAAGGAAATAAAATTATGCAAGGCTTTATTTTTTACTTTAATATAAAGTCTGCTTAACCACAATTTCAATGTCCAATAGCCTTATAATGAAAAGTAAATTTATCAGGTATATAATATCACGTAGGTAATAGGTAGACATCTAGTCTAATTTATGATCCTATTTCCTCTGGATGGGGCAAAGGGCATCAGTAAATCTCCATCGCACTATTTGATGCCTTTTATCTAGTTCCAAGTCTTACCGGTTCCTTTCGCCCTATCAGCAACAGAACGTTGCCAGGTCTATTTGGGGGGTTAATAAGCGTTATATCCACAGACAGGAATCTTATAATATGTTTTATAAGGACAATACATGTATCACTTGAATTGTTTACAGGTGAAATACGCCGTAGCAGCTGGTATAGTGGACCGTCCGAAATATCTCTGGATGACACAGATCTCATTATGACTAAGGTAAGGTGTTTGACAATAAATTCGTAATCAATTAGAACTAATTTAAAATGATTTCAATTAATAAGTGTATTAATTACAACAGGAACTTCAACAAATGAACAACGGTGACTTATCTCAGTTGTCGGAGATTCCCTGTGACGACAAACAAACTCCCCTCTCGCCTGACCACAGGTAAATTATTTTTTCCACTTTTTTTTATCAAAATTGACATATTTTAGTTTTGTTTATGGTCAATGTTAGTTATCTTAGGGGTTCTTGGATATGCTTATTCGGTTGTATTGTGACGATATTGTTTTTGCACCTCTGCATTTGATGATAAATTTTTATTTTTATGTGTCCATAAAATTTAAACCCATTCTAATAATTTACTTGTAGTAGATGTTATGTAATGTTTGCGCATATAAAAAATAACGGTGTTCGGGCGAGATTCGAACCCGCGATCTCTACACTGCGTGCTTGAGCCACACTCACTTGAAAATTTATCATATATATAAAACTCTCGTGTCAGAATGTTCGTACCCGTACTCTGCAAAATCAGCTTCTCTTGAATTTTTATCAAGTACAATATGAGTAGGTCCAACATCTATTTTAGACATTTTTTTTATTATGTCTCATTAAAAAGTATATATACAACCCAAACATTTCACCCTTTTAACACCAACACCTATTTTATTAGTAATTATATCGTAAAACAACGTTTGCCAGTTCAGTTAGTACTTATATAGATATTTGTTTGTCAAGTGTATGGTCCCGTCGTTCGACCGTATCAATAGTGTCGGTTGCTTCGGGCGTCTACGAAGAGATTCCCGAAGAGTGGGCGGGCTCGTGCGTCGATCACACGTACGAGTCTGTCGAGTGCGTATACGGGACGATGAGGCGGGCGGGACGACGCGGCGCTCCGCCCCTGCCCCCGCGACATAACTTTGGGTGAGTGTAAAAAGAAAGATTTAAATGACACGGACAAAATATTATTATATTATATATATATGTAATTATTGAGTTTATCCAATAAAATTCGTTTTGTTTTGTTTTTTGTCAAAATGTTCTTTTGTCTTGTGTGTTTTAGTTGTTTGTAAGCCTTAATAATAAATTGAAAGTTTTTTCATATAGCAATTGGTGTTGTGTGTGATATATTGTTAATATGACAGTACAATGAAGCTGTCCGATTGGAAAAACGGCGCTTCTAGCAGTCCTGGCCGCGATGGAGTGACGCGTCATAGCTCACTGGGCTCATTGCAGCACTGTGCAAAACCGCATCGTTATAAGCACACTTTCAGTGTCTTTAGGTAAAACCTTTAATATTATGGGCTGGGCTATTTAAACGCTGTTTGGAATTATATATATTAATTTTGAATTTAGTGTGAGTTACTAAAAAATTTTCAATTTTTCAATGTGCGTGTGGAAAATTTTATTTTCTCTCTCATTTTGTGGATGTATGTGATAATAAATTCGATTTTCTTTTGGATTAAATGACTTTCATGACACATATTGTTCAGGAAACGGCTCAAAAGCGACTCGCGCGTCACGTCCCCGAAATCCGAGAAGGAGACAAAAGACGTTGAAACGAAAAAGAAAAGATTCGACTTCACGCCCACAAGGGACATCTTCAAAAGCTTCAAAGTGAACAAGAAGATGAAGAACCTCAAGATCACCGGCCTGTCGAAGGGCGAGACGAAGAGCTGTGAGTTTCTGGACGAAACGGAGCACGTGTCGGCCAACCGTTGCTCGAAGTCCGTGGAATGTATCGAGAAGTTTGACGATTTCGACGTATCGATCGAGATCAACGAAACGAACGTGTCCGCGCTCGCCCTGCCGGACGAGATTGTCAACTTGATATTTACAGAGAAGATTCTCGGTAATTATGAGAATGAGAGCGAATATATGCCCATGTCGCCGGTGCAGCCGCCGCCCATGGAACAGCATTACATAGTTATGTCACCGAAAACTAAAATCGCTTAAATCGTCTTGACTCACTATTGCATCGCTTCGACTATACTCCTGTTCTCTTTTCATCTCAGCGTAAACACTGTTTGACAGAAAGGGACAAAATAATACGTTAGTTTAATTAGTGCAATGAGTGGATTGGTGCCGTTTTGGTTACCATGGTTACGAGTCCATGATAACACAATGGTTACCATGGCAACAAGAGCTGTTTAGGGAGTATCAGTTTAATTTGTACGTTCGGGTACCAATTTGCTTAAAATACACTTAAATTTTATTGCAAGAACAAAAAATTACCGCTTAAATCTGTTAAGTCATGTGATATTCGCGTATTCGTAAACTTCAAACTATTTATTAGAAGTATGTATATATTGGTAATGTAGCTTTTAGTAATTAACACTGCCAATAGATAAGTATTGATAGTTTTTACGAGAAAACACTTTTAAACGTCCTTTCCTCAAGGTTACAATAAAAGTCTGACTTAAATAAAATTCAAAAAAGTTTTAAGTCGTTATGTCAATAATATTTGAATATATAATAAGTGCGACCTATTCCGAGTTCTATCAAAGGCAAAGTTTAATATTGACTTAACGTCAAAAACTCGTTCTTTCTATACAAAACGTTAAATATTCAGAAAAATCCAGTCAAATGGATTTTCGTGTAAACACTGATAAAGTCATCTTAAGAATTCGCCTTTAAATGAATCTGATTAATGCGTAAAAATTCTGTAAAGTCCCTTATCTCTCTATCTTTTTTATATATCCTAAACACAATATTATAGAAAGAGACGAATAGATAACTAGTGCAATAGGCCTGATTTAGTAATAATGGGACTTTCAAATCAAACCAAACTTATGCGACACTGAAATCTTAACAATTTCTATAGCCATACAATTGTTTTTAGTAATGACAAACATGTCGATGGCTATTTCTATAGATCTGAACAAGTCTCTATTCTCAAACTTTATAAGCTTATCCATATTTCGGCAAATATATGGGTGTTAGCTTTTGGTGTGACGTGATATGTTGATAAGCTTTACTAGCTTTTGTTACGTTTATCGTGTTTCGTATTTAAGTACGTTTTCATTCATTCCATTAATACCGCGGATCTTTCATATATCCAAAATAGAAGACGCAACCACACTGCATATATAAGAGTAACAAGATTTTCCCCGAGTTGATGATAACAATTTTAAGCGCGACGTTTTGCACGTCATGTAAAATTCACCGTTCTATTTGCCGACGAAATTTGGGGAGAATTTGTTAAATGAGTGCGGGATTGGGGAACGTTGTCTTCTATCTCACTATGAATGAACACATCACCACCGCTCAGCGGTTATTTTACGTGACGAGATCTAACTGACTACTCTTGTAGACGTTTCAAAACATTAGAATTTTCGAGAAAAGTTTGAAATACAGTAGACACGTAGCGCATTAGAAGTCACTTACTAATGCGACGGAAGAAGATGAGACCATGAAAAGTTAGCTTAATTGAGCTTAGCAATTGTTTTATTAGTATTAGTGCTGCACTTAATCGTATCGGACTGATGATTTTACATAGATGGAAAAGGTTCTGTTTACTATGTGATATGGCCTCGGATTTGGCTTAAGTATTATCAAGAATAAACTATTTTTTGTTGTTTTTTTTTTAAATCCAAAACGCATTTTATGAAAATGTATTTTTTCCGAGACTGATTTCTATTAATTCTTTAAGTTCTCTTGCTGTACGGGGATCTCTTAAAATCGATACTGTGTTGAAATTAGCTTCGGCTACGTCCTATTTGCGATATTTTGCATAGACAAAGTTCGCGTTTAGACAAACAACATACAAACTGTGAGTCGACGCTTAATTCTATAGCGGATTAATTTGTTCGATACGAAATAGTGCAAATATTTCGATCTGCCTAATTTAATTTAGCTGTAAGTACTTAATAATTTAATGTGATCTCTTGGTGTGATAAAGCTACATCACAGCTTCAATCGATTAGCTTTCCGTGAATAGTATTTTGAATAGATTGTAGGCATAGTCAAAGCGGGACCTATCATTATTACTTATAGATGTTTGTACCAAGATAAAACGGATTTAGTTAATTTAAATATATTAATACATACATATCAATTTTACACTAGATGATAAATTTATAGTGTTTTTCTTTCGCTCATAAGATTATGGATCTACGAGAATATACACCCGTACCAACTAACTAACATACTTTTTGTATTGGATCACAGTGTATGTACTTACATCTAACTCATCGATCTGTTAACACGTTAGCATCTGTTAACACGTGTGGCCCGTTAAGACTGAAATGTCAATTCAAATTTGTTTTTAGATGTTTATAATGTTTTTCTTTTTTTGGATATTTTTTTGTTGTGAAAAACTAACTCGATTTGTGTTTAAGATTTCCATGGAATGAAAACTTTTTGTTATTTGATGCGCCGCATTACGACGTATTTAATAAATGTTTGTATGATTGTTGTTGTTTTAGTCGAATGTTCATTTTAATGGTGGTTGATAAGAAAACCAATTGCACATATTGCAACTCTTTATTAATAGTGCTTCTCTTACACATTAAAATGTATAGTCCTGTGTTTTACAACTAAATTATTATGCATCTTGATTGTCCTAAAAAACGAAACATTACGTATAAAAATTAAATAATATTAACATCTCCAAAAGGGATTCCAATAATACAAAATAAAATATATATATAACCCCGTTAAAACACAGCCATCAGAGCGTACATATTAAGCTTATTTGTTCTTAGCAAATGACGTCGCTGTAATTATGCGAAAATTTTTTGGGGCTATCATTGGTAAACGTCATCAAATTCTATAAGTTTACTTGAATAAAAATAATACATATTAATAATACATTGAAGATTCTCAAGGCAGCAGATAACATATTCCAATGGCATATTTCTCTCTGGGAATGTAACAACGCAATAATGTCACAATGACAGATTTGACAGTTGACATTTCATGATCCGAACGAATTTAATAAATGTCGACGAAACGTACTAATAATTGATAATATAAAAGCAACAGTTAAAAGATACTTAAACATCCTAAATTAAGAGCCTCTCATAAATGCACGCTTGCGTTAAACTAATCGGTTACTTTCGCTCGTGAAATCAAATATATATATATATCAGACTTTATAAATATTATGCAAATAACATTGTTCATCATCGCACAGTTTTCTATTTCAGACATTTTGTGCTATACTGTAAAATAAAAATATAACCAAGGATATTAAATGCAGCAAAAGTTAAGTTTAACTGATACTTAGATCTCATCCCAGATTTCGACCACACACATTAAGTTACAAATTTGCTCATTTTATAATCTAGCCCTGAATGTTTTAATCTATAATACTTTAGCGTTTTATAAAAGTGCAATTCTATACGTCAGTGCCATTAAAATGTAGCAAGTTAAATAACCTCCCATTCGCTATCCAAATGGTCGTCAGGGGAAAGCAACCTTAGACCATCTTTGACTCCATTTTTCATTTCTAATCTAAGTTCGATACTCTCCAAATTCCAATTATTTGGCAATTGCATTACTTTTGGGACCAAATCTGTTATTTTGTCTGCTTTAATTGGTTTCTCTAATTTCATATCGACTTTTTTATTCTGTGTTATTTTCTTATTTATGGGCTTGTCAGTGTCTTCTTTTTTATCATCTATGGTTTGCTTTACATCCATAAATTTACCGTCTGCCTGCAGTGGTTTATATATAGGATCCTCATTGATTTTAATGCTTTCTGGACTTTTGATACTAAGAGATTCTAAATTCAACATTTTTGCTAAGATCTTTTCTTTCTCTTCTATTTGCTTCTCGAGCTGTTCGTCATTGTGATCTGGATTACTCCTGCAATAGATTCAGATAATTTTTGTTACCAAAACCAAGATTGGTATACAAGAATCTTATACATTATAATATTATACATTTAATTGTATATTTGTCTCAGTGTTAATGAATAAATAAATAATCTAGATTCATATCTAGATATTTTTTAATGTGTTCAACATCTGTAATAAATACTATCTGTTTTGTATACTGAAAATCAAAAATTAAAAAAACAAATCTTTAGAGTTTCAAAATTTCAAAAGTTTAGAATTTCAAAACTATACGTACCCATATATACTAACATTCATAACGCATGGACTGGTGTAGCTGATGTCCCTGAAATAACAAAGTTGGTTATAATGAAATTGGAGCTCAGTACTACAAAATAGTAGAATTATAGAAAAAACAGGCACGTGTTTTACCTGCTCCTCGATCTGCTTCGTACAGGCGTCGACAACCTCGGCGTGCTGCCACCAGACCCAACATCCCTCCTCCTACTGCGCCTGCTGTGTATCAGCTCTTCGTCATACTTTTTCTCCATTATACTATTATACAACTTCAGCTTCTTTTGCAACTCCTCAGACTTAACCCGCCTTATTTCTTCAACATCGCTCGACACGTCCCTAAACTCGTTTATAATAGATTCTAGAACGTTATCCGATATGTCGCGCGGCAGATGCTTTATTGGCGGCAGTTCGAAGCATTCTTCGCCGTTCGGCACGTTGTCTATGGTCTCGTTGCGTGTGAACATGGCTATTGGCTGTTCGAGAACGCTCGCGACGTACGGCACCGCTAGGTCGATATGCGTGAGGTCACAGACCGTGTTCACCGCTTGCTGGAGCGTTGTGAGCGATTTGGACATGATCGGTTCGTCTGTTAAATTTATATAGGCTTAAAACGTTTGATAGCGTAAAGAGTTAACAACAGAGCCAACAGAGCCATTGCTCACAGAACAACAACAAGCGGTTTTGCAAGGTAACATTAAATTGAATAGAAGTGTTAAAATAAAAATGCGCAAATAAAACAAAAAAAAGATATATTAAACATACAATGGCCTTGCTGGTATCGTTGTCTACAAAATTATTCACATAACACGTTCAATGAATTAAAATTATATAGTCATTACAAAAGTATATGTTGTGCGAAACCAAATCGACACGCATGTCAACCTATATGAGACTAGATCTAAATTCATTTGTTTAACTACAGATTATAAAATGTTAAGTACTAATAAATGACTCAAATATTTAAAGTAAAAAAAGGCTCATCACGCCGCTCTGCTGTTATTGTTATATTGTTGTTCGACAATTAGGTGTACCAAGTATCTCTATAGTGAACATATTTTCCCGTTTATTATGGCAACAAACAACTATTATAGCAAAAGTAGCAGAGCTAGTCACCGATCTGATTGATTAATACTTATTTATAAGCTACATAAACTAAATGCCAATATCTAAGCAAATAAAAATACAGTTACTATAAAATGCGAAAGTAATGTTAAATGCGCAAGCTTCGTGAACGGTTCGATTCTTCAACTAATTTTTAATATAATATTTATTACAAGCTTCCGTCTCTTTGCATCACGGCGTAAATATAATGCGACAAAAAGAGACGAAAGAGGCCTTACATTTAAGGCGGGAAATTAGACTTATTTAGTTTTATAAAGCACCTATACTTGTCTATAATTAGACAAATGACAATAACAAAAAGTAGTTTTTAACTGTGTATCACAGAACAGTCACAGATAAATAATTTTCCTATCAAAATATTACCATTGAAAAATAGGCTCATCTTAGGCCAAGCACAAAAGAGGCTATACATTTGGTCAATTAAAATATTTATTATGTCCAGCCATTACGTAATTAGTTTTATAAAAAAACGTAATATTTTTGGCCGCAAGACTAGGGACAAAAGTTAAAATTATTAAGTACCATATTAATCTTATCCTAAATGGTAAAACGCATAAAAAAATAAATGTAGCATTGGTCCCTATTTGGTATGTGTAAGGCACTTTGTGAAAAATATAATACTAAAATAAACTAAAAAATATACACCATGCTTTTTAGTGATTTAAGTCACGCTATGAATAACAATACAATGGAACATCATTTGAAACAAACCATTGTATTTAATGTGGCCAGTACTCATTTACTTCCCTTTTTTAATACCTCGAAAATATCACAGATTGGGTAATATGTGTGAAACTATAAGCTAAGAGGTTGCATAGAGAATGCAATTCTAAAAATAAACGTCGTTTCGCTGGCTCGTGACCAGCGACTCTAGACCAATCACAACCAAGCTATGTCAACTCGTTTCGTTCATAATTATTTTTAGTTGTATACTCTATATATAAAAATCATATTATCTGTGGTTTTTGCGAGTTAAACAAAAAAAGGTGCTTGTCCGTATTCGTGGCCAGTGTTACCACATTGAGTAGAGCAATTAATTGTCATAATTGAAATAAAATCTAGCCCGCACTTTTGTAATTCTTTCGATGCTCTGTGACATCACCATTTCACTGTTATTCATAGGTTATATTAAGTAAAAATACAAGCAATTGATATGATGCGAGCGTTGACAACATGACTGATACAATATGTCATACAATGGAATTTATTGCTTGTATCAGCCGTGCTGGAACAGCACATACAGTAAGATTACTGATTAATTGACGATTGCCTTTTGGCGAACAGACCTTGCGCAAGCGCCGCCGGCTCGGGCTTATGTGCCAGACGCACAAGTGACCTCTCTCCTTCTAACACGAAAATCTCTTCCTTGTTAACAGATACTGACATGATTCTGTAAAATAAAAATAAAAACTTAAGAGTATATAAACATTTCTTGTTTGCAAGTAAATTAGCTATATTTATGTTCTGTACATTTTTACTGTTTTTCATATGTTTTATACACATTTTGATAAATAGATTTCCAATGTTAATAAATAATTTAATGTTACTCAAATTTGAATAAATATTATTATATAAACTCGATCTCGATATTTAATTGTGGAATTAGTGTTAATTCACACTATTTGATTATTACCACAACAACGCTTATTAGCTGCGACAACTTATTATAAATATTTGTTACAAAAGGCAAACTAAATAAAACACTACGTTAATTAACCTACACAGGTTATTGCAATCGGTTTTACCATCATAGTCATGAGATAATTTGTATTGGGTAATGATAAAAAAGGAAATCCAGGCAAAAATGTATATGTTACCGTCTAAAGTCATCGACGACTGCCACCGCGGTGAGTGACCTCGGGTCCAGCACGTATAGGAAATGCTCGTTATGAGAGACCAGAAAGTGTTCACGGAACACGTGCAACGGACCAAAGTTGTACTCTCTCTCCGCATGGCTGTGTTTCTTCTGAGACGGGTTCAACAGTTCCGCTACTGTTAGAGGATTGGAGATTGCTTCCTATAAAATCAATATTTCTTATTTATACTACGATATTTGCTTTTAAATTTAAAATAATTATTAGCCGACCAGACAAAAGTTGTTTTGCCAAAAAAATATTTAAAACAAGAGGGTGATGAAAGGTAAAAATTTAGGATGTATTTATGTATTTTTAATGCGACAATATATTTTTTGATGAGACCTACTCAATATGGCCAACAAAATTTCGGGAGAATCGGTCAAGCCGTTTCGTATGAGTACGGGAACGAACATTGTGACACGAGAGTTTTATATATTAGATATTAATGATGTATTTGTAAGAGTTTTAATTACATTTAAATGTTGTTTATAGATGATGATGTGTAAAGCAGTTAACCTATTTAATTTAGATAAACATTATTTTTATATTTAGAATGATAGATAAGTGACACACGACTAGAAAAATTTAACTAACCTTAAATAAGAGAGTCTGTAAAACATTTCCAGTCCGATCGGCCCGCCAAAGCCTAAGGCCTGCGCGAGCGCAGTATGCGTTAGCAGCTCCGCCCTGAGCATAGGAATACTGGAAAACCGCGCCCAACGAACATAAACTGCAATTATTAAAACTTTATCAATTTAATCCACCATCAAATTGACAATAACTATTTTAAAACAAGTATTAAAAATATCAGAAGTAAATTTAACAAAACTAATTCTGAAAATATCCACAAACCATTATAATGATTGATTATATTATACACCATATTGAAAGTAATACCTCTTTCGTTCTTTTTTGCCCAGTTGGCTGACATGCCACCGGTTGTCCCGTCGTTCACACACAATACTCCGATACACACTCGACACTAGCAAGGTGTTCTGATAGTAACTCATTTGTACAATCTCATGTTGTTCATTCACTATTTCCATTGACTTGCATAAGTGCTGTGAACATGAGAATCATCAATAGATACCAGCGAGTATCATACAAGAATAAATTGACAGCTATATGTTTTGTAATAGAAAATAAACAACACAAATTACTAATACTTGTACAAAATCAACAACAAAATCTTTCGGAATTATGATAATAATAAAGAAATATACATTATGTAAAACCCAAGTAAACTAAATTTTTTGAACACACAATACTTAATAATGTATCACTAAACTGTGTAAGTTTTCTAATTAACTAATCTCTTATATTTCTTATTTTCAGACAGTAATATATAGAATCAATATTATAATATTAAAAAACATATGTAGTGAAACAAATTAATAAGAATTATATTAAATAATATTAAGAATTAATAAAAATGTGCTGACTTGAGAGGGTAACCCCCTGAAACAATGATAAATGTACAAACATTATTATCTTGACCTATATGATTCATCAGCTAGAATAAACCTTTAAAGTGGTTTCCCTCATTTACTTTTATAGGCAACATTAATTATAATACAATTCTAAACCCACTTTTATTATAATCTATATAACTTAAATGCAAGACACACCAAAACCATGAACTTTTTATCACAATAGTAAAGTATGTACTTACCATGTAAAAATCAATTTCAGTCATAATAATAACACCATCCTTATCACCACTAAACAGTCTCATACCATTTTTAGACCATTCAATTGAAGTTATTTTACTTTTATGTAGGTCTCCAATGGTATACCTAAAATATACTTACTTATTAAATAAATATTTTTTATTCAGCAAATATTTGCAATAGGAATATCAGTTGTAAACATAAATCATTTCAATACCTGTCTCAATAATAATAAATTAATAATTATCAAAATATGACCCACCTTTCAACTTTGGGTTCTATTTTAGGCTTAAAAGTATCAGGAACATTTTCAGGGTGTTCTTTAGGAATTTGAAAGACTGTGACCTGTCCTGTTGCGTTACCTGCTCCAACCATATAATCGACTGTGCTTACTATCTTCACAAAGGTAATCGGGGATGTAGAAGCCTAAAAACATAGTTTTTTTTTATTCTGAATGCTATTAGTTTATTTTATACTATTTTGAAAGTTTTTTTAAAAAAAGGTAAATAAATTGTAGAAAGTACTTCACAATTCTTATTATATTTATAACTATGCCAGACACTGTTAAAATGTTTAAATAGTCTAAATCTCAAGGACTTACTATTGTATAAGATTTTTGAAGCAATTAGAATTCTGAATCTTATCAATTAAAAACTAAACTGTTGCGAAATAGAAAGTGTTACAAGGTGACCAAAATATACCTCACAGCGAAGTCGTTGTATATTTCCTTTTTTTCTGTCATACCAATACACTAGTCCCACATTGGTTCCCAAAGCGATGTATTCACTAACGGCATCGACACACGTTAAGCACAGTTCATTAGAAAATATTCCATTTTGAATTTTTGGTGGTATCAAACTCAAAATATGTGAACAAGGTGTCCATTCTCTTACAAAACCTTCCTCTGCACCACTTGTAACTTCCATTTTATTAGATTTACGATCTAATTATATTCTATACCAGATCAAATGCATTATTACTATTTTTACAAAAATCAACGGGAAGTTATAGTTTTTTTACTTCAAATGGATTTTAAAAATAATGATTTCTTATAACAGGAAAACCTCATACTTTACAGCACAGATCACTGGGCACATAAATATTTAAAATTATCAATTGTCAATCATTGTAATCTCAAATGTATAATATAAAATGTGTATAAACATTTTATGAAAAATATTATGCCATTATTTTTGTGTCATAAAACTATAAAATAATTGACTTTATTTATGTAATTATTTATTTAGTATATATTATTAGCATAAATCATTTTTTTAATAGTCTGTGTTGCCAACACAGCGGACAGCTATGGCGACTGACGTGTTCGTTTGGGCTTGACATTGTAATTTGTTATTTTATTGTCAAACTTGAAAGTTTACCCGTATAAGCTGGACGCGTAGCATCAGAAGGCTTTATTTTTTTAATAAAATGGCAGAATCGGTAACTGAAATCCCGGTTAATATAGAAGAAAGTGTAAAAGAAACTATAATAAATGGAACAACTAAACCTTACATGAGCATAGAAGGGGTGGCGGTCGCGTACTTAAGTTTAGTAGTCATGGCAATTTTACCCATATTTTTCGGAGCTTTTCGTTCAGTGAAATATCTTAAAGAGCAAAAGGTAAATATAATTTATTATTCCAAAACTTTGGTTAAAATACTCCTTCGAAGTAATCGTTATACTCTTACTGCAAGTTGAGTGCCGTGTGGTACAAATTCAAACGTATTTGTCATCGTGGCAATTATGCTTCTTAATGACATGAAACTATTACTTGTAATTTAATTATTATATTCTAATAATTTTCCTGAATTCGTCATTGCTTAAATTGTTTTGATTTTCATTAACACTTGCTTTCTAAAATATTCTTATGTAAGTAAAGAACATGCTATTCTAATATCCTTTGGCACTAATTCTTATAATGTCAGTTTTACTAAATATATTTAGGAAAATTATTAATATTTTAAAATTTTGATTAAATCCCTGTAAGAGCAGCCAAGATTAAGACCCATACCTGGATGGTATGGATTACTATGGTAACTATTGGATTGTAAACCTAGGCATTCCAGAACAAAAATATCATTTCAAGAATATTATTGAATATACAGTTTTATTTGAAATATGTTTCCTTTTAGGAATCTGGTGAGCGCCTTGAAACAATGTCCAACCGTGATGCATTGATGTTTCCAGTGATTGCTTCCTGTGCTCTTTTTGCTCTTTACATTTTCTTCCAGTTCTTCTCAAAAGAGTACATAAACCTCCTTTTAACAGGTTATTTCTGTTTCTTGGGAGTATTGGCACTAAGTCATTTATTAAGGTAAGCTAAAGCAATTTATGAAATTTATATCTTAAAAAATCTAACAGCATTTATTTAATTTAAAGTAATAAACATGCACAATTAATGATATGGTTAAAAAAATGAGAAATGAATTTGTATTAATTATAACCATAATGGAATGTGACTGTGTGAATTGAATACTCTTTTTGAAATTGCAGCCCAATAATAACTGTGATGATGCCAGCGTCAGTTTCGAAAGTGCCCTATAACATTGTATTCACACAAGGCGATTGGAATGTTGTCAACTATAAGTTTACATCTTACGATGTCATATGTCTTGTAATTTCTTTTGTCTTTGGGCTCTGGTATTTATATAAAAAGGTATATTTTAGGAATTATTAATTTTAATACATTACTCAGCACACTCACTCTTTTAATACACTCACACAGCAACACCATTGCACACACTAATACACACACACACACTTAAATGCTCCTTCTTCACATAATATACTTCACTTGTTCATATGTATATATATATATTTATGTATTTTTTTCTGTTCATGTTTTTTTTTTGTTATTGTTTTTTCTGATCTTAGATTCTATTTCTGGTTCTATGTTTTAACCTTATTTTGGCTTTATTTTTAATCTATTTTTATTGTGTAAACTTTTTTTGATAAGCTGTATAGGTTTAAGAAATAATAAATAAATAACATTAATAATTAATCAAAAGCTAACACCCCCTCTGTGTGTATGGCTGTCACTTATTTGTAAAAACTTTAACTTTTACATTATTTGTACTTTTAAATATATTTAAAAAAAGTCTGCATAAACTTTCTAAGTGGTAGGCATCTCATCAAATCAGTGTTAGACAATAAGAATCACTATTTAAACACTTAATTATTTTCAGCATTGGATTGCCAACAACCTCTTTGGTATTGCGTTTGCAATCAACGGAGTTGAGCTTCTGCAACTTAATAATGTTGTAACCGGATGTATTTTATTGTGTGGTCTCTTCTTGTACGACATTTTCTGGGTGTTTGGTACAAATGTTATGGTCACAGTTGCAAAGTCCTTTGAAGCACCCATCAAACGTAAGTATATATTATTGAATAGACCTTAATTTGTTATATCACTTCCATTAAAACATGAATATTGTTAGGTATAATTTACATATTCTCTTTTTTTCAGTGGTGTTCCCACAAGATATCTTCGTGAACGGTTTCAACGCCAGCAACTTCGCCATGCTGGGTCTGGGTGACATTGTGGTGCCTGGTATTTTCATTGCTCTGCTGTTGCGTTTTGACAAGAGCCTTAAACGTAATTCGGAGTTCTACTTCAGGTACTTATTCAATTATATTAGTACCTCTTCTATGCGGCTGTACCCGTGTACGAATGTGTCATTCGTTTTCTTAGGACTATCCAACGTAATATTGTTAATTCGAACCATAAGATTCTAAATACATTGCAAACTCCATGTAACGTCACTCTAACGACAAACTCTAAAGCGTCGAAATCAATTGGCTTTGGTTGATTTAGCTTCTGATTTTTCCTCTCTTCATTTTTTTTATTTTGTTGTTATATATAGTTTACAGTTAGTATAAAAACTTTAAAACAATTACAATTATAGATGTAAATAATTAAAGAACAACTTTGAATATTTCAATTGAATGAAAATTAATAAATAAAAAATAAACTTTAAAACAATTACAATTATAGATGTAAATAATAAAAAAACAACTTTGAATATTTTAATTGAATGAAAATGAATAAATAAAAAATATATTTTCCAGAGCGACGTTCGCAGCCTACATCGTTGGACTGTTGGCCACTATCGTAATAATGCACGTGTTCAAACACGCGCAACCCGCCTTACTCTACCTGGTGCCGGCCTGTCTCGGGACACCTCTCACACTTGCCTTACTTAAAGGAGACATCAATGCTTTATTCAAGTGAGTATTCAAGTCTGAACAAAACCATGGTTTGATGTAACCGTTGATAACTATAAGTTAAAGCAGGGAAATGTATACTTTAAAACCAAATGTATCTGTTTTACAGCTACGAAGATCAGCCAGCTATTGAGGAGACGGCAGATGCGAGCAAGACAAAGAAATCTGAATAATGTTTTATTTTTGAAATTCAAAAGCACAAATTTATAGCACACCATGGTTTATTAAAAGTATGGGACCATGATTGGGCTGTATCGAATACACGGTTGATATAAATATTATAAATTGGAAATGTTAAATTGCATATGGAAGTACAAACAAATGCTGGAACTAGAAATTTTACATTATCCGTGTCAATGCTTATATGGTGAAAATGCAGTACTATAAGTGCATATGTAATATCTGTATTAAAATTTTTAAATCAATTTTTAATTTCTTCCATTTGTTTATAAACCGTGTATTTTTTTTCAACAAAAAAAATTTGATCTTCCCGACTCTTCCATCGATGGTACTGTAAAAATTTGCATTGATTATTAAGATATAGCTGAATGCAATTATTGTTACAAAATAAATGTGTCTCTCACAATTATTTTTATACTTTGATAACCCATGCGAATAGGGTATTTTTTCTTACTAAAACTTAAGTTTTTTTTGTGGTTTTTTTTTTTAGAATTTACAAATGTATGTTACAAATTCTCTCTGTAAGTGTTTTTATTTTGCATTGATTCTTTTTTTTATATACATTATGGGCAGTGGGGAAAATATTCATTTGATATTAATTTTCCTATCTTTGACTACCTATTTGATTGTTTTCCTCTATTCCGTAGGCATGGTTCATTTTAGTTTAAAATACTAATGCAATGTCATTTTTTTTATTTCCTCATTGCCTATAAAGTATTTGTAAGTTTTACATCGTAATAAATAAATTGATATACAACGGTCGACAAAAATGATTGGGGCTGTGTAGGTAATAAATATTTTTTAAACAACTTTTTTTTTCATTAATTCTTTTCAGAGCGAATTTTTTCTTAAAAATTAATCAAAAACAATGCTTTAAAAGGATTCGCGGCATAGCGTTGTTCAAAGCGGGAAATAATTTAACAACATTTATAGTAACAGTTTTATTAGTATAATCAGTCTATTATACATTCGTAATGTTCAGTACAATTAATATTACGTTAAAACGATACAAGTTAATTCGTCATAGGGTAAACGTCACAATCTCAAACTGAAAGTCGCAAATGCGATGAGTTCTATTAAATCTTATATATACAGTGTAAACTCCATGTAACGTCATTCCATCATTCGATTTAACGACAAACTCTAAAGCGTCGAAATCAATTGGCTTGTATTCCGTATAATCATTTTTCTTGTTACTATATAACGACCAGTCTTTATAACGCCATAAAACGCACGGTCCCTTGACTCCCTTCAGTGTCGCTATATAGAATTTACACTGTATTTTTTTTTACCAAGAAAGCATGAAAAGCTGACTGAAGCATTCACCGTCTACCTTCCGTATTACGCAAATCATAACTTCATAGGAATATGACATTTTTTATAACAATAGTGGAAGTAATGTATACAATGCATTTATACTTTGGACATAAATAATTTATTATAAAAAAAGACGCTTATAAGTCCTAATGCTTAAAATCAAACAATTATTTAAACGCTTATAATATTTTTGTTGAAAAACTCCAATCCAGTACATTCTATATAATTTTCGTCACCGTCCGGACGGACAGTGAATTGTGTCTGGAAACAACAGTGAAAATTTTATGTTTACGAATTAAAAAAAAATTCAATATAATTGATAGTCATGATTTTAAGGAAGCCCCTAGCTATTGTTAGCCGGGAATTTTTAGTTTAGTTTTTGATATAGAAAATCTATAAAAGAAAACAGCAAACATGACAACAAAACTTTCATTCGACTAATTATATTACTTTAAGTAAAGCATAAGTATATCTATAATTGTGTAAATTATTTTTTTCGAAAAATCTTTTTTTGAGTTTAATTTCTCAAACACGATTCTAGAATAGTTTTGTGCCAAATTCCTTAGATTAGTTATGACATAATTCAGGCATTTTAACTGTCATCCGTCAACCGTAGATTCTTGTATATACCCTAAATGGCAGATGAATTCAAAAGACAGATTTCGGTTATTTATATTTAAAAAAAAATCAGCTTTACCTTAGCGAACGTCTCGGCTATATGTATGGCAGTCCTTGTATGCAATGTGACTTCCCCCGTCCGAACTGACGACTTCCCATTCGCCAGGCACATATAAATAATGATTTGATCCTTAAAAACAACCATTTTTTAAACCCTCAACCCCTATTGCAGTTAAATTAGAATATTTGTAAAAATATATATGTTTATTTTTTCAAAATAAATTTACAATACACAAGTGAACATTTTGCAATTTTACACAACATATATATATATTTATAATAACTAACATATTACCTGAGCGTGCGAATCAATAAAGACGTTCGAATCGATATATTTAATCAGTTCGGCACCAGCTTTCCGTCCGGCTTCGAAGGGATCAATGGACCTCTTACCTAACGCGTCGGAACCCAATATGCAGCCATTGTCAAAATGGCACGCTAAACTGCAAGATTTGATCTTATTTAACTGTATTGTAACAGATGACCCAGATTTAAGCGTGTGAATCTCAAACGTGGGATCGTGAGTTCGTTTTTCACCAACATTTATTTTTTGTTGCATATAATTCTACAGTGAAGCTAAACGGCATGTTTTAAACCTAATAATGTTTTTCAAGAATATAAACTCAAACTCAAAATATCTTTATTCAAGTAGATCTTTATAGAGACACTTTTGAATCGTCAATTTTTACACTACCACCGGTTCGGAAGGCAGTCCAAGAACCGGCAAGAAACTCGATTGCTGCTCTTTTAAAATACACATTTAATACAAAATTGTGCTACTGACAATTAAAATAAAAAATAACAAAACAAAATAAGAAAAATCACACAATCATTACAATAACAATTTAGAACTCTGTTTTATAGATGGTTCTGTGTGCGTGTGTGTGCACACGTATGTGCGTGGGTGTGTGTTGTAGAGTAAGAAAGAGACAAAATAACTGATTTGTTTCATTTAACACGTGTGTGATGTCTTTCAACATTTATTTTTTAGACATGTTTTATTCCATTTGACATAAAAAATAAATGCCGCCCTATTTTCACTCTTTTTTTTAAATTGTTATATTAGCACTCTAATGATTTCCAATCTTGGCGGTCGATAGCCCGTACTTACTCAAGAAAATAGTTATACGGGGTAACACTTGTGGCCAAGTATTCTGTGCAAAGTGTAATTTCGTAACATCAAAATGATTTTTTATATCGAAGAGGGGGCAAACGAGCAGGAGGCCCACCATAGATGTGAAGTTGCCGCCCATAGACACTCACGTGGCTGGGGGCTCGTGAGTACGTTGCCGGCCTTTTAGGGATTGGTACGCTTGTTTCTTGATGGTTCCATAACGTTGTGGTGCGTAAGAAATGTTTACAAATTTTAAAAATTTCTAACCAACAAGAGATTACAGAGACTACTTGCATAGTCTACCGATAGCATTTCTTATAATACTCCCAATACTTACACAATACCACTGCTGTTATTTCTTGTATTTTGTCTATCTTCCATACATTTAATATTAACAGAATAATCTCTCAGTTCTCGTTTGGCACCGTTGCACATTTCATGAGCTATCTAAAAATAGATATTTCAATACATATTCGATGCAATTTATGTAAACATTTTAATCTAAAATAAAGAAAAAAATATTCTGTTTCTGTAAAAATATTATTAAATCGGACAGAAACACCTTCATTCGTCATTAAATTAACCCAGCTGCAACATCTTCACATTACAAGTGTCTCATTTTGATACGAAATATATATAAACATTTGTGTGAATTTCGTAGGCGTCTGTAAATGTAAACTCATTTTTTAAACAAGATTTTGACAATTCATTATTCATTCAAAAAAAAAAACCTATCTGAATAAAGATATGTATTGTTTTGTTCTAAGTTTATAATATTAAGTAATAAGTCGGCAGTATCGTGATTGGAGTATAACTTCAAACTTAGGACTAATAAACAACTGTAATGTTATTTTTTATATAAGAAATAACATTAGAAACAAAAGTACAAACGTTTAAATCCATTAATCGACTTAGTCTAAATTTACCTTAACAGGCAAATTCCCAGCTACGAAGCTCCATATGTTGATAAAGAAGCTCCTAGGAATCTCATCATGAAAGGTAACACTTTTTAATGAACGTATTGGGTTCACAGTTACTTTAACGTGACCTCCACCACAGGGAAAGTATCTATGAACATCATATCAACATCAATATCGGATCTAGTATGGGCCAACCTTTTTTTGGAGGGGGCCAGGAGGCCTTTACAGCTCGGCTAGGACTCGTTGGCGAGCTTAGCTCAGCCGTGATAAAATTTGGTTTGCCGTGACTTGTGCAAGGGCGTCTTCTGTGAGACTCGGACCTCGGCTTGGGTGGTCACGGGGGGGACTAGCTTGAAGGGCTGGACGGAAGCTCACTGGAAGAGTGAGCGACACTTGAAGTAAGGGACCACGGTTTTTAACTCTAGCTCTCTTATCAGTGTTTTGGCCGCGCGGGCGTCATCTAGTGTGTCATAGGCTACTGTAATGGGATCGTCTGGATCCATTGAGGCGTGTCGGGGTTAGCCGACCTGAAGTAATTTTGTCTTTTATAGAACAGCAGCCTCTCATACTGTAAAGTGATATCACACCCATAGACAAAAATGTCAGAAAGTTAACAAGCTTGTCGCCGGCTTTTTAAGTATTGGTACATGTTATCTGTCTGAACAGAGGACAACCTGACAGACCACGCACTCGACGGTCATGATTGAGAGCATACTAAATTTATTAGTTTTTATAAATGGCAATCTTATTCTGCGTTTTTATTTTTTCAAACCAATAATTTATTTAGAATTAACTAAGAACGATTGACTAGAATTTTTTTCTTACCCTCGCCGTATTATTGTGCAAGTGAAATCAGCACCAAAATGTTTCAGGACATTCCTGAATATGTTATCCATGTATTCAATCTGTGGCGCCATATCTACATTGGTACCTCCTTTGAGATTCAAAGTGACAGGAGAATCTGCCATAAGTGCACAGGGTAGAGCCACTTGGAGCAGAAGGCTGATGGATCTGGAATTAATTATGTTAAGCATTATTTTCAAAAACATCTTGGCACTCAAAAGAAAACCTTTGAAGGGCTCGGGCTATTTTTAGGGTAACAAATGGTACAAATATGTGTATATACTGGATAGAGCTTTTTTTTAAATGTATCATCTTTTTTTAAATATATGTTAAGAATATTATAATATATAGTATTAGGAAACTATTTAACAAAAGTATTGAAAAAAACTATATATTAAATTGCTGAAAAACACTCTTTAACTTCTTATTTAAGAGTTTTATCATATTCCACTGCATTATTAAATAGTGTTTAGTTTTTAAATGAAGTATAAAAATATATTTTAATTTACCCTGCTGTTTGGATATCAGCTAGATAATGGCCACCTCTGATCTTTCCTGGATTAAATTCAATCTCTGTAGAACCAATATGAGCACCACTTAGTTTAGCTTGGCACATTTCCGCTACTAGTTGTATTCCTGAATTAAGTGAAATATTTTATTTGTTATTATATTATTTTATTCAATAACATTTAATGTAGTTACAACAATATAATATATTGTATATAGAAGTAGAATCATAGAATTTACTAGCCTTTACAGTATACTTTTAAAAAACATTACAAACCCGTTAAATGTTGCGATGCTAAGCCGGGTTTTTTCCTTCCCGCTCGTATATTTTTTACCCTTACCGGTATGCCAAGAATGGAGCTCAATGAAATGGAATTTCTCAGAATTTGCCCACCCTGGAATCATTTCCATAATATTTATTTTATGGTTTTTCAGTATTTAGCCGACAAAACTGTTTGCCTTACTCCTTCTAAAACGCTGCCATCTATATCTAACATCTCTATCATATTAATAATTCGCCAATGTGTAACATATGGTTTAGGACGATATATTATGTATCTATACAATTTAAATTCAATAATAAAACAATCGTTGAACTATAGAAAATATATAGCCTCTGACACATACAGAGCACATAAATACCAGCCGATTTTTTTTAGAATACTAATTGTTGCGAACAATAATAATGTGTAATAAAAAAAAAATAATCGATATAGAAAATAGATCTATTACTAGAATGTCACTATTATCTTATTATATATTTTCTTTAATAACTCAGAACATAAGAAAAATATATTGTTGGAAGCGTTATTTAATCCTCTAATTTGTGAAATTGATTAAACTCTGATACTGAAACACGGTAATTTAAGATATTACTATTAATTATTATTATACGTTCGTTACAGCCGCAAACTGCGTTGTTGGCAACACTGCTTCTAGACGCCAACAATTAATGTCAATAGTCGATATACGGTACAAGAGTAGTGAGTACAGACATCAACATACATACAGTGATTCATATTAATCACATATTGAATAATTTAGTACTTTAAAAAGTATTTTCACAAATGCAGAATTTTTAATTATATGTCTATTTGTAAATTATAATCTTAAACCAATTATATCTACTTGCTATCAACTAACCATTACAGCTAGCGGGACAAATAGTCCATAATAATTCGTTTAAGTAGTTGTTTACTTTCGATATTAGAATTATATCATGGCTTCCTGATAAATTTTAAGCAATGCAGCGTAAACCAGGATTCCCCGCAGCCAACTGCAATATAAAAATGGTATATTTATGTTAATATTTTACTTATTATTAATATATTTTTTTACAAATTTACCTTTGCTTACTACTGATAAATAAATGTATTTAAATTACCTAGTTTTTTTTTATTATGCTGCTTTTTTTGATTCTTGCTCTGTGATTGCTAATGTTTATAAAACTTTATTTGTACTCACGGACTTTATCTGTATTGTTGCCTGTTAATTCATTTCTATTTCATTTAATATACCCTACTACATACAAATTACTATGTTAAAGAACTATAAATTTATTTTTTAGCCTGATAGCTCCTTGCTTCCTGAAGTGGCAGGGGATGATGAATGGGATCCTCAGTATCGGCGGCAGCAACTTATTAATTTTGGTCACTCTCAATGGGGCTTTAATAATTGGAATTGGACAGTCACCAAGCAGGACTTGGGTAAAGCTAAATATATATTTTAATAACCCAGTTATATGTATACCTGTATAGGTCTTAAACACATACACAGTATTTTCACTAAAATGAAGAGCAAACCTTATAGGACTGTTCTATGCATTACGGATAGAAGCTGTCCTTTATATACAATAGTTCCCTAAATCTTATTTTGTTTGCCTTTCCAGATTTTGTCGAACTTATAAATGGAAAATACACAGCTGGGGTAGCTGCATTTGTTAATGTTACAATTAAGAGCTCTGATGTACATCGGGAAAATGTTGGATATGCAACATCTGTTGGCATCAGTAAAGGCTCAGCCATACATAGGGCCCGTAAGGTGAGTCCAGTTTTGTTATAAAAATTAATTTGTACTAAATTGTAATAATTAATGTGATGTATAATTTCAGTGCGCTGTTACAAATGCACTTCGAGAGACTTTACTAAGTTTTGGAGGATCCATCTCGACAGAGCTCATAGAAATACTGGAAACAAATAAAGTAGAAGTGCCAATACCTGAACGAGATGTTCAAACCCCCAAACTGACTGAACCGAAAAACTTAGTACGCAAAGAAGAACCAAATGGAACAAGTGTTAAAAATATACCCAATGTGCCAATTGTGATTCCTGTACATCCAGCACCGCCGTCAATCAAAAATGCTGTCAACCTTCCACCCCCAATAGCGAAGGCTAACCCAATGCCTGCCAACTTACCCCCAGCAGCCAACAGGCCATCTTTAGCTCCACGACCTCCGGCCCCAGCTCCCCACGTGCGTCCAAACAACGTAAGTTACATCTTACCGATAATGCAGGGCATGGTTCCCTCCATGTATCCTCCCCCCCAGCGAATGACACACGCGCCCCCCATTTACCCCAACTACTACGAGTACCCTTGGCACATTTACGAGACGTACCACCGTCACCATAGTAATGTTAATTTAAACTTTAATATGCCACCTAAGAATCTTGTTGTGAATAGCCGGTTGCCAATGGAATGCAAGAATGCGTGTAGACAGGGCCCTAACGGCCCTGAAATGGACCCAAATTATCCGACACAGAATCAAGGCTGTTGGATTAAACCAACAATCTTCTATGATGGTTTCTGGACAGAGCAAAAGGTTAAGAAATGGGTTGCGGAACAGGTTGAAAAGCAATTCCCAGAAGATGGGTCTAAGCCTTCATCACCTAGTAGTGGTCCAGAACCAACCTCTCTCAAGTCATAATCTATTTGCCAATTTTATCCAATGTCCCTGAATTAACATCATAATTTTGAGCCCATCATTTATCAGTGGTTTTTTTTATATACAACATCATGATTTTTCTTATATATTCTCTAGACACGATACACGGTAGTTATTAACACTTATGAGTAAGTACATAAATGAAATACACTATTTTTAATTTTCCAATTATACTAGGTTCAATAGGATGTGAATTGTCTTTAGAAATATAGTTAAGGGATGATTTAGGTGTCAAAATAAATTTGCATTGTTTTCTTTGTATACATACATATTTTATTACATAAGATGTTAATTATGTTTAAATTACATGACATGCTCCCACTCTCGATAATTTTGTAAGAGATTTAATGTAATAAATATTTTTTAAGTATTGGTAATTCTACCATTTCTTGTTTAAATAAAAAGCTATTTGTGCAGTTTGTTTGTACTCAAACTTTGACTTCATTTTTATCTATTTCAGCAGATTCATCATGTATTTGGTTTGTTTTCAAACAACTGTTTAATATTATAAATAATTTAATTGCAATGTACATAGGTTATTCAATTCATGTTTTATTATGATAATAAAAAAATTGAAATTGTATGCATGTTTGATTGTTTTAATTTTTTTAATACTAACGTTAATGACAGGAGCCGAATGACGATGAAGCACGCGCTGAGAGAAAAAGGCGGCAAAGGCAAGCACAAGAGGAGTTTAAAAAAAAACAACTCATGAAACAAAATTTGGGTTAGATATTTAACTATTACATTGACTCAACGTTTTTTTTAAAGGCAACATTACTAATGTATATTAGCTTAACAGACGTAATTAAAACAAATGTTATAAGTCGCGTTATTAATTTTTTTACTTATGAAAATAGGTGACAATTTTCAGATAAAAATGACCTCGATAAAAACATAAGTTTAGACAACATGCTAATGGAAATACCATCTCAGGATATTGTAATAGAAGGGGCTAGGCATGTTACAGATGAAGGCAAAAGGAAATCGCCCGCCCCTGAAGGCCAGGCAGCTAAGAGAAGAGCCATTGCTAGCAAGCTTGAGTAGTAGTACTTAATAAAACGTTTGTGAATTTTGTAATGAATGTTATTTGGCCGTGTAAATTAAACTTCACAATGCGAAATCATATTTTATTAAATCTAACAAATTAGAGCCTTACACAAGTATATACAGGTCTACATATAAAAATATTCTAGCCATTATTATTTCAGTGAAAACTAAAATGCCTTACATTCTTAGGTCAAAAACTAAAATTACACTTGTATAACATACATACATTATTATATATTGTATTACACACAAAGTTATCTTTTATAATTAGAAAAAAATGAATGTTAACAAAGAAACATTTTATGCAATCAATTCAATGAAGAATATGACACTAAAGGTTCCTACACACGGGCGGCACGTTGCCAACCGATACTTAACAGCTCGTGTGTATCCCTAAAGAAAAGACGAAACAAATTGATTGACTATTAATCACAATGGCGCTGTTTCTACATTCTGCGATAACTTACCAATAACATTGTGTGTAGAACTTATTGCGCTATTGCTACTTAGAATTAACTTAAAATAAAATGGTTTACGTAACACATAATCCATTATTATGAAGGTTACAAACCTATAGTGCGATTTATTTAACTCAAAAAAAAATAATTAAAAACTAGTTCACTGAACTACAGGAGAAATGCACCAGGGTTTCCAGAAGAGTAACTCTAAAAATATGTACTGAGAAAATTAACTATGTGCATTGGAAAACTTGACTAATAAACAATTTATTAATTGCATTGTCCCTTGAAACGCTCCATGGGCGCATTTGGAACAAATCGGAAGCACATCGATGAAAATTAATCAAATGACAACACATCCTTAGAGTTAGTCCTGTCAGAACGTGACATTATCCAAATGTATTTAGGTAAATGCTTTTGGATAATGTATCAGTAGAGTTAGAATATAAAATGGCAGGTCACATTTATAAATTATCAAAACTAATTATAATTTTAAAAACGATATCACAGATCATTAAATATTCTAACTCTTTTGTTTTAACATTTCTTTGTTTTTATATAAATGAGGATAATTGTCGCATCTATTTATAGTCTAGGCCCTGTCCACTTTTGAGGTGCCAACAAACAAACCTTTATTCATATGCATTATCTATAGTTAAAACCACATTTAAAACCTCAAACTCGACTCCTTCAATTCATATAAGAACAAATATGAAACCACCACCAAAATTAGTTGGGCCTTTGATATTTAAAAGTATTAAACTCTTTAAATTGTACACATTGCCATATTATGCGGACACTAGTTACATGACAGTTTATAAAATGATTATTAATCCCGCAGATTACATGTGCATACAAAAACAATCACTATGAAACTAATGTCTATACATTTTATCCTTTTGAATATATTACCTTCGTTTTTTCCATTATATACTGCTACTAAATATTAATTTTAGTAGATTTAATAATTCATACTAAAATGTAACTGAATAGATTGTATAATCTATGATCTGTGGAATTGTATGTTTATGTGAAAACATGTAATGTCTGTTACTTTGTAACTGAATCATTAAAAAACGACGATTATACGCTGATACAAAACTGGTATACTTATGAATGGATTGTATGGAACAACTCTCAAAATGTTTGTTATATACGAGAGTTGTTCTCGCGGATTCCGAACCTTGTACCCTAGACGGGAAGTTCGTCCTGTTCCTTTTCTCGTTGGCGTACGGCCACCGCAGTCTCCACCAACAAATAAAGACATTTGAACTTGTCTTTCTCCACTCGCTGTTCAGGCACGCTAGTCCCCACCACCTATACATGATTATGTACATTAAAATTTAAATATTTATATATAATATACTAGCCGTTACCTGTGGTGTTACCCGTGTTAATCGATTTGAAAAGTAACACTTTTCCCAAAAGGACGCCAAAACATAATTATTTTTTAACAAGTTGGTCACGACGTTCTGTCACGAAGCACTGAGGGTGTATAAGTTACCACCCCTGGTAGTTCTCGAGAGCAAAGGACATCTAACAATTATGAGTTTGTTACCTGAAGTCGACGACGAGTAGTCTTGGGCATCGGCGGAATAGCGATCTGGGGCCAGCTGGCTGTGCTCGTCTCTGCTTCACACGCCTCATCTGTCTCCATCTGGACTTCGCCTTCTACCGTCTCACCGTCCATTGTGCGAACAGTCACTACCGCTGCCGATCTGTAAATATTTGTTCCAATAAACCAAAATTGTGTCAGGCACAGACAGTATTTGGCTTATTACTCTTATTTTAATCCAAAACAAGAATCAACATAAGATTCTTCTGCCAAGGCAGTAATATAGATTTGGGCCTAATTTACCTAGAATTAGTTTGTACTTTGCTGTTTATTTTAACAACACACTTATTCATATTAGGTACCAACGATAATTGTGTTCATCAACAATTTTCTTATATCTTTACCGGTCTGAGAAGATACCGAAAATAAATTCCATTTGGTAACTAATATTTTTTAAAGTTCAATCACACATCTTATTTCAGCATTTAGGGCAATTCATTCAGAGGCTTTTTATCGCTTAAATAGTCCTTTACACTGTAATAGAACTGGCTTAACAATTCTTGAATTTATTAAAACTCCCAAATGATGTTTCAAATTAATAACAAAAAAAAGGGTACTAACCCACGTGCAGCTGGATGCGCATCTTCCGCTCCGTAGCGGATGACAGAGTGCCAAACAGCTGGATCGTACTTGTCCTCAGAGTACTCGTCGTGTGAACGATCTGTTCCCTCGCCATCACTGCGGTACACTAGCAGTCCATCTCCGTAATCGTGGTCACGACCGCTGTCACCTTCACCCTGCGAATTATTTATAACAGATTATTACTAAACATTCTATGACAAAAAAGGTAAATTTTCTTTAATATTTTTTTTTGCAATACTACATTAAACAGCAAAATATTAAAATCCAATGTAGTACCTCAATCTCAGAGCCATCCCAAGCAGTAACCACTAGATTGCTGGCGCTAGCATCGACCTCCGTGTCTCCATCACCGGCGTTGAGTTGTTTCCGTCCTCGTCTTGAGATGGTGTAATGAAGTGGGTCTTGGCCCTCCCGACGAATCATCTCCGGCAAAATACGACGACGGGCGTTTATGAACCAGTTACATACCTATTGTACGGTTTTATATTAGTACATGATAAGCATATATTTCTTAGCATTTAAAAGACCATTAATTAAATTTTACAATCTAGCATAAGTAGTGGTGACTTATTTTCAATCAACTTAATTAGCTTACATTAAATTTAAAAATAATATGCAATGAATTCTTCTTTCTATTGAGATGACTTTTACATCACTTTGCTTAAGTAAACTAATGACCACTTTTTTATTTAAAATGAACAATAAAGAAAATCAGTGTGATACTAAGGCATGAAAATAAATATCACAAAACAATTTTATATGCTTCAAACACATACTTGCAAAACTGTCAGGTTGGCCTCCTGGCTGAGAGCTAGTTTCTCAGCATCACTGGGATATGCATTATACCGATGTTCATACAGCCATCGTTTCAATATCTTCACAGACGCCTTTGGTAAATTACCACGTCGTTTGCGTATTATTATGTTACCCTGAAATAGGTACATTTTATTTAGCTTGAATTTAAAATATTAAAGCAGTTATACAACATTACAAGCAGAACAATTTTTTATGTTATATGAAAATGTAAATAGCTATTATTAAGTAAGAAAGTTCTATATTGATAGAAACTACCCTATTAATAAAAAAGTAAAGTAAGTGAATTTGGTTTGTCTTAGAGATATAAGAACATAAATTACCTGTTGTGGTGACATTGGCAATCCTCCATATGAAATGGTGATTGGTTTTCTCTCAGACTCTCCATCTGTGCCGGACTCATTTTCATCAGTGGAAGAAGTGGAGGCAAACCGGTCTCGAGCTAAATAAACAATATGAATGTTAATACCTCATTTATGTGTAACTTACAAAATTGCTTATAAACCTATAACCTTTATTTAGAATTTACTGGAATGTGGCTATGATGTATTGCTACATGACAAAAAAAGTAAAAGCCAGTTTATTAGATACATTGTGTGTTTATTACAACATTTTAAAAACTTATCTATGACCTAATTTTAACTGATAAGTTATCTTGTAGGAATTAGTTGACTTTGATAATTTTGCTTGAAAAGAAAAGTAGTTAAGGGATAAAAATTTCATATTTATATTATATTTGAATTGGTGAAATCCTTACTTCACTTGAATATTTCAAGAACTAAGAAATATTTATTTAAACAGTGTTATTGCCATATAACAAATTAGTCTAGATAATTTTCCTCAATTCCTCTTTTTCTCCTAATTAAAGTTTTACTTCTGTATGATTTTTTATTGAAACAGAGTGTAAATAAATAATGTAGTAAAAGTCGTTTCACAAAATATATAAGTTTTAAAAATCATATATTGAATCACCTCTTAAATGCAAAAAAAACAGTGAAAGTCACAATATCTACCACCACTCTAGAAAATACAGAACTTGTTGATGTAACTGTTTAAATTCTAATTGATAAGCGCTACCTAGCGGACCGCGTGATGAAACTAAAACGTACATCTAAAATTTACCTTTCCCCGCCATTTTGTCTTGCTGACCGCTGTCAATTTTATGTCATTACGACATTTTAAGTCATCAAGATTTCATTAACGAATTGTAAACAAACAAAGTAAACATCATAAAAAACTATAGGAAATCAAAGATATTCGGGGAAAATTATTATACCACTACATACCCATTATTGATTTGTTCTGCAATGCGACACGTCCAAGCTATCTAAAAATAACTCATGCACGTGCCAAATTACACTTTCTTAAAGGTCAGCTGAATTATTTCAACTATTACTAACACTATTTAATTAAAACTACCAACATGTAATACCGAAAATAATAATTTTCAAACAATAGCTGATGAAATATGGCAAAACGCGGCAGAGTTATGCAGCATCGAATAGCGTTGGCGCCATTTTAGTTTATTAACATCGAACGCCTAGATGACGTAACAGACCTAGATATGCACAAAGTTACAGCCATTTCACAAAAACTTTTTTTAAACAATTTTTAATTATAAATTAAAAGAAAATTAAAGTTTTTAATGATGTCACCTTGACGTATGTCAGGCCGTCAGTCGTCACGGTGACATCCATGGCGGAAACGTGGCTTCGATTTTGATTTTTGACCGGCTTTCTTACCTCCAGGCGACATTGACTTCTGACTATTTGAAACGCGGGCTTCTCTAATGATTTCTCTTGTAAGTTCTCTAAGGTCTCGTCGTTGTTGATAGGTCATTTTGGGCTGTTTCTCCTGCGCTGTTCCAATGGAAGGTGGTATCATTTTCTTCTATTCCATTGGTAAAATAATTTTGTACACTTTAGAAAATAAGAACTTATAACGCTTAATGAACACTTGTCATGACACAAACTAGCGAAAAAGTAGAAAACGATGATTTGATACGTAAAACTACTTAAAACAATAAGAAATCAACAAGAACTGTAGCTCAACTGCATTGTATTTATTCGACTGACAGCCGTTTCGGGGGACGGCGGGAAGCACGCTACAGCGCCGCCGCGCAACTATCTCCTTCTTGCACTCCACACAAATCTCGCTCTTTCTCCCTCTAACAGACAGTGCTTGGATGACATTGTTAAAACGCTTGTCATAACAAAGCGTGGGCTTAGCTAATGGCTTGTTCCGCAACTGTTTTTTAACGTCAAGTCAAACAGCCAATACGATATTAAGACATATGACACCATATACAATCGTCAAACCGAAATACGATTCCAAGTGTTGTCCGTCGCCGAAATAACATGATCGTTATTAAAAACAGTAGACACTAATGCCCTCTATATTCTGATTTTGTAATCGTCATATGTAAATATTATTTTAAAAATTCCCGCCTTAAGAGAACAACAAAAATGTAAGTTAGAAAAACTAATTTACTTTGTTTGGTCGTAGTAATGTAACTTTACTTTTAAGTGCCAATATAACATCAAAACGGCTATCGTCATTTTATTTGTGACTTTAATAATAAAACTTGACCTATTGTCCAAATTTCCTTACTTTGAAATATTTAAAATTAAAAATTCATTCTGATAAAAAAGATTTATTTCAATGCTTAAAGACGGTTTATTAACTAAATATCTTATCGTTATAACATATTTTTACATTAGGCTTACCGACATAGGATATTAAAGTATTAATCTAGTTATTAAATTTATAGAACAAGCAACAATTATTTCGTTTAGTAGTTTCTTATGGAGTCTACTAATCTCTGATTGACAACATCGGGGGTTTGGCGTGAGAATTGGAAGTCCATGTGGTTGAAGTGTTCAGCGGGAATTCTGTAAAAGTCTCTTACATCGGGAAGCTCCTGGTGTAACTTTTCCACATCGCTAGGGTGCGCCATCCAATCGTCATTACTGTAGTATAGAGCGACTGGAACTTTGACATCTGTCATGTTGTACCTTGGAGGTTGACTGCTGCCATACACCTGTGCGTTAGTTTCCGCACCATAGTCATATTTCCTTAGCTCACTGGCTGTCACAGCTTGGGCATACTGTTTCAACTGGCGAGTAGATGCTCCTGCTGGTAGATGATTCAAAATTACAGGAACCAAATCAGCATCCATATTCGAAGGATTCATTCCAGTTATGACAAAGTTAACGTTACCACATATGTGTTTGCAGCCAATTTGGTTTTGACACATATTACCTCCTATGGTGTGAACCAACTCTTTGCTTATCTTAAGTTCACCATTTCCTAGTTGCTGCTGTAAATTATCATAGAATGGGCTATTCGGGGTCATCATACGAAGCAATGGGCTTCGCGTGTTTGTCATATAGACCATGGGTGCGAGCGCGTACATCATTGCAATTTTATTGCGGTACTCTGGTCGAGTGGAAGCCAGAGCGAAAAATGCCGTGTTGCCTTGGGAATGACCTACAAAGAAGAGTTTTTCCTGTCCCGATGTTTGCAGCGTGTAATCGATCATCGCTGGTAAATCGTGTTGAGCAATTTCGTCGATGCTGAACTTCCAGAAATCTGCTTGGGCTCGATGTTTACTAACGTGTTTGCTGGAGTATTTATTTCCTCGGGTGTTTCCCAGCCACACTTCATATCCGGCGTCAGCTAACATGTAAGCGAGTGACTGGTCCATTAATAGCCAATCATCAGCGCTCCCTAAGAGCCCATGCATCAGGAATACCACAGATGGTTTCCCTACGATATTATTTTCTCTGGGTAGAACACGGAACATGGTGAGAATGTAGCCGTCGTCAGTCCTGACAATGTGTTCTTCAACAGAGTAGTGATGTTTCATGATAAGTTGGGTGGCGTTCATGTTGGCATCGTCTTGGTTATTTTGTTCGAAATTTTTGTATGCTTGATGGTACGTTTCCTTGTCTTCATCGGTGATTGGTTGCAGAGTCTTCATGGCGTCGTCGAACATTCTTACGATGTCCTTCTTGTTTACCGCTGATTTTGGGCCATTTGGATTGACGGCGATTTGGATGCCCTTCCAGGAGACTGCATCCCCATATTTAGGTAATTCACGTTGGATAGTTTTAGTGAAGTATGGTGAGCTTCTTTCTATAGAACTGGGAAGTGGATAGTCTTCATAGTTGAGGCGTTCTCGGCTTTCGGGTCTCGCGAAAAAGTTCTGGTAATCAAGATTGTCCAAAGGTTGGAAGACCATGTCCAATTGTGGCACGAACTGATGGCGTAGAAGATGAGCGGTGGCGACGCCGACCAGGCAGAGTAACAGTAGACACGTCTTCATGGTAAGTATAGTTAGTACGAATATGTTTGTTAGACATTTGATTTAATATTTATATTAAAAAAAAGCCTATATAGCAATTATCGATAGATTGAGTAATCGTATTTTTGGTAGTAGTTTAATTTCGCGGTATTGCTTGTTAATTATTAAAATTATACTATTCAGCCAGTTAATAATGCATTATTTAAACTATAAAAATGTGTTATATTAAATTTTGCATATTTATTAAAATCGCAATAGCGATAAAAACCTAGTTTCACAGTAACGAACAAATCTACGTTTAAACATATTTTTTAAATATTGTAGTTGAAGTTTGCTTTATCTTTCATGGCGTATTACAATATGTCTAAATTATGATAAAAGATGTCATGTAGCATAAATATATGTCATTAATCGATATTTTAGGCAATAAGGACCTGAATCCTTAGTTCGCAACACATGCTAACTAACCAATGAGGTCAACTATAACAACCAAACCTTGACCAATGTGGCCAATAATAATGAACAATAATAGATATGAATTTGCATTGTAATTGCATCTTTATGGATTTATTTTACGATAATTTCTTAATGCACATGTCTCATGTTTAAGACAAATATAGTATTATTTATTTACCACTTTGGAGAAACCACATATGATCAACAACGAACGTTATATATTTTTTAAATTAAACAATCAAAATCAAAGTTGCTTCTTATACGTGTTCGTGTATATACATAAATACATAAAAATAGCGTTGCGAGCAGTTTAAGTATTTTTTCCCCAAGAATATTTAAAAATTTTATAATTTTATTTTTATAAGTATACAGTACACTAAAATAAACAAACTAAAACTGTATGTATACAATAAATAAAAGAAATCTGAAAATTCAATAAAATTTTGCTTGCTATATCATATACGGAATATATGTATGAAACGTGTTACGATGACAGCATTCGAGGTATGGACGATTGCTGATGGAGAGCATAGTGCAATTGGCCGGGACATTATTATAACTTTAACCTGAGTAACGTTACAAATAAGTCCTCTCTGTCTAAATAAATGCGGATTGAAAATGAAGCTCCCTATCTAATTCTAGCGACTATTAATAAATTTAATTTGGACAAATATATTGTCAGTAATACTTTTTACGGTAATTGTAAAACCCAGTAACAAATTAATTATATAAAATCACATTGTCTAACGTTTACGTGAACGTACGTTTCGATCCGGGTCATATATTTTATTGAAATAATCTTAAATAGTTCAAAAATAGGTGTGAACTCCTATTATCGTATAGTGACTAATGGGACAGGAGGAATTATCAATTGTCCTAATTGTTCAGCCTTCTGTGAATACGTATATCAATAAATAAAAATATATTATCATTATCTCTAACAATTATTTTGCCTCTAAATCCCGATCATAGACTATCATTACAGAAACAGTAAATCCTATTCCGTATTAAATGAAATCCTTAGTTAATCATACAAGGGGCTAGTTAGGCAAGCGGACCCATACGCAGAGACTAGTAAGAATTTTTTAACATTTACAAAATCGATGTATGCTTAAGTTGAAAAAGGTTACTACACACTAACAAAGCATCATTTTTTATCCTACGACTTCACAATTTAAAATTGTACAGTTTTGAAAACAAAACAATTATAAATAAAAATCATTTTTAAGTAAAATTTATTTTACTGTAATGAAAAAAGATCGTTTTTTTATATAAGCCAATACAGATTGCAAATTAAGTAGGGCTATACATTAAATTGAGTTTGGTCTTTATACTTTAGTTCGTAATTATTAAAATCAGGTAAAGACGCAGGGGCGAGCTAGGTAAACTAATGTGTCTCTGCCCTTATATTCTAATTTCACCGTATCAGACTAATTTAATGAAATCAGGCCGCACATGCATTATATTGCAAATATGCTTACTTTGTGCTGACCAATAATATATTCATGTTACGTAAAGCTATAAGGTTATTTTTAAACATTGATTGAGTGGTTTAAATTTTAATTTGTTATGGCTTAAAAAGCCATTCACCTTTTTTTCTTCGAAAATCTAGTCGTATACTAAGTGGGTTAGGCAGACGACGTGATGTGCTACGGCCCGACATCTTCTTCGGTTCACTGAAATGCGCCAACATTGGTCCACAATGCCCCAAGCATTTTCCTCCTTTACCAACTTCCCAGATTATCTTTATCCTCTTAATTTCCTGCGTTCGTTTCAGCAGCATACAAAAATAGGGCAAAATTAGAGTTAGCTGAAGCAGAATTTCGTTTAATTCTATATCTTTTTTATTACAGTCCTAGTCATCAATTTTAAATAAGGGAATGGTGATTTGTATGCCCTAATTATGTGATTGGAATATAAAACAAATATTGCATGATTGTTTTAACTTGGTGGCCACTTAGTTCTACTTGCTTAAATATGATAAACCAGACACAGGGATATTTAGTGGTGGTTCGACACTAGAATATCCATTTGCTTTAGAAACCAATAAGCCGATCCAAAGGCTTTTTAAATAGACCGATTTGATTTTTAATATACCAATAATATCTATATTTTGTCATAACGGATGAGGTTTAAGAAATAATAAAACCTAATTTTTTAAAATAAATTTATTTTCGTATAAATCAATTATAAACATATTTCACCAGATCTCATCTAGTTTTAGTAATTAAAAATTCTTGCGAGGGTATTTGATGAGTACCTACGCTCTTTTGTTTTACAAATTTAGGTCTCATAAAATATAATTAAAAAATTCAACATTAATATAAATCTTAATGTACATATTTCTTCGTATTAATAAATACGTTATTTGTACTTTTTAGCAAGTACCAAGTAACGATTACAAAACTTTGCGCAAATATATTTAATTCTTAATCCGTACCAACTATAAAATAATGTGTAAATATTGTATAAAAAAGGTATTTCTCTTAAGAACGGTTAATTCTTAGCCGGATGGAACGTTTGTTTGATTTCTAATTAGCAAAAATTGTTCCATAGCTCGTCCATATAACTTTGGTCTTGCACAAAGGCGTTTTGAAAACAGACACATCACCGTTATGTGACGGTACTAGTTCATTTTCTAAAAACACAACAGGTGCATTTAATTTGGACAAATAATCGTAATAACCATTGTTCTCTCCTTTCGGGTAATATAATACACCACTACCGAAAATGATAGCCCTTATGGCGTCATCCAACGAGATTGAATCGTGTTTATCATAGAGAATTTCAACTGGCAACACTTTACCAACACACATATGACACTTGTCAATGTCAACAAAATCATTCGTCAAGTTGACATTTAGAGTGGAGTTTTCATTGTAATTGGCGACGATTTCTCTCCTGAGATAAATATCTTTTTTCATCCATTCGCATTGTAGTTTCATTAGTTTTTCAATTGCCGGTGTGACATTTGTTTTTATTCTGTTATTTTCTATGCTTAGGTGGGAAAAGTAGGAGTTCGCTGTGCGCGGGGAGCCGTTGAAATTTCCATAGTCATTTATCCATACAATGTGGGAATTTAGGGAATTGGCGATTTCGTTGCTTTCAGCCACATCGCTGCACCATAGAGACGCACAAAGCGAGGGTTTTATCACACTTAATAAATCTTTGACAGTTCTGTATGTTTGTATGGGTATGTACATCTGTGTTGGAGTGAATTCTGCGTCTGTGCCCCGAGTATATTCATATAAATATACTTTGTTCTTGTAGTGATATGTATCACTGCAGAACTGTGATATTTCTTCGTTATTTTTAACAGTTTTTAAACTAATCAACTGTTTGAAGCGTTCGATAGCACTCTCCTCGACATATATATTTTTTACCGCCCAAATGTTCTGAAAAATAACATTGTGTCTCCATAAATACTGTTAAATGTTTATAAAATTATTGTTTATGGCAAACATTTTTTAGAGTTATTTTTACAAGATCTTCATTAAGAGGCGTTAGAGACACATGACTAATCCTATAGGACCTTCTTAATGAGGGTGACTAATTAATAAGTAACTTTGTCTCAGGCTCCAGATATAAAAAGACAAAATACACAGTATGTTACGTAATAATTACCAATGCTGGTGCGTTAAGTAACACGTCTACAGCTGACTCTATATCCGATCGTCTGGTGACGATCCCCACACAATTTCCCATATCTGCAATGCACCATTGTTGAAAGTAAAAAAAAAGAATTATTTCCTTTAAATTATCAGCAAATGTGTTAACTGTGTACATAGTTAATCTATAAATGTCATTACCATTTACAATGTGGGGGCTAAAATAATTTTCCTTTATTTCTAGCTGTACAGATATCCTGAAAACATATAATAAAGCCTTCTATATCCTATTTTCACATAATATATAAACAAATGAATGAATATTTCTAGACAACCCGCCTAATGGTTGTCACAAACCAGCTGACAACCAGAGATTTTCCAACTAAATGGTGAACTGTGGTTCAAGTATATCTACAAGATACACCTAGATACATCTATGGAGCCAGAACCAAACGCCACAAACATGATTATATATATTTACCCTGCGTGTGAACAAAGTTCCTTGAAAAGTGTACATACAGCAGCCGTGCGCATTGATGTTTTTATTATTGGTTCTTTATCAACTGAATATAGAGCTTGTGCCACCCACCCCAAATTCACTAATGGTGATGTTTCATACATGAATATAATTGGACCTGAAAACCATAGATACAAATTAGTGATTTATACCAAAAAAAACCCATGATTTCAGAAGTACCAAAAGAATATTACTTACTCTCTATGAAATTATCAATTGACTCGGGGCACATAACAAGGTGCTTTAAATAATTTACTAAGAGCTTTATATCACTATCCCGAGTTTGTTTTATGGGATAATTTCTATTTAAATATTCTAATTGGCAAAATAGGTCTGTGTTTTTTTCAATTAAAGAAGCCAATGTTTTTAAGTGTTGTGATAAATTTTGTATGTTTTCTCTTGAGTAGGTACTGTCCACTAAGATTGGTTTTGTAAGGTCAAACTTGGGGTGAGCTTCCAAATATGCCTGAAAAATTAGTCGAACATTACATTATTTTATTAACAGAATACTAACTGACACTAACATCTATTAAAATACAATATATTGAACTACTCTCTGACTTGTTCATATGTAGTACTTATCACTTACTTTAGCTAATGATGTATCAACCTCCATTGCATCAAACTTTAGTGGTTCTAAATTCATATTCCTGTAATTTAATGGGGACAATATAAAAATATAACGTTGCACGCCAGCAAGCAATTCAAATGTTTAGAACGATGTAAGTTAACTTACAAATCTAAGAAACATTAACATTAAACATAAATTTGCTCAACAACATGACTTACAGTTGAATCAGCGAATTAGGAGACAAATTGTTGTAATTAAATTCGTCAGTTGATTCACTTAATGGAGAAATCTATATTAAACGATTACTTCTGCCAGATGTAAATGAAAAAATCTATAATATAAAACTATGTATTGCTTATCAATTTGAACTTATTAGCTATTACTGATAACTATTAAAAATATTGCTACATTATCAGTTAGTTGTTACTAGGCCATAAAATTAAAACTTAAAAAAATTATGTTGCCAGTTTCAACTACATTTAGTCGTGAGTAGCAGTGTTTAGGAATCTCGGTCCCATTTAATTTCATTACTACGGTCCAAATTAAACGTCCAACGTTTACAATTAGACTCTGTGGTAATAAAATAATTTAAAATAAAAATTAAATCACAAAAATTCCTAGTCCTTGTGGCAGAGTTCCTAAAATAAATAGTACCTATAGGCTGTGCTTCCTAGCGATACGCTGAGTAAGAAAAGCACCAGCAGGTATTGACCGGTATTGACCACCAGGTGCCAGGCGCATTCTATAATTTGATTTCCTTGTTAAAATAATAATAATAAATTGTTTGTGTGTCTTGATAAATAATGAAATTTAAAAAAGGGATTATCTAACACGTGGTAACATCAGTATTAATTACCCTTCAAAAACCGTATGACGTATTCGTGTTTCTAATAGCACCTTTCATTCGGACGACGTCTTTATTTATATAAGACTAGCTTTCCGCCCGCGGCTTCGCCCACGCGTAATTTGGTTAAGTATACAGCGATTTTTAATGATCTCGACAGGGCTTTCTTTCACAGGCTAAAATCTTGTTACAATTTGAATTATATATAGCCTGTGTTACTCAGGAATGATATAGCTTTACAGGATCCGATGATTCAGGGAAATCGAGGGCAACTTTCAAATTAACTTACAGGCACTTTTCTGACAATTTTATATTCTGATAGTCATCTTCTTATGTGGATGAGCTGATGATGAAAGGTAAAACTCCTCAGCGGTTAAGAGTTGAAAGATAATTCTTACGAAGTTATGAGTACGAAATACGTACTTGTGAGGTTATTACTTATTAACTTGACCAAATAATATAAGGTAAACCTTATTAACGTTAAGGATGAAGGTGGCAGAATGGATGCAGACAAACGATAAACGTCTCTTCTATCGTTTCCTTTTACTTGTTTGTATGATAGTATTAATATTATCTCTAAATAATTATAGAAGAAAACGTTAATGAAAGTTTGAACTGCACGGTACTCATTACACAATGGAGCATCTTAATACCGCGATCTAGGTTGATGACGAATTTTATCAACGCCATCTATCGAGCACATTGTTCAACACTTCAACCGCGCCTGCGCGCACTGCGTTATTTGTTATTTTTGTTACCTCTCATAGGTTTTAAAATTAAGATTAACTTATATTAGAACATATTTAACAATATATAACTAATCAATCAATATATGTTTAAAAATGTTGACGCAGTAGTTGAAGTAAATTTTCAATTGACCATAACTTCCTTTTCCCTTTACCGAAATAAAACCCTCTGACAACGCTCCCAATTATATGTAATCCAACTGTGAAATCCGTTCAGTAGTTTTGAAGTTATAACGTACCAGACAGACAGACAAGAATTCCAAAAATAGCTTTTTTTGGTTTCTATGACTCTTCTTTAATTGCCTTCTTTCAGTTTTTTGGAAAAATATTTAATGTATAGACATTCGATTTTTACTGTCTTATTATTAGTATAGATATAGATATCGTATGGAACAGTTTCGCGTAAAATATTTACAGGCAAAAGCTTTTATTTCGCAAAGTATCAATACAAAATCGTTACTGTTTTATTAGGTTTTACTATTGTAAAAATATAAAATAATATTTTATATTTATAACACAATAATATCATAAAAGCAAGTGTAGCGAATAGCACAGTAAAGTTCTCTGTTGTAGACTAGACGCAGCCGTACGTAGCTTTGTGGTATTTTTTGAAAAGTCACGAGTTTTTGATATGACAACAAACGTCGACCTCTAAATAACCGATTTAACAACCAAAACCATTCGAATGATTTAAGAACGAGTAAAAAAAATAGTAAATTATATCAAATACAAAGTAAATACTCGGTATTTATACCGGCAGTAGTCAAATGTAACTATTGTCTCTTACATAACAAATTAGTTATTTAGAACAAGCATGAACTGGCGAATAACAAATGTCACAAAGACATCGTTCCAATTTCAAGGCGGCAAACAAACGATTGCCAATGACATGACAAGCGTGCATGACGGTCAACGTTGTATATAAAATATTTTGTAAAATTCGCGCCAACATAATGCCCATAAGATATAGAAACTAACAATGGCACTAGCAAGGAAAGGTCAAGTGTACAGCGTCGGTAATTATTTGATGACTGGAAAGATTTTCGGGAAGGGCCACTTTGCAAAAGTTGAAGAAGCCACGCATAGGATTGTCGGCAAAAAGGTTCTCAATATTCAATAACTATTGTATTGCTGACTAATCATTTGGTATCGAGCAATTCGACCAGCTCTGACTCCTTAAAACCTTATGTTGAAAATATCCAATACTTACATGAAAAGATCTATTCAAACACCTTCTTTGGGTCAGTAGGAACTTTTTACGACAAGTTTCTTCTTTTCCATGGATCATTCAATATATTAGATATATTTTTAATTGCGCAGGTGGCGATTAAAATAATAGACCTGACCTTAATCAAAGAGGACTATGCGAGACGCAACTTACACAGAGAGCCAAGGGTAATGGCAAAGTTGCGGCATCCCTGCATTGCCGCACTGTACGAGACGATGATGGTTAGTTATTTTTGTTGTAATTTCACTCCACCAGAGGACAGTCGCTTTATGATTGAAATCGACAAAACATATGTATGTGAATATAATATTTGTTGGCATATATTTGTCTGGTGTCCTACAGTGGAGGTCCTATTGCTTTCAACTTACACGGTATAGTCGAGGAGTTGTGACAGATAGAGAGTAGGTACCTAATGTAAGAAGTGTGTATATAAAGGATAACTTTTCGTACTCGCGAAAGAGACTTTAGTTTTTAATGTTTTATGAAATAGCACGGGCCTCGCCTTTACGTGGTTATGGAAGCAGCAGCAGGCGGTGATCTTTGTACCCACGTGTTGGCTGCTCGAGGGTCAGCTCGTGGTCTACCTGAATCGCGGGCGAAAGCGTTAGCTGCCCAGTTGGTATCAGCTGTACGTCACATGCATTCAAGAGGGGTCGTGCATAGGTAGTAAACAAGTCCCTATCTCTCTAAAACTTCTTCTTTTTTATCGCTTTTCATCGTATGTCACAGATTAACATTTCGTACTAAATCAATACATGGTTGAGTTTAAACACATTTTTGGATTAAACATTTTTTTTTATACTAAGTACATCCTCAACTCTCGGAAAGCTTTATCCGTTTTACTTACAGAGACCTGAAGATGGAGAATATAATGTTAGATAGTACCAAGCAGTTCATAAAAATAGTTGGTGAGTGAACTTTATCAATAAATTCAGTGTAGATAATAAAAAATAATGTTTTTTTAACGTTGTATATTAAACTAGATTGATGACACCATCGTTCACGCATTCATAGTAATTATAGCTACTTGATCATAGATGTCGCTATGTGTTTGTTTTTCAAAACGACAGTTTGTCTTTACTTTGACTCGTTTTTACACCCAAACACTGAAATTTAATTTGAATTTGCAATTATTGTAGACTTTGGGCTTTCTAATCTATGGAGCGCCGGTGGAGCACTACGTACGCCTTGCGGGTCACTGGAGTACGCGGCGCCCGAGTTGTTTGTCGATGGGCGGAAATATGGACCCGAAGTGGATTTGTGGAGCATGTTAGAATCTATTTTATAACGCAAACTCAAATCCAATCTTAAACATCAATGCTTTTTCTCAATGTTTTGACTACAGACCATTGGGATATTAAAATGTTCTGTTTGTGATCTATGATCGTGTCATTTAGTATAAATAAAAATAATTACACAACTGAAGGTGTAGTGAATGCTTGGAAAACGTCAAAATATGGTAGCCATTTTGCACTTTAACGAAAAGATTTTTTATTTTCATTGATAAATTGAAATTGACAGTACAAAATAAGTATTTAAGTTTGTTTTAGCGGTGTGATAGTTTATGGAATGGTAACTGGGGGCCTGCCTTTCGCCTGTCCAGAAGGGAGCAAACAGGGAGCCGAGAGGCATTCGAGACCGCAACTTAGGGCTGCTATCGCTAGAGGGTTTACTAAGAAACAAAGGACCGCCCTGGCTTGTGTGTCTTCAGGTATACAGACATAGCCAGTAATGATAAAAAATATTTTACAATTAATATAATTTTAAGTTACCACAGATAACTGTAAAGGCGTTTTGCCTTTATGAATAGACAAGTAAACATTTGTTAATGATGTTGCGGAATTATTCTCAAGAAATTGTATACGCGTTTTATATAAACTTCCATTCTAAGTTCCAAATTTGTGTTTTAATAAAATCTAAAACTATATTAATCAATATTTCTCTCATTTTCGCATAATAACGTTTTATCAAACTTAATATAAACTTGGACAACTTTTGCATAGGGTGGAAATAAAACAGTAAATTAGTTAAAACTTATGGATTATAATTACAGAAACCTTAATTACTCTTACAATTCTTCGTGCAACATTACAATTTCTTTCTGTTTTTGAAAAGTTTGATGCGTATTTATCTGAAACAAAAAGAAAAAACAAAATTAAATACAAAACATTTATCAACGTATTTTTTAAATCTTAATCAATATTTATTAAGTAAAAAGTGTGCATCTGCCAAATTGTTTTTAATCTCTGGTAATGAGAAAGATAGAATAATAACTATGTTTCTCTTATTTCCCGCCAAAAGCGTTTTTGGCGCAAATTGTCATAAACGGTTTACTATACTTTTTTTAAAAAACAGTCTCATTCGACTATTTTATTTTTCGTTTCTCTTAAAGTTGCCTGCTTGATACTTTTATCAGTATACTTTAATAAACTTATACAAGACTTGCATTCAGTCCATTTTTCGGAATTTATTTTAAATTTAAAGTTATTTTTTAATTGAATATCTGATTAAAAATATTTCAGAATGCAAGATGTTCATACAACAACTAATTGAGCCCAAAGTGGAGCTTCGCATGAAGATTGAGGAGGCTGCGCGACACAGATGGATTAAGAGACCCGGCATGCGAATGAAGACACACCCATTACCACCGCCCGACTCCAAAGTTAATAGAGAGGTAATTATTTTTTTTTTTTTTTTTTTATAGAAGAGGGGGCAAACGAGCAGGCGGCCCACCATAAAGGTGAAGCCGCCGCCCATAGACACTCACGCGGCTGGTAGCTCATGAGTGCGTTGCCGCCCTTTAAAGGAAAGGGGAGAGGGACGAGGGAAGGGGAAAAGGATGGGCACCGGAAGACCTCACTCACCGAACGAAACGCGAGTACAAAATGAACAAAGTCCAATTGCAACACTTTACGCCGGTTTTCTGTGAGAGAGTGGTATTTCTCCGGCCGTGCCTGCCCATTCGGCTGAAACTCTAAGTAACAGCATGGCACTCCCACTCGAGTATAATAATAATTATGCTTCAAGTATACGAAAAAATAGGAACTTAAAATCCGTCAGAACCATTAGCTATTCTGTGTTTCAGATATACAGACAAATAGCCGAACTGTGCGGGCACAACTTCTTGGACATCGTCGCTCAGATTAAGGCCGAACCATTTGGATCGACAGCTGGCATGTATAATATAAAGACTCATCTACACCAAATGCAGACCGCCACTGGGCTCGACCTACTCTGGTCTTCGAACACAACGGAGCCACGTCCTTTATCCCCACCAGAATACCGCGCCAAATACGACTTTAAGGAGCCGAGTTTTTCTACACTGTCTCTGCACTCGCAAGTGATGTCGAGTCTACAGAAACTCCGTCCAGTTCCAAAACCATCGAAGCCGTCGAATTCAACGGCCGACGCAGTTGACAAGATATGCAACACGTTAGAAAGCAAACAGCCGAAGCAAAGTTATTATTCAATGCGGAGGCCGGTTTTCAAAGTGTACGAGAATGGTGATTGTCTGGACGGCCGTCTACCGAGCATCAGGGAGCATTCGAATCCGGATTTGAATGAAAAGAAGGCGAAGCTCAAGCTGCACTTGAGGAAAACGCAGCCCGAGGAACCTTTGAGACTCGGCAGTTGTCCAAACAAAGTTAGCGATGTGAATCGGAGTGATTTCTATAGACGTGGCGGGGATGGTTTACCCAGGTATAATTGTGTTTTTGCAAATTTATATTGTTTGTTGTATGGACTCGACCATAGACAGTAGACATATTAGCTAATATACTTAACACACAACACCATGCAGGTTTTCTCGCAATAACCTCCTTATTTACTAAGCGGACACCGCTTTTAGTTGAGGGGGGTGTACTCTCTTCTTAAGAGAGCATTTAAGTATATGTTTTGTATATCTAGTGTGTATATGTGATATATTTATTTGTAGTTGGCGTGCGAGTGGCATAACAAGGACGCAGGCGCCTCGTATCTTACTGCAAAGTAATGCAACTACAATCAAAAGGGCGTCCTTGGGGTAAGTTTTGTTTGGAATGACAATTTTTAATATGAGACCATATGATAGGTAACCATTGTTACAGACGGGCGTTTCGTCAAAGTTTTATATTAAAGTTGCAAGAGCATGTTTAAAGTAGTTTGATTCTCTCATGTTTTTCTGTAGTCAAATCCTTACATAAAAATACATAATTCCGAATGTTTCCTACAATTTTTCATCGTGTTTTATAACAATTGTTCTTATTAGTCTTTCATTTTATTAAAGAAAAAATCTTTGTTTTAGAAACATAGTCAGCCCGCACTCGTCTTCAAACAATAGTCACTGTAAGAGCGAACGATCCATGCCTGTAAGTCTTCTTTCACTTAAGTATACCAAGTTTATGACACCGGTGGGAGTCAAGGCCCATTGGTGGTGTCTTTATCAATGACAGCGTCTGGCACTAAGCTTCCAAGTCTACAAGACTGTTATGAGGGCCCAACATGCCCCTGTGACGGGACGAATTGTGAGATCGTATCATCTATTGACCGATTGCCTGTGGTACCAAAACTATAGACACGATGGTAAGATATAAAATGACAGTTGACCATCTGACAGACCTTTCACCTAAAAAACCAATTCCTTTACTTTGTGGACATAGACAATGACTGATGATGACAATTGACTAATAAGGACATCTATTAAGGTGGGGACCCTTTTTTATAAAAAAAAATAGTTGTCTTAAATTTTATTTGTCTGCTCATGGCAGTGCTTACAGGGCTATAATGCAACAACAAGAAATTAAACTGGTAATCTGTTTTTTGTTTTTTCTGTATGAGCAATGTAATGTATTTAAATCTGTGATTTCGCGTTAGTCTATATCGGATGGATCAAGAAGGATAAAATATCAATATTTCATGTGTATTTTGTGTGTGTGGTTTTTGTATGAAATAAAATATTTTTCCAGGTCGGCTGGTACTCGCGGACGATAACAAAGGAAACGCAACGTCTACGCCGCACCACGCCCATTAAATGATTTATAGATAGATTTTTCGATTATTTTTTAAGGGTTTTTATTTCAAATCTTGAATGATAATTTTCATTAATTTTTGTATGAAATTTAAAAATTACAATTAAACAGATTTAGACTCTTTAAAAAAACATGTTTTACAACGATGACCATCCATCGACCATTTTATAGGCTATACATAAATTTAAAATATTGTTTTATTAATTTATCCAATAAGATATAGTTAGCAGTACGTACTGATTGTAATAAAAAGCTTTGTAGTTTTGACTTAAAGCTATTTTTAAATTTAATACAAATAGGTATTTGTCTGTTCAAATTTTTTTTGACATACCTCGTGTCAGTGATGCGGCATATGGCTGGGGTTGGTGATGGCAGCAAGCCTCGTGTACGTGGTACGGGGCCGAGTCCTCGCAGGTGACTCATTCCCGCTCGACTCGTTCTTAAATACGGCACAACAGCGCCATTGGTTTAGGTATTGCACTGTTAAAACGTTTTAATAATATATATTTGTTGGAGATTAAAACATACTAACATTTAAAAAAAATACAGTGCACACTGCATATAACGTCAGCCTATTTAACGACAAAACTCTAAAGCGTCGAAATCAAGTGGTTGGTTTAGCTTGTATTCCATACAATGATGTATCCTCTCTCTATTTAACGCCATAGAATGCAGTCCTATCGGTGTCGTTATATAGAGTTTACACTGTAATAAGAAATACGAACTTTTCCATAATCGTACGCAACAATCGTCCCCTGATGAAGCAAGTAGCGTTCCAGTAACGTTCCACGAAACTCTCCAAACACACGAGCTGTGGTCATCAAAGGCCGCCAACACTTCGCTGCGGAATCTTACTCCACATCCGTTGGTATTGCTTGAAGACTCGCTTAAAATATATACAGAATATATGCTTATTACTTATAGGACAGACATATAGACCAATTGGAACATAAAAAAAAAATATCGCGTTATTACACTGTAAGTGAATTGTCTATACTCCACAATACCAGAGACAAACAAAGCTTTAAGAGTATATATCTCTCTTAGTTATAATGCTGATGAAGATTAATAAAGTAATGACATACGGTAGAGGCTCCATTTTGATAATACGGACGTCCTTGGTAGCAACGGCTAACAGATGGAAGGATCTGCCCAGATTAGGTGCGAACGCGAGATCATTAACTGGCTCCACGACAGATGCAAGGCACTCGGTCTTGGACCATCGGCGGCAAGATTCGCTGTGCCTTTAAGAGAATTTCAACTTATGTAAAAAATCCACTTCCCTCTAGACCAGTGTTGCCCAACTTGGGGTCCACGCCGCACAGGAAATTGACAACAATTTCAAAGGGATTTATTTGTAAAACTTATCATTAATATTTCTTAGGGAAACAAAACAATTTTTAAAGGTTAAAACGATGTACGGGGCATAAAAAGTGAATAATGCAAAAAATGTTAAGGGGCATGGCCTAAAAAAGTTTGGGAAACATTGCTCTAGACAGACAAAGATCTTTTCAATATCAGGGTAGATACAAATTTGTATACAGTAGGATTTGTTCACTGCTTAGTATGCGTGTCAGAAAATTGAATTGAATTTTCTAGTGCAACCAGATTAAAATCAGTGCCTTAAAAATGTGTGTATTACAATTTTGTATTATACAGCCTGTTTTATAAAAATCCTACAGTTGGTTGATCTTTTGAATTTGTTGCAGTTCCAAAAAAATAAATGAACACTGATTATTCAAATCGACTCACTCATATATAAAGACTTTTCCATTACAACTTTTATCTGACTGTGAATTCGCATTTGCTACATTAGGTTCATCACTCCCCACAGCCAGCATTGGAGGATTTGAATTTACTCTGAAATAATAGATTAAAAATGAATCTTATGAAAGTAATAGTCAGAACAGTATAGCATATATGTATTTTGGAATATTAGACATCTGTATTCATATATATACATAATTTTAGTCTCTTTGGGTGTGATAAAATCTACTCTATTCTATATATGCCGTCTGGTGTAACCTTAAAACAGTTTAACACTATATATGACAGTTGTTGCTAGGTGTACAGTATAGCCAGAGATTGTTTGTCATTTTTATTTATCAACAAAGCTAGCTAGCTAAACCATTATATTTCAATAACAATAACTATAAATAAACCCTCAAATCTGTTAATTACAGTAAAAAGAGCTGACAGAATTATGGTTGCATTATGTATGTAGTTTATTTGTAATATTTTTTTTTATACCTGGATAAAGAAGGATTCCATGATAGACAACTGATGGAGACTTTAGTAGGCATTTCATGCTGTAATGTCCACTGCGCAAGGTTCATGACATCTGGTGCTTCATATATCCTACAAAAATAACTGCTATATTTTAAGTCTATATAAATAGGATATAATGCAATCATTATTATTCCATCATCTTTTGATGGAATAATAATGATTGCATTATGTGTAATAGTTGGAAGACACAACAGTGACTTTTTTTCAAGTTGCCTCACTTTTTATACTCCGTTAGTAAAATTTCATTTTAAATAATAAAATATTTTGTTCCAAAATTGATATTTCAAAGTTTTTTAGGCTATATATATATAATATTAGGTTTATTTATCAAAATTAATATCTTAATTAATACTAGTTTAAAAAAATCTTAGGAAGACGCTAAAGTTAGATGCAATACACATGTAAATACATATTATTAATAAGTTATAAGCTTAATCTAATGGAAGTTAAACCCAAGTTAAACTCAGGGTTGGTACTGGGAAGCCAATATTACCTAATAATACCATCGGCAGAACAAGTCACCAACAGCAAACCTAAATGCTTAGGCCCAAATTTAACATCAGTCACTGATGTTCTTGAATCAACCAAGTTTGATCTTTTAACCCATGTCCTAAGACCTTTTTCTGATCCAGATGCTGTTATGTCCCCTGAAAAAAATACAGATAGCACCAGTTCAAACATTTTGTTACAATAGTAATTCTAGAAAATGTGCCTTTTAACTATGGTATACAAACCAACTTCCTCCCAAATAGCAGCTGTCCTATCAAAAGAACATGTTGCTAGAACTTGTCCAAACTCTGGATGAGCCCAGGTTACTTTCCACACAGAACCATGATGAGCTTTCCAGCTTGCTGTTAATTGCCAACCTCCTTGGCCATCTGCATCCCAGACCTTAAGCGGAATGATTTATTTAAATAACATAAGATTTCGAACAAATTTATATCATGAGCATACTGAGAAACTTTCTTTAAATAAAGGCATATTTTAGTTTGGAAGATAATCGGAAATGTATGGAAGAATTAAAGAGTTTTATATCTAGAATACTTCAAAACAATAACATAACCTACCTTCACATACTGATCACTTGAACAAGTAGCCATTCTTTCTCCATAAAAATCAAATGCAACATCGTGAATTAGATCTTTGTGATCAGCTATTATAGTTTGTGATTCAAAAAAATTATTTGCCCCAACTTCACCCATTGCATTTAACACTAACCAGTTATTAGTTAGGAATTAACTATAAATTTTTAAAAGTTATGAGGTACCGGAAGATTACATGATAAATGGCAATTTACATGATTTACCACAGATAACGAATTTTTAAACTTACTGCTTAGTCAAAATTTCGTTTTGGTGAAATAGTCTCTGGAACTTTATGGGAATTTAATCGGAAGCGGATTTTTTGAAAAAGGTACGACTACTAACTAGGCACCATAAGATATAGTAAAACATTACTGTTACATCCATTTTATTTTCTTTTTCCTGGATACAAATAATATACGATTCTGGTTACTGACAATTTAAAACTTCATAAAATAATTACAAAACCACACAAGCCTTAAAAAATTGGCACCAAGTCATGAAAAATGAAATTATAAATTCATTAGTATGTATTGCATAGGTACCAATATAGTTAGTATAAGAATAATTACCTTTTAAAAACAAATTACATAGTTGTTACAGTTCTCAGATCTTGTCTTACTCTCACTACTTAAGTTAAAAACTAAGTACTAATAATTACAACACAAAATTTAATTCAAATTCAATTCAAAATTTAAAGTATACTGATAATGGCATGGTAAAACAGTAATAAATTAATTATACAAAGCATGAAACTTATAACAAATTAGACATTCTGTATTATTTTAATACATACAAATGTGTCTGAAATTGCATGGCACTTGTTACATTTAATTTTTAAAAAAGGGAATACATTAGTCTGTCTTTTATTATATTTTTTAATCTATTACCTGTTAAAAATCAATTTCATTGCATAATTAGAAGGAATTGTGCCTAGATTTCAATTGATCAATTTCCAATGCTAGTTTTCTGTTTATCTCAACCAATTCACTTTGATTCTCCTCCAACCTTGATAGTTGGTTGCTCATGTGAGATAGCTGCTTTTCTAGATAAAGCTTTTGTTTTGTCATTGCCATCATAATATGTAGAAAACAATTCTTATTATCATCTGTGACATATGAAAGACTTAATTTGAAGAAATCTTTTAACTCCTCAATAGCTTTATTATCAATACCAACATTTTGTACAGTATTATTTGTTTTCATTGTTGAAAAGTTTGCATTTGACACTCTTTCTTCGTATACACCATTTTGTATTGTGGGGGTTTGTAAAATGTTATCTGCAGTTTTATTTATGATTGGTGTAGATGATTTACCTATAGAACTTTTTTCAGGGTCCAATTTATGCAATCTGATTTCATTGTAATCACTTTTTCTATTAGTTTCCAATGATCTATTATTATTCGTTTCAGATTCTTCATTTGTTTGATCTACCATACCCATCATAAGAAGAAATGAGTCATCAACATCCCTTGCAGGTTCAGAGCGAGTTGGTGGTGTACTGTTTGGAAAAAACAAATCCGAAGAACAGTTTTGAATGGGTGATTCAATAGTGGGACTATTTGTATCTATCTTATCGACTAAACTTAATTCTGGAGACATAAATTTCTTTCTTGGAGGCTGAAAAGCAATCTTTTGTACTTTATCATTATGGCCTTTTAAAACTTTTAACGGTGTAGTTAGATCTCTTAAATCATACAACAAAACATGACCTTTTTGAGTTCCAAGTGCAACTTGATTATCTATATTTATTGCTAATGTTGTCAATGCATGTGGTGTCCTTAAAGTTGATACCACATTTCTCTGTCTGATATCATAAACTTGCAAATTTTTGTCAAGGCCACATGATAGCATAACATCTCTATTGATGAGGGAAAATACAAAATCTGTTACTGGAGATGCATGACTGTTGTCAAAACTGACTTTGTCCTTATTAACAGTAATATCTTTTAATATGACATGTCCTTCATCAGTCGCTAGACCTAATAGTGACCTTGCATCATGATGAAATTTCATAGCTGATATGCTTTTGGAACAATTCAGTTTAACAGTTGAAATTGGTATATTAGACACTAATCCATAAATTACAGTGTCTCCATTATGCATAGTGGCTGCTAAACTTGTATTTTTAGCGTTGAAGCTTAGGAAGTCAACAGCAGCATAAGATGGCAATGTGGGAAATATTTTAGTTTTTTCTTTGTTCTTGGCATCCCAAATTATAACTTCACCTTTTACGGTTCCTACAGCTATGTTACGATGGCCATCTCTTTGAAAACATGCCACACATGAATCTTCTATTGGGATATGCTGTAAGACGAGGTTATGTGATGCAGGACTTAAAATCTCAGCAGTTCCTTTAGGGTTAACCTGGAAATAGGAAAACTTATTATAACATATTAAACTCCTAAATATTCTATTGAAAATCTTGGATAAAGTTGTAAGGTACTACATAGTTCATACAAAATAAAGTAAAGTTAACACAAGAATATTTTAGTTGATTTAATAAAAAATAAATTTCTTTGACCAAATCTCTTATTTTCTAAAAGATCAATATACATACCAATAGGATATATTTACTGTCATCGCTCCAAGAAACATCCCTCATTATTCCGTCGGATTTTCCATGACAATATTTTAATTCCCAATTGGTCGTATCATATAATAATAAACGTGAACTAACTGATGATAGATACATCTTATTTAATTATTATACAATTATAGATATTTAAATTGATTCAGTATTAAGCTTGAATGATGTCGGTCTATACAATTTAAAACTATCATATAACATAATATACAACAAGGTCAATTCATACAATAACAATAAAAACTTGAGGACTATCAATAATTTTGACACTGGGAGACCGTTGATTAGAAGTTTGTTTGTAAAATAAATACTAATCAAACCAAATCGGGCCAGACAAAGTCATTTTTCGACAGGAGGCATCAAATAAAAAGTTAAGAACTTTTATCGTGATCTGTAATATTCACGTGAGCAAGCGAACCCAAATTGTCATTTCAATTTTACTAAAATTCTTTTATCGTTAATCGTTATTATGTGCCGCCTGTCAATGTTTTCTTCGAAGAACCCCCGATTTAATGTGGACCTTCGTGCCTTTCTATTTTTATCAAAGAAATAAAAATAACTTAAATACTTGTAGATCTCTCTTTTCCATAGAATCACGAGTTTTAATGGCAATAGTAATAGTCTGTAATAAATAGCAATCTGTGCTTTAATCATTGTTTACGTGCGGTTTGTGTGACGTGGTTAATGGTTAGGAAATTTCTAAAAACCGCTTTATATATTTTGAATTCATAAATACAAAAAACTACATAGTGTAAGTAAATTGTTTTGAAACTAAGGCCTTCATTACCATTTTAACTATAAATCTTTAAGACAGATGTGATTATATATCGAATGGTTGGTTAAAAGTTACCTTTTCTGGATAGTTAGTTTTTTATTTAACCCATAATGCCCTTTTGCAAAAACCTTAAGTCTACTGCTCTTCTCCGCTGTGAAGTATGCATTCATTCTGCCTCTTATTACTTATTTATCACAGGTTATCTGGATGAAATTTTTATAAAGCAATGGTTGGTGCTTACTCATTAGTAATTTTGTTTAGGCTTGCTGTATTCTTGTTATGAGCATGTTTGGGTAACAATATAAATATATGTGTTTTGTTATTGCAGGTATAACAATGATTACTGATATCCAGCTTGCAGTGTTTTCAAACATTTTAGGTGTGTCCATATTCCTACTTGTTATACTGTACCACTATATCAATGCAAACAGCAGCAAATAAAGGTAACTATCTTTCTCAACCTCTACATGAATTGGCTTTATATTTACATGAAGTGGTACTTACCAACATGTAAGAAACAAATTAATTCTTTGCTAATAATATTTATTTCTTTGTTTCAGATAATACCTAATTTCTAATTATATTGTTATATGTTCTAAGATAACTAAATAAATTATGTAAAGTCTTTGCTTTTTTAATGTAGAAGTAAGTAAGAAAATCCCGATATTCTATCTAAACCACTCTTTAAAAAATATTTTACTAATACATGCTTTGATATCCTAATGATAATATTGTAATGGCTTGTTCAATGATAAAATGTAAACAAAAGCTGGAATAGTGGACCAGCCAATTAGCGGAAATAAATAGTAACAGAAGTTTAGGTCACCTATAGTCGATAGAGATTTGTAAGAATAATAATGAAATGTGTTTGATATTCATTTCGTTATAAATAGTTTTTATATTGAACAATGTGGGAAATATTTATATAATTCCTGTAAGGTCAGGGTGACAGCTAACACAACAAAAATTTGCAATGATTCCCAAACATATCAATAGATGGCGGTAAAAACAATTTATATAAATATTTAATTTTGTGGATAGATCATTTTTAATAGAATTAGTTGTTTGATAAAAATAATAAATAAGCATACTAATAGTTAATTATAATAATTTGAGCTTATTGATTTATGTTATAAAACCCTATAATTAAAAATCTAATAATAATAGAAACACTTTTATTCCTTTTGTAATGGTCTTGTAGCGTGAATTAGTAGTGAAACTTCCTAAATTGCTTTTTATTACTGATATTATTGCCATTGGGTGTAATTTATCGCCTGAATAGTTTTATTTGGCCTTAGGGAGCGATTATCGGCAGCTTAGATCATCTGTAATGCTTAGAAAAATTCGAGCTATTGATATCACAAAGAAAACGAGCGTTATTCTCGCTAAATGTTGGTAGGTTTTATATACTGGAGAGTAAATTGTAAGAGAGTCGATTGTTTCATATAAAAAAATCATTTTTTCTAATAATAATATAATAATTTCTTTATTTCAGACAACAAAAAGTCCATACATTTAGGTTAGTAACAATAACTTCTTAATATAATAACTTTTTTAAAATAAATAAATAAACTATTTTTAATGTGCAGTCAATGTCTGAAGGTTATTTTAGATAGTTCTAGATTTTTGTGTATCTCTGTCTTACCTCAACTGTAGGTAGGCTACAATATAGAGAAATTTTTTAGAGGTTCAGTCTTAGCATGCAGTCGAACCGAGAGTAACTAGGTAAAGGCGGTATTGTGTATCACGACAGACTTCATTTACTATGAAACAAGGAAGGAATAAAAGTGCAGATAAATTGAAATAGTTCTATCAAGTATTAGAAGTGTCTGGTGGATCCATTTGGTTTAAATTGTTTATTATCAATACACTTTATTTTATTTTTAACGTATGTTACAAATGTGTTATGTGAAAACATTTTGTATTAAATTCAAATGAGCACCAGGCCATTACGCCGACCATTTTTCGTCTGCAATACAAGTATTTTTGCTGCATTTTGGTATCCATAATGACTGGAGCACGCTCTCCTGACTTTTAATTAAGACCAAGACTTGTTTATTATCTTTTTGCAAGCGCTATGTCGGTTTCGCGACGGTTTTTTAAGCGGGCGAATTAAAGAAATTAAAATGTTCGCCATTTTAAGGGGAAGTGGTCGGAAATTGAATTAATTAAGAGTTTGTATATTATTTGAAACTCATTTCAGTGATTTGGTAATGTTTCTGTTTTATGGTATTTTTAACGAGATTAAAGGAAGTACTTTAAAATTGACGTTATTAGTTTTATAATGATTATAAACACTCTCTTTTCAGTTTATTTAAGTCTTGTTCTCTAAGTTCAGAGGAGATAAGGTGTATGTATCTATTATTACACTAGCTGACCCGGCGAACTTCGTACCGCTTAACATTCAATGAATGTCGTGTTACTTATTAGCTGAACTAATTTAGGCTTTGATGAACGTAATACAATAATACAAAAATAAATATTAATATAGATAGATATAATATTGTTTTACTAGGATGAATAATACATACAGAAAGAGAAAAAAAAGAAAAAAAACCAATTGATAGTGACAGTGATGTATTCTGCTTCCAGGCGGAGGCTAATCAAATCAAATCATCATAAAAGAAGTGTTGTAATAAGGGCGACTTTCTTTTATATATACAGATATGGATTGTCTGAAGCATAGACTATAACATCTTAAAGCAAATTACGTTGACACATGTTTAAAAATCTTACAAATCCGTCAAGGCATAGCGTGCTCAGTGGGCGGATAGTTGGCGGTTTGTTTATGACAGTTCACGAGGCGTCCTGAGGGAAATTAGAGGATATAGGCGATATCGTGAGGAAGCACGCAATTTTGAAGTTTTCCAACGACACGGACGACTGTAGTTTTATAGCGGTTTGAAATTTTAAAACAGCCTTGCATATATGACATACAAGCCAAGGAATGTGGATTTTTACACGTCTCGTCCAAAGTTGAGTATAGTACAATGAATACCTGTTAAACGTCGTAAAACCATTAAGATGTTTGAAATTAAAAGTCTGAAAACTTGGCGAACGTTGTTTTGCCATAAACTATATATAATTACTGAATAATAGGGGTTGGCGATAAAAGGGTAACCATTTAGTAGGGTTGTATGTATTATTTCATGCCACATTATACAAAAACAAAAACAAAAAATTTCGTCAAAAAATTATTAGTGAACAACTCTTTTTACTTAGTAGTATGGAAAGTAGATAGTAGCCGATTGTCAGACCTACTGAATACGTTTTGAGTAGTAAGTTATTAAGCAACTATTTGTGACCTATTGAATACGAGTAGTCTGTAATTTTTATTAAAAGTTTTCGACTATTTAATATAGTCCTAGGTATCCTGTAAAGGCATACTAGGTAAGGTAAACATAAAGGTAATACTAGGTTTCCTGTAAAGGCTTCACGTAAAGCCGAGATATGTTTTATACTTCAGAAGACCACTCACTGTATGGAATATAAATCATGTCCAGCAACCCTTATTTTATTTCTAAATATAATGCAGCTGAAAAGAGGTTTCTATAAAAAAAAATTATAGATTGGCATACAAAATAATGTTTAGTAATAACGTCGATCTGATTACATATTGACAAATACCCGTGTCTGTGATATTGGGTGTACAAACGCCAAACGGACATATTAAACCAGTTTAATTACCATATTTACTTTTCAGTCGATGTCCTTTCCTTTGATGTGAAAAGGTAGGTATATTATTAATAGCTAATATTTACATAATATATAAAAACTTAATGAAAAAAGACCGACTTTTCTAAATAAACAATATTATATAAAGGCGCTTCAATATTTTGAGTTTCAAGAAACGTCAAGAATGACAATGGCGTGTTGACGTTTCTTCACTCTGCCGCAACTCCGGGCTCTCTTGGCGTGCAGCGTTGGAACGAAGAAGAACCACGATCTTTGAAGGATTTAGATCCGTTCGCATCGCGCCCAAGCAAGACGTGTTTGGTGAAGTGTCACTGAGTCCCAATTAATTATAAAGTGCTGATCATAATTCTTATCATATTTGTGAAAATAATAATCGCACATTGTTAATTATCTTCGACACGAGGTTTAAATTCTCCTCGCCCGCCTACCCACGATATATCTTGCAGCCATGATATATAACTGTGTTTATGAATAATTATGTAATATCAGAGTAGTCACCTCAATGACGTAACATTATAAATATAAAATTCATTTAACAAATGAATGTAAGAGATTTATCTATAATAACTGTTTGAAATGAATATTTTCGAAATAATAACATGACATAAACATCAGATTCCCTCAATATTCAACAAAGTTAACAGCAAATGAAGGAAAGTAATTATTTGCTACTAAAACGGATTTAATTTCCCGGCGCGTAATAAAGGTAGTAATTAATCGCCTGTAATGATTTTTCAGAAATTAAAATGTCCAATATGTCGCGGTTGGCGTAAATGCGTGATATTTCTGAATATGACATGGTTTTGTTTTGTTATTCTTTAAATTCTAAACATTCTAAGCGGTGTACTCATTTTTTTATAATACTTAGTACATAGCACAAAAAATAACTAAGTAAAGTTTACTAGGTCTTTTTCTTTACTCTTTTAAAATTATTTCTTTCTTCTGTCATATAAAATGTCAAATGCCATCACAAGATCTTTTCTTAGAATAAATCAATTATGAAAACTGAGTGCATGTATATTCCTTTCATCTACGTAGGAATAACATTTTTAATTCACTGCGGTTTTAAAAGAAGCACACCAAAGTGGAATCAATGATAAAAAGCAAGATATAAAACCTTTGCGGTAAACCGAATGGAATCGTATTAGGATATCCGGTTGTGTATAACGTCACGAGAAATATCCGCGATTCTCAATTCGCTCGTCTCGGGCACATTTCGCCCGCCTAGTGTCTGCCTACTCGCAATATCGCTGCGATACTTGCTTACGACTTGCCTTAAGTTATGAGTTATATTTACCTCACTTTTACTTCCGCAGAGTATCTGCAAACGTAAAAGTTTGTATGACATACCTAAAACAATGGATTTGAACTTATTCTATATAAAATATGCCAACGAAATGTAAAAAAGCGCGCCTTTTAAAATTTATCAATTTTATGTTTTTTTTAAATTTATTGTTGATCAAAGCAGAACAATATTTAATTTGTTCACATCTTTTCTTTAAAATAAAATTATACAAAATATTTAGACCCTACTTAAGATTTATCTATAATTCAAAATAAAATTCTTTAAACGCGTATAAAAATTGAAGGAAACGTGGTCCGTGGCAGACTCCCGCTCTTGTAGTATTTAACCTCCTTATGATTTATACAAGAAAGTTTGACATAATGTAGTTAATGTTGCTAGCACGCCATCGCTGAAGCCTTGATCGTATTGGAGGCAAAGTGAGCACCGGATATGAGGTAGCGGCGGATATTGCACTACTCGCAGGTACATTCAGTTTCAGTGTAAACTGCCCGCATTTGGTTATGAATGCACCGCCCTCCCCTCGTCCGCCCGCCCAAAACTCCTTGTGTCGATTTATTCTACTGAGTTGTGCATGGATTTTTTAAACTTTGTACCAAAACGTTATCCACAAGTTCTTATCACACCGTTTCTAATTGTTTAGCTTTAAATAGTATTATGAATGAGAAATGCAATGAATTATTTATAAAATGTAATTTTTTATTACTGTCATATATTTCGTAAAATAGTGCATTTATTGCCGATTTTGACGAAATAAAGTTTTGACAACGCTCCTAATTGTATGTAATCCAACTGTGAAAACCGTGTTCAAATCCGTTCAGTAGTTTTGAAGTTATAACGTACCAGACAGACAGACAGACAAGAATTCCAAAAATTGTTTTTTTTGGTTTCTATGACTCTTCTTTAATTGCCTTCTTTCAGTTTTTTGGAAAAATAGTTAATGTACAGACATTCGATTTTTACTGTCTTATTATTAGTATAGATATGTGAATTGTTTAATATGGCAAACGCGTGCTCTAAAGTTTTTAAAGTTCTTTCACATTTACCAATCTTAGGTTTCATTAATTTGTTATATTTATTCAACAGGAATTCAATTAAAAAAAAAATACTTCTGTATCTACATGTATTTTTAATCGAGCCGCAGAATAATTTGCATCATAAATGTCATTGGAACCTATCATCGCAGTTTTAACAACAAAAAATAGATTTTTATAACGCCCACTAAAACTTTTTTATGGTTGGCAACACTCGTAAAAGGTATAAATAAAATATAACGTGGTAACTGACAGGGCTGGGTGTGCAATAATATCCACGTTTTTGGATATCCGAGAGCTTGCCGTTTCCATTATAATTTATAGCACTAAAGTGGGTCGCCCCGGCTTCGCTTAAAAAAAAGGGCGGTCCAAAAATATTAAGTCGTTTCGATTAGGGATGTTTAGTAATTCAGTTAATAACACATTAAAGGTTATAGCATATGTACTGTGTTTAGTACAGAAAAAAACTAATGGGAAATTGTTTGATGTTTCAAAAAGAAAATGTTAATAAATTTATAACTTGGTTCCCTTAACATCCATTTTTTTTTCAATCGCCGATATACGGACCTTGGGCATCTACATATTATGTATAGACAAGGCCTTTGGGAATCAACCCATAAATACTGTCATAAAATTGTTTGGCCTGTTCCGTAATCAGATCATGCCCGGGTCCCTGATAAAAACTCAGTACAATCGTAAACCGTTGATAAAGAAGTTATTGGAAAACAAGGTTTAATTGTCAGCAGTAAAGGATACAATAAATCTGATAGTAAAACTGTTATCGCAAAATTGAGAAAACAATTTTTACTTGATAAGACATCGTTAACAGGGTCAATTAAAATAAATGGACATAGACAAAACTCAATTATATAGAAGAAATGATGAAAAAATTCATTTTCTGTAGTATGTTATTTAGGATCGCGTTCACATAATGCTCCACTCTCTTAATTGATATTAAAAAGTGGAAAACAAATAATATTACAAATATTCTGTCAGTTTTAATCAACAAAGTCAGTTATTTTTTTATCCTTTCACGGTTTGTTAAGGATTAATAAAAAAACTGACTTTCCAATCTTCCCAGCACTTTTTCAAGTTCATACATAATTTAAAGGAATTGCGTAGCCATGGCAATAACAATGTTTCAACTTAATTAAAAATAAATAAAAGCTTTCTTAAAGTTTAGAAGCCTAATGCCTGTTTGTCTGTATGCAAGTGACCCATTATATAACATACATATATTATTATGTAAATTCAAATGTAATACGTAGAAATCAACATTTTTTAAAATTTAATTCCTTAGCAATGTTTCAGAAACAAAGGGGAAACTAATAAAATATACTATAAATATATTTCGTAGATGGTTTGAGGTCTAAAGATTGAGTAATAGGTTTCTAATATTAGTATTTCTCGTTGAAAATATGTTCATTCAACCACAACGGAGTGCGGTTACGTAGTTTCCGCTAAGAGCTTGAGTAGTTTCGGCAATTCACCTTGTATCCTGAAATGGATACTGGCCATTTTGATCTAACTTTTAACCATACCTGCTAAGAATAATAATTTTCACAGATTGTTAAATAAAACGAAACAACTCAGTATACAGCCTGTACAGCAACAATCCAGTTCAACTCAGTGGGTTGCCTGGTAGATATCGCTTATACTAATACGGTATCAGTCTACGCTACGGATGATTAGATAAGGCTGCCCGTTGCTTTTATACATAATAAGATCTATTGACATAATTTACTTCTAATGTTTTTTTGCAGGAAAATGTGAATGAATAAAAAAAGTCACGCGTATTCTCGCTTTCCTACACAGCAGACACACGACTAGAGAAAGCCGTAATGGAAAATTTAAATTGTTTGTAATGTTGTGATTGTAATAGTTTATGTATGCTGTTTTAAAACAATGGAAGAATTATAATGAGTTTGCCAAAATTATGCAAGTAGGCATAATTAAAGAGGGTAAATGTGTGCTATACGTATAGCAGAACGTTTTGTGGTGTTAGCGCTTTCGGTATATCTACTATAAACTGCAGAGACATGAGAAAACGCCAAAAATAAACAGGTTAGAGTATGAAAAGAGTTCTGCTAACGAGACCAGAACCGAGTACATCGGATCGCGGTCTCAAAGGAGCTCCTACTATGGATATGAATTTGTCTCGCAATATTTATACTTAAATTAATTGTGCAAATAAGCATTTGCAAATCCACGTGATTACCATTTAATTGCAGTGTTTGATCGTGTGTAATATTTTTGTTTTTGATAATATAATATAAATTGGCTGTTGTTAATTTAAACTAAGGCGTCGGATTTTCATCTCTTTTATAATTTCTTTACTTGTTAATAGACAAATTGATACTTGTTAATTAAATTTTCATTTCTTTGATGGACTATTTCCATAGTTAATTATGCATAGAAAATGGGAAAATCCAAAAGTGAACGGTAACAGAACACACGACATCCTGGTTAAGTAGTGCAATTGATTTGGCATATACATTATTTCATATTTCTTTGTTCTTAATGTTGCTATGGTTAAAAAAGTGATTTTGTTATAAATCCTTAGCGTGTTTCTTCATATGTACCAGTATAAGTAAATGTGATTTTTGTACACAAGGACAGTAGTAGGGCTGTGTACAGCTTAAGACACGACGCTGCCGACGATCTCAGATACAGGCGGTACTTAGTGATAATCTCCTATACTCGTATACGTTAGGGATGTCAAGTAATTAATCAATTAATAATATTTATTTGGTGAGTCGTACACATGCGAGACACAGTCTTAGAATGGGTCTTAGTACAAACATGAGTTGAACCTATATATTTCACTATGTATACAAAAGTATGCTCTGTTGAAAATCCGTTTGTGATTTATAATCTAATTACTCAAGAATATTAAGTTGAGTAAAACTCATAAGTCATCACAAAATTTTAATCTGTCTTACGTATAGGACTGCGTATATATGTAAATTTTTACTGTATTATCAACCTATTATTAATATAAATAATAATACTTAACTACATCCGTGATTATATTGAATGTGGCAACCCTGGTGAAGAGCGCATTAAAAATCTGTGTTGAGTCAACAAGTCTGAGGACGCCAGGCTGATCGTCTACACTCCAACGACACGTCTCTGACTAACTATAGGTACCTACGCTGTCAAGCAAAATTAAGTTTTCCCTCATGATATTAATGCAGGTTTGTGACTGTGTTGATTTTTGGCTTTAGAATCCTTACACTCGAAATAACTGAAAATTTACAACTAAACAATGATGAATGAATGATGTTATTAACATACTATAATATTATGTATTTATTCTAACAAATGAAAATCCTTATGAATAAAGAGAAAAGTTGCAACATTTTTCCAGCCCACAAGTCACCTTTAGAGCAATTAATTAAATCTAAAAATCGATTAAAAATTTCAAAAGAATCTCGGCCTCATCTTAAACCCGTTCCAGGTCATTAAGTGAGAATTCAGTTTTAAAGTTTATTAATGTTCTTAGTGTTTGAGATTTTTTAAATAAAAAGTTTATATACAGTTCATTGGCAGGCTACCTCGTGTTTTAATATTGGTACAGCATTGAGTGTATATCGATCTGAACAGTTAATATAATATGCGTTGCAAATATTGAAAGTCATCTAACAAGTACATCAAAATCTCTAAAGGACAACTATTGTTAAATCGGGGTCGTTATTTAAAAAAAATACCTACAATCACAATCTAGCGTATAGATGGTTAATTTGAATTAACTAATACCACCTAAAATGGGGTGAATAGAATACTTTCGGTTTTCAATAGTCTGGTTTTTACCTAAATCCGACGAAAAAAATATTGTATGCACATCCAATAATTTTTTCAACTGTTTTCAATTAAGGTTAACATATTTTCCACAACATTTATTTAAATTGCGCGTTTTCTATTCACGTCATTGCATGGTACTAGAATAACTGTAATTAATAGAAGTGATATTACGACTGAATATTAAGGGTAAAATTTGGCAAATAATTGTCACATATTAGCGGCTGCGAAATTGTCGGGAGAAGATCGGGAGTCATAACATTCCCAATTGACAATTTACCACGTTTAATTACATACATACTACGCAGTTTGCAAACGTCTGACTTATTAATATCAACTTGTCGCGACCCAACGCCGAACCCCTACCAAGGGGACCTCATTCAACAAAAACGGTGATTTGATTGCACTCCCATGCACCACTCTCAGGAGGGATGTATGTGGGTCACCTAAATATTCCCTTGCTAGGGTAAATAAGCCTACGCGTGAGCCATTTTATAATACTCAATACTGTTAAATTATAGTTTTTCATAGAGAATTTCCAGTAATGTCCCTAAAGATATGACAAATCATTGTTCATTTGATAAAAAAAAATACAGCGCTATGTAAACCCGTAAAAGAGGAAACTAAAGTTGGTATATTTAAATAAAATTTAAGATTTTGTGTATTATAATTTGAAAGTTTATACATTCTTAATTTAAAGTAAGCTTTAGTTAAACTTAAGTCTTATAAAGTCACAATTAAATGTCAATTGCAATAGTCATTATGACGAGTTAATTTAATACAAAAACTTCATTCAGCGAAAACTAAGTAATTGTTATGCATTAACGTGAGTCCATTTGAAATTAGTATGAAATGGACTTTAAGCTCTTGCATATATATTATGGAACGCGATTGGTTTAATATATTTAAAGAAAGTGTGCATTGTATACAAATATACAAATGATTTTTTTATCCAACTTTAATATTAGTTTTGGATATCGATGTCTGAAAGCTGAAGAGCTTCGTAAAGTCTATGTCCAATTATATCAAGTCATGAACGACCCGTTTTAACTTTTGATATTTCTTACGATTCGATAATCAATGGAGTGAAATTTTGATCCCTTAACGGTCAAGTATTTTGTAAAGCCACTGTACAGTACATTATTTCGCATGAAAAATAAAAATGGGTGGGGTAAATAGAATCTCAGAAATCATTAAACGCGAAGAACTCTTTTGATGTACTTGTAATGTATATTGTAGAGAAAAATGAATGCATGATAAATTTTACCGTTCCGACCGATTTCATTCTCCGTAACATTAGAATTAATGTTGATATTTCATTATTCGACATCACTGAGCATTCAGGTATGCCTGTGAAGCTTTTACATGTTTTGATACTTCGGTTGTTTTTCAATACTACAATATCAGTTTGATGACGAAACAGTCGAAGCAATTGAATATGAATATTGCATATTCATGTCTACCTTAATTATTTCTATCATTAAGTTGTTTACCGATTAGTTTTTTTCTAGCTTATTATTTTGTTTATATGTAATGGCTACTTGCTTTCTTTGAAGAAACTTGTTAACGAACTATTAGTGATCTAAATAAAGCAGAGAAAACAATATACGTTAAACGTAGTAACGAAATTGTTTAAGTGTGTTTTTTACGACAGATCGCAAGTTTTAATGCATATTCGTGTGACTTTTTTGGCTCTTTGGCGATTTACCCTATTCCATAAGCCATGTAGGCCGTAACCCACTGCAGGGGTTTACAAAACTGCGCAATTGCAGCCTCCACGTGGCATAGTTCGTTCACCCTAAGGTCTTATATATCCTACAGACGAAAGTAAATTTTATTTCAATCACAAAGAGTCTATTCTAACGCTACGTTCGCGTACACCTTGTATTAATAACCTTATAAAATATCCACTTGATTTACAATTTAAAACCTTATGTGTTGGCAATAAAAATCAAAACAAAAGTAATGTTAATATTGTAAAACGAATGGGGATATAAGCGTTATCGAAAACCTTTATTCAGTACGTTCTTAACAGCTTAAACATATAGAAATAAAATATAATATGAAACTGAAAAGTATTGCATTACATTTTGGTGTTCATATGAAATAGTAAAATTGTATATTTATGCGAACAATAATAGTATATAAGTGTTAGTTAGGGTTGTGCTTTTTTGATAATAATTCGAAAGAATAATGTTATCCTAGCGCTAAAAGCTTGTCCTAACCTTTAAGCTTCAAGCTAAGAATGAATAATATGGATGTAGTTCTGTGAATGATGATGAATTCATTATACATTTGTCATTTGTCAGTAGGAAAATTGGTCTCGTTTTTTGTGTTCAAAGACATCTACGTAATATAGTTAGCGCATTCGATTTTCGTTTCCGTTAAGAATACAGCGGTTGTTCAAGTGCACACTTAATACAATGCCAAGTCCATTCTTGCGTTAACAATAAAAAAGATAGATTGACAGCCCTGACCCACAATATACGGTCGAAAATGTAGTTGAAAGTGCAATGTAGTTGGCAGTGTGGACCGGGCTTTATTTATTGTAACACCAAATAAAATTTATGTGAACTCCGCACGGAAGCCTGTGACAAATTCACTCCTATACATGCGAACACGCCAGCCTTGTTTAAAAACTCATTTACCGAATTGCTGCTGTTTTTATGCATTTAATTTATATCGCTATTACTGTGATACTGCTAATTTATTTACTGTGCACATATCTTACTGGAAAAGGTGCTGGTTTATGGTATTTTTACCCTTTCCCAACCCTAGTTGTTTATGACGTAATAATACTAAAATGTTATATTCTAATAATAATTTTACGGCTTAATAAAAATACATATTTCATTGTTTAGTAAATTTAAACGTTTAAATAATAAAACATAAGAACGATATTACCTACAAGATTCTAGACAATCGTACTTTATTAAGTACTGCACTAAAGCCTAGCACTGCAATCAATCTATAAAGTTACAAAATATTTCAATAAATGAATCAATGGACTTCAAACTCACACAAACTGTCCTATGCTTTGTATGACTCCATCACACATGGTCGTGGTCTATATTTTCATCTCACTACAAGTTTTCTTCGCGTCTCATTGCTTGCAGACAGAAGACTTGTAGTGAGATACCATCGTGTATTATTAGATAATCACATTTAGTGTTGCCATAAGTCTAGCAAGAAGCGTCACGCCTTGCGCGTTTGCTGGTGGACTTTATGTTAGGGCTGTGCCGAATGCGTTCCACAATGATTATGTCCAGTACTCTCCCGAAAATGTCGCTTTATTATATATGACATAATTTTTTTATATTATTACACTCCGTAAAAGTAAATGATCAGCATTCCATGCCTTAAACACTTTATTGTCGCGTCGCGCCCCAGGATGTTTGATGTATTTTATAACATCGCTCCATTAGTTGCGTATTCACATTTAACAATTCTGACCCGCATTTGGATTGTACATCACTAACCGTGTTCGAATGTTTATTTACTTACAATCCTCTACCTGTACTTATAAAAAAAGGAACGCCAAGGAAATCCCAAATGTAGTGAGAGCGATATCCAATATTTACACAGTCTGTACTGGAAGTTGTTTGTGACAGATTCGAGAGCTCTTTGATATCTTGCAAATGTTTGTTTGTTAGCGATTCTTATTTCTCCTCCGTATGTTTACTGTGCGGCCGTGCTCATTGGCACGAAAGTTTTCACTACAACTTTATGTGAAATAACATTACATAAGATTATCTTACATCTGTTCGATCCGATAACTTATTTTGAAATAAAATAGTTAAATTATTATAACTTTAATCTCAGAGTTCACTCAAACCTTCGATTTTTAATTTACATAAGTGGTAGTTATAAAACTCAATTGTCGTTACATGAATTTAGGCCCTACGAACAGTGATATTTTAAAAATAATATAATCGTATTTGATTCGTAATGTCCATTTTTTATACCTATCACAGTAAGTACTCCTAAGATCAAAATCCCAATTTCTCATAACCTCACGTAGACTGCATTGTGTGTGTATGTCTACTACGGTATCTGGAGGCAATAAATCTGCTACATGTCCCAGCTGACCTATACAAGTTTATGTCTTGCGCCTGCAATAAATTCACAAGCAATTCGGGCGATGCGTGAAACCTTCTAATTGCCTTCTGAATTCTGATCAATCTTCCTTCTCTATCTTTTGTTTGGTTAACCGTACGAGGCTGTGTATAAACTGGCGTACTTGGAAAAGTAAAGATAGTCTTGCTTAGAAATCTAGATTTATTTAATAATAATTTATTCGTGCATTTTTAAACAAAAAATTATACGTTTTTTTAAAATCAATATAATATCTATGTATTCTTTAAGACAAAGCATTTATTCTTATTTTTAAGTATCAGTGATCACTTGTATACGTCAATAATTTTCTTATATCCAGAGTCACAAGGGTTCCAAAACCCCAGCCTCAGAATATACCCACAAGAAACTGAGCTGGTTAACTATCATTCAATTAATTGTAAGTATGTTAAGAAGCATATAATGTAAAAATAGCCCAATCATTCTTATAAAGCGTGATTCTAGAAAATAAAGTAATAAGTACTTGAACCTTATTTCAGTACGTTATAAATATACTTGTGTATGGGAGTATTTAGTTTTATTACGATCGTAAAATATTTTATGTAGAGACAGCGAACGCGAGTGTACTATGAATAAGCTTTAACATACAAACGATTTTACACCTAATTGCTTGAATGATAAGGATTGTAATGGTGTAATATTTTTATATTACTCCAATATACACTATTATAATACGGGTGTCACGAATCGGGCGGATTAAGGGGGTAATGACTAGTAGAAATGTTGTATGAAAATAGGTTACGAGTGATAGGTAACTAATAAATTAATCATATATCAAGTTAAGTTAGTAACAGTTAAAGCTATGAACTGATCTGAACAATGTCCACTCGGAGCAAAGAGACGTGAATGTGTGGGTTTAATTTATACTTCAGTAGGTAAGCATTTGTTATTAAAATTTCTCGTACTTTAAATTAAATATTGTATTTCAAAATATACATAAACTGTAGTACTTAATTATATAAACGCAATAAATTCTAAATTTTAACGGATTAAGGCTTGCTTATTTATCCACAATTCTATTTAATGCCATTCAGCTTAGTATTAAAACGTAATCGAACTACTGAAGAATTTGGAACATACATTTACAATCACTACAATAATCTTCGTAGCCGTAGCTGTCACCCGTAGGTCGTAGTTAAAAGCGTAGCAAAAAGCGTAGCAAAAAGCGTAGCAGAATTTATTAAACCATTACAAGGAACTATTTTCGATGTAACAGATCTATACGTTACTAAAGTTCGGGTACGGAGAAGACAATAGTACAGTGTAGCAGATTGTCTAAGCCAAGTCAAGGCTAGCCAAGCGAAAATATTCAGAATCCAAGATGTATATTGTGTCTGATAGTGCTTATATTTTATCGATTTAAAATCATATGGTAAAGTAAAATTATTATCATACATTTTCTTGACTTTCAGAACTAATTTGAACTGTTGTTACTGGTTAGGCGCTGTATATCTGAAAACTATTTGTTTTCTCATGAGATAATAATATAAAACATCCAAAGAAATGAAATAATTAAATCATTTGTATTATCATTGGTGAATACTTAATGACTGTGTCAACGAATTAATGTTTTAAAAAGCTGAACGTAATGAAAACTCTCTAGTACTTTTAAGAAGTTACAAACTTCCATCAGCAATGGGCATACTAAATGTAATTGTAATATCATAAATAATGAAAAAATATCATCGTATACGTTTGGACAATCCCAAAATCTCAAATCCAAAATCTTAAACAGCATCCGTTCATGCAAACGAAACATGATCAGGCATCGGTACTTGTAGGTGACAACCCGACGCATAGACGCCCAACTAAACAATTAAATTGAAGAGTGCATGACGTGCAGTAATTAAATAAACTTTAAATAAGACTTGTATAATGATTAAGAAATACAAGCGGGTTAATTAAATGTTTGAATCTCGTCATAATAACATTTAACCATGGTGAAACTGAACTGGATGGTTGTTTGTGAACTCATTTTTAAGCATTGTTATCGCTTATTTAAAATCTTTTCCTTTTTTTAAATTTAGTTAATTGATTCACACAATTATCATGAAAATAATAAATTGCTTTACTAAGATATTGTGAAAATTTACCGTACAGTATATTAAAATATCTTATCCAATCATATATGACTTCATGAAAAGCTGTCGAACTACACTCGATAAGCAAAGCCCTATGTTCAAATAGTTTGTAAAGGACGGATAGACAGATCATATATTCACCATTCATGTAAATACGTCTATGGAGCAAAGTGGAATTACATGATAATTAGATAGATACATTATTAATTAAACGATAAATGAACCGGTCTTACATCTCCACCAGTAAAAACAATTAACCTAATAATTAAAAAGATATAACAGAAATGTAATAATATAAAAAAAAAATAAGACAATCAACTGTAGAACCGAAGAAACCTATTTAATTACCGGTTGGTTTTTCGGACTTCGAGGGAGGTGTAACGTATATTGGGAACCTCCGCTGTGATTCGATTCCACTGTTCGCCAGATCGTTGTAATGATGAAGACACCAGTTTAGGTTAAAAACAGAAATGTAAATATCGAAAGATTGGTTTTAAAGTTAGTGTTCTTGTTTCATTACTCGAAATTTCTTCTGGAAGATTGTTTCTGTTATTGCCTTCAGATTGTAAGTTGTTATGTAAGCCTAATGTCAGATGGATGAAAAATAGGCTATCACTATGGAATCATTAAGAAAAACCTGGTCACTTTGTTACTATGTAATAAGCCGCATGCTCTCCTTTTCCTGTGCTATAAAAAGTATATAGAGAAATGTCATGTAACTAGGCTAGTGTAATTATCATAAAAAACTTTCATAAAAAAAGAAATGAAACAATAAACTCATGTATTACATGTCTCCTTTTATTACGGTTTGTAAGGAAATGTTTATGAGTTAGATGAGGCGTTTGGCTCACAATTTGAGCCAATGAGGCATTAATATAGACATAATTTTAGATACGTTTGTACGATTCAGCAAATCCATATGGCTGTTTTTAATGATGGGAATAATTCCTAAGAAATTATTTGCCACGTTCTTTGATTATAATATTAACAATTTGATTGTATACATTATTAGAATAATACTTTTGTGGTTTTTGTGTAAACAAATTTGTTGATTGATTATAAATCAAGTAGTGTTCTACAACTCCTGAAGCGTAAATGCCATAGAAGCATCGTAAAAGTACAAGAAATAAAACCACAGAGTAAGTAGCGCGATAAAACTATAAGTATCTGTATAAAAATTAATCTACCGTCGTAGATTACTGTGTGCTCGAGTCTATTCATAGACAAATTGAAAGATCTGCGTTCTAATCTCATGCTAACATGATAAATCAACATATTAAATTTGATATTAATTTGGTTCTATACATTGTATTTCTGTCATATAATGTATTAAGTAAATTGCACATTACATTTCACAATAACGTATAGTTGTTATGTTGTCTAATAACGTATGTATGTATTTTTATAATTATAACTAATATTTACGTTTTAATTATTTTATTTTTTAATAAAAAAGTCATCAATACATTGTTATTATATATTAACTATTACACTATAAAAAAAAACAAATTAATCTATAACACTTTATATGTAAGGAGGCCAACGAGCAGCTTACAAGTGAGTTGCCGGCCTTTAAGGTAGAGGAACGCCCTTAATAATGTTATTGTAGTTATATCTATTGTTATGATATAGTACAACATACTATGTTTTTTATTGTAAAATAGTCTTCTTACATCTGGGTACTATGTCTAAAGTCTCTCGATTCGTATATTAGTAATAAAATAGCCTAGTACGTTTGAAATGACATGAACAAATTCTATCCAAAAACCACATTAAAGAGTGCAGTTGGCGGCCTTCTGCTAATGAGCAAACAGTTTAAGAGAGTTAATAAATGTTGGGTGTTATCTTTTCCCTCTTATCTTTGTCCTAATTAATGTTAATTTAAATATTGTATTATACTTGATTGATATTATACATTTGAATGATTTTAATACATCTCCAACACAAACGATTAATATAAATGTCCAATTTATTGTATAAAAATGAAAATAAAAAAGTTTAGCAATAAATCAGCTTTATACATGGCCATAAAAAACTTTTTTAATCAATGTTGTAACCGGTAACGTGGGATTGTACCAAGATAAAGTTTTCATGTATCAATCGTTTAATTTGGTACATTGGTTTGTTGTCGAGTTCCTTATTCCGGTGGGATAGTCCATACTGTAGGGTGATATTTGTCACGGATTTTGACATACAATTGTAATAATTGTGGTCTACCTGAAGTCTTAACTCATTTAAACGCGGACTTTTATCGGAATAATGTAGTTAAGATGCCATTACCATAGTTACCATGTTATACCATGGTACAAACAGTAACCATGGAAACAGCTGTAAGTTTTTTAATATTTGCTTTATTAAATTGTGTACATTTTAAATTCATAATGTCGTATTGAGTGATATGAAATATTAATTAATGAAAACATAAGCAGGTATTTATTGCGTATAAATTAACAATTACGACGAAATAGATATAAATTGCTCTTAGAAATAAGTTTGATACTTAGTTAGTCACCCTTTGAAGGTTTCAATTTAAATCGTCCTTTAGGGGGCAGCGGGGCGTGAGGACCAGCAAAGTATATTGATGTTCCCATTTGATGCATTTATTAATTCAAATATTATGTTACATTACAAAAAAGCTTTACTTTGGAGTTATTGAACCTGTATGGTGTAATATTGAAAAATAAATGTGTGAAATTAGATGGAATATTTGCTAAAAAAATGTTTTTAAAATGTGGTCTATATATAGAAGACCATATTGTTGATGATGGAAGCAAACATAGGAAGTTAAAACGTCTATTCGTTTACAATAAAGATCTTAACAACAACACGGTTGCCAAGGAAATATCAAAGAGATGCCTGATAAATATATAAATACTTTATACCTTTTAATGTTTTATCGAAAAACCGCTAACTTTTATCTCGACTTCAAACACAATTAGGGAAAAATTGTGAAGCTCTCCCGCCAAAATAGCACACCGCTTTTAGAACGCACCTTCATATTTTTTGCACAGATAACCGAAAAGATTGTAATATCGATAAATTTTCAGCGCGAAATCGAGTGGAACCGTTTTGAATGGACAAAGTTGATTTATTTCGTGCGATATTCGCGGGCACGAACGTAAATTTTAAATTTACTTTTTTGCGCACCGGATTATATTCGCGATAATAAACATTTTATTTTACCAATTGGTTTGTTTTATTATCGTGTGTATGGATTTGAATGCGGTGACGCAAAATTAATAATAGTTTAATTATTTTAAATAAATATGCCATGCCTCTGTTTGGTCTGTTGGATCTTTCCGCGTTAGTTGATGTGAAGCAGCTTCTCAATTTTGGGTTCTTCGCACAGACAAAAGCTGAAACGTTTTCTGGGCTAGATATATATGTACCGGATATACAACATACCGGATGTCCATATAGCTAAAAGTCCGTATCAGCAGACCGGCAAGATTAGAGTTCGCGTCGTTAGGTATCTCCAGCCACCTGGGATCGATGCAGTGAGATGAAGCGGCATAATTTAACGACCAACCCCCTCTCGCGCATTGTTTAGAGTTTGCTCTGTAGGGAGAATATCGGTTGCTACCCTTTCAATATTAAGTAACCAATATGCGTCTGGTTGCCGCGCTATATTCCTCACCGCCCGAGGCTTGCAACCAATACCAAACACAAATAATGACATGCAATGTTGACCTTTGTATGGCTAAACATTAATTAGATATATTTATTCTTATATAATAGTTTATATTTTTCAACCTTGTTATTACTGTATATATTATTCAACAAACATCACCTTAAACGCTATAAAGATCCAATAACGCTGCGATATCGTATTTTTTTTATAAAAGCCTACAAAATTTAATGTAGTTTCGTTGAATTACTGCATAATTATGAATTATGTGTCGGCATACAGTGTGTTAAAAAATGTATAAATGGTACGACTGAATCTTGTACAGTAATGATTGCTTCTTTGCAAAGTGATTCTTTCTTTTATTGGTATATATTGTAACGAGAATTGTAAATTTCACAATAACCTTAAGAATATTCATTACAATAACATTCAAGATCACCAATAATAATAACAATTGTACGAAATTGAAACGTCTTTGCTGCGCCAGCGACCATAGAGCTAATGGCCTCTATAACATTTGCACAGAACTAATACCTGAGTGCTTTGTCTATTTCACCACAGACAATGCAATGCATTCTGCCATGCTAAATTATTGATGGTAACGATAGTAACACAAATGTATGCGAATGGGTACTATTTTATATCGTTCTAAAGATAATATATTTATAATATCATAACGATATTATTCGGGAAATAACTGAAAGTTATTTTTAATTTTATGCATTACGAAGTCTTTTGATATGGAATATTGTTCTTGTTAAAAATAAACTATAAACCAGCAACCTTTTGAACTACAGTTTGTGAGTTTTCATGTGTGTAAGAAAATTCTTTGTTGATACTGCGTCCTGCCAACTCTACTAATTAACGTAGCCCGCATGTTAACAAAACAGTGGCTATCATTTGCAAGGATCAAAGTATATTAATATAATGTATATTTCATTACAACATATATTTTTAAACATAAAAACTCCTTGAGGCGATACCTCATAGGTAATTACTAGCATAGGTATAATCATTTTTAAGTATAATATATTCATATTTACACCATACAATTATTTTTCTTAATTTTTTATAGGTACTAGATTGTAATCATTAAAACCCGTTCACACTATACCATTAATACTAATGGTACTAAATACTACGTATGTCTAATACGCATATATAAAGACCCAACGGGATAAAATAAACTATTAAAATGTTAGTATATATGTAAAATTGCTAAATCCTTAAATTAATTATTACTTTGTCACCCTAGCACACTCAGCCCGATGTTTCATTTTTACTTATTCGAGCCATTTTCTTTCAGTTTATTTAGAGTGTGTACGTCAATTGAATACGGGATACGAGGATATTGTCCTTCATTAATATCCATTTATACAACAGTATCGATAAGCTTGTAGTTTTTCAACTTGGCTGGTTGGAAAATAGCAGTGGAAAATATATAAATTTATAGTTTTTAGGAGTAGAAGTTAATTATATTATTGTTTTCGTTTGAGGCCTGATAAATATGTATCTTTCTTATATAAAATATAAAAACAATTAATGTTTAGTCTATGGAGTTCACAGGTCAAAGCTCAAGATAATTTTAATTGCGTTTAGCTTTTGTAAAACCTAGCTACTTCATGTGGTGACTTTTTTACTAACATAACTTTTGTGCTCTTACAATAGAAGCCTTAATACGGTACGTAACCAAACGGTCATAACTATAAAAAAGTCGATTATAAAGCAAGTTTTGAATATGTAAAATATTTTAATAAGTGAGGCGAGGTTCATAACTCAATTCATTGTTTAATATCGCTGACGTGGCATCAAGCGTCTTGCACTATGCGTCTTGTCTAGTCTGTCCAAACTTTCAACCTTTATACTTCAACTTCACTATAATACTGTTTAAAATATTCAATGTGTGGCATATTGTGAACGAACGATATACATTGCTGTTTTTATAACATCCAGTCGAGTTTGATACGCGCCTCATAAAAACTAAATGTTCCAAGCTTATAAAATTAAATCAATCACGATACTTTCTTGGTAAAACAAACAAACATAATGTTAAATAACGCAGCAATGTATTAAAAACATCAGAGATTTTCCGCAACAGTGGAAGCTCATAATTTCCAAGTCTTGGTTAATATAATAATATAGAACAATGTTAACAGCTACCAAATATTGGTGTTACTAACTTTTGAGACTGATTCGCGTAGCTTTGACAGAGGGGGTGGGTCTTAACGATGTGTGCTCTTGATAAATTAAATTTCAATTAACTTTTTATGTAAACTTAGTATGACCTATGAAATTTGTAGTAAATTTGAAGACTAAATACTAATAGAATACAACTTTTTTCTAAAGAATCAAATCAAAGTTATGTAGTAATAATAACACTTTTAGTGCCCTATAATTGTTTTATAATTAATGTAATGCCGATAGCCGACCAAACTCGTCGGCTTTATTCGCATTAAGCTGCAAACATTATATTTATCTAAGTGTCACTAGTTTAAACATGATAAATGTGCAAAATCGAAAACAAAACGTGGACCACAGAGGGCCAATTTAAAGTAGACTTGGTAATCAAAATATTTGGTTTCAACCGGCCGCGGCCGTGGTTATTAACTGTTGGAAATTATTGTGGGAGCAGATACGATATTTCATTAATTTGTTTAATTAAATTAACTACAGCAAGAGTTTTTAACCACAGGAATTGTTCGTTCAACTATGGTTTAGTATAACCACAGACTAAATTAAATCTTAATTAACCGCTGAAATGAAATTTCAATTTTTAAAAAAGTCGCGAGTGGTGGTAATTATTTGAAATATATTTGTGTTTAATTACACAACGAAAGGGTTGAAATCTTTAATTTATATTTTTCAGTAAGTTTAACGTAATAACCAATTTGGTTTACCGGTTATATACCACCGACCGGGTTGATACAATATCATATCATCACATCGTAACAAAATACTTTGAGTTACAACGAGAAGTATAGCTACATAAAGTCAGTAAGATCATAACGTTTGTATAGCAGGTGGCTGAAATATTTTAACAATGCAGAAAGTAGTTTAGGTTAAAAGCAAGAAAAGCCTTTTTCCCAATAAATATCAAAATTTTATTAATTACGAAGTCGATACAACATCTACTAAGCGATTCCATACATTCTAAAGTTCTCTAACATTCTTAGCTTTGTTGTATGAAATCCTGTATAGCATTTATCCCGCTGTTATACTAGTACGTAAATAGGCAAGCTTTAATAACACGTGCAAACAAAATATTGTATTGCATTGTAAGTGCCGCTTTTAACTCGTAATATGCAATTTACATAACGTACATATGTACCGTTTATTAAAATGTAATCATTTGAAAGGAAATCACGTGCGAACAGAATCGAATCGCACTTACAGTGCAATTCGCGGTGCGCGCCATATAACGGACCGTATACATTGGTATTTTTTTAGTGTTAATTACATAATATTGGATTCATATAATATAGTTCTACATATATTTACAGAAGAGGATGGAATATTGATGTAGAATTTAGTTATTTTTAATAAAAGAGTGATCGTGGTTAGTTATAGAAGCCGAAACTCATACCATGAAATTAATGTAATGAATACGTTTTGTATATCTTAAAATAAATAAATTTAAATGTAATATTGTTTTTATTTATGCCTAGACTTTTTTATTAATGGATTTGAAAGAAAAAATCCAAGAAATCGTCTCAGCGAAACGTTTGAAACGACTTTGTTAAAACAATTAAAAATTCTTATATAGCTAGATTTATCCGTTAATAATACTTGTATTATTTTTGATTGTTGGGATATTTTGGCCTAATCATCTAGTCATGCTTGTGTAATATTGTTTTCGGCACGATATAATGTATTGTCGGATCAAGAAACCTCTTTGAATGTTTATGTAATGTATTGATAACTTTTATGGTAAATTGTGAATAATCTTTCTATTATCATTAATTAAATTAACGGTCACATGGTGCATTCACCTTAACACGCCTCAGGGTACTCATTAAAATTTCAGCATTCCCGTTTATACTCTCTGCGAATGACGTAAATAAGTTCCGTTAACATTATGATACATTTCACTTCGAGAATATATATCATTTTATGTGTTAACGCTCCTTTGTTTTACAGTTTTTACATAAGAAAGGAATTGATGTTATTTATTGCGTGGTTTAATTAATTAAATTTTTAATTTAATTAATTAAAAATTAAAAAGATTTAATTAAATCTTTGTTTGGGCATAAAAGCTTGGCCTGTGTAAAATGCTCAATAGTCCGTTGGCTGTAAGTAGGCTGTAGGCTTTTAAGGATGTGGTTTGGTTTTTGGCAATCAATGATGATAAGTTTAAGAACCATTTTTATGAAATAAAAATGGTTATATTGTTGAATAATAAAATTTATTTTGGTGGGATTTTTGTAATCTTAGTTTGAAGCTTACGTTTTTATATCAAAATCCCAGCACGTATAACCAAATTGACTTCTAATAAATTTAAAACGCGTGTTAAGAGTATTTTGTTTGAAAAGGCATACCATAAACGAATATTTAGAGGATAGTTTAATTCTTGAGTAGCCTTACAATGCTTTGTTATTTGAATTGTAAGTCATTATTTTGTATTAATTGTATATTTTAAAAGAGCAGCTATCGAGTTTCTTGATAGTTCTTCTCGGTAGATGACTGCCTTCCGAATCGGTGGTAGTAAAAATTTACTATTCAAAAGTGTCTTATAAAGACCTACTGGAATAAAGATATTTTGAGTTTGAGTTTGGAGTGACTATGACTATCTATATTAGATTTGAATAGTTTCTCATTTATATAGTCCGTATTGTTATAATTGAAATACATAAATTTAATGGCATTCCTTTAAATGACAACGTAGTTCATAATATCTGAAATGTCAGTTTATTTTGTAATAACATCAATTACCAAATGCCTACAATTCGGAGATTGGGAAACAACATAAATACGACATTTAATAATTAAAGCACAATGAAATTTAATAGAAGACAGCCTGTTATCAGACTTGTCTCGAGAACGTTTATTATATTTCATAACAAATAAACCTTTGCTGACAGTTCACTTCAGAAATAATTTCCATTTTAATTCTCACTTCAAATGTGTGAATAAGATACGGAAGTGCATGCCACTTAGTTCTATTAGGTCTTTGTTTTATTTATCTTTACGCTCACTAGTAATAAAACTGTACACATTTTGCTAGAATTTATCTATTGTTACTCTAATACATGAAAAAACAAGCATAAATATATAATAACTATTATTAGTTCATGTGTTAGAGTAACAATAAATAAATTCTAGCAAAATGTGTACAGTTTTATTACTATAAATATAAAATATAAATTGAAAGTTTCAATATTTTAATTATTTATTGTATACATGTAGTTATTAAAATACCCTGAATTTTATAAAAAAAATAACGTACTCCAATGAACGACTGAGTTATCTCACGATTCCTGACTGTCAAACAGATGGATTTCAGGATCGATACCTGGATTTGTTAATTTAAAGTACATCTATAGATAATTCATATTCAAACTATAGATAATTAATGATCACAGTACGTCATTGAATAAAGGTTAGTACAATTTTGACTAATCAAATACTAAGTATTCAAAATTGACGATTTAAAATTGTACACGGATTGTATTACAGACTTATATTTAAGATTTCTATATACTATACTCCGGCGGCATCCTCGGAGAAGCACAACTTAGTACCGACATCCCCTTTCAAACTACGCTTGACTAGAAGCACGCTAGAGTTTCACCCTTTTGTTGTTGACATCCCCAAGTGTTGTGCTGCACGATTTGGATCATCGTTTCTCATTAAAATAGCGAGAGTGTGGGACTTCTTGAAACGCCATATAAAGAGTATATAGCGTAATTTTTCCGGGCAGCCCCAATCAACTGCATCTAAAAATGTTATACTTGAACTTAATATAACAGCTTATTAAACAAAATGTATGATTAATTTCACATTATACACATTGTTACACCGTAAGTCACTATTAATGAATGGATGAATTATTAATAAAATTGTCTAAATGCATTAAAGTATTAGTTAAATATTAAGTAAGGAGGTATCCACACGTACCGTTTGGCTCAAATCGATTCGTGTACAATACAGGTATTGTCTTAGTCGAATGCTTCAGTTCAAATTACGAGAATGTTTTAACCAAAACACAGCCTTATTAACAGTGCCATAAGAGCCATTTACCACAACGTACTTCGTGCAAACATGATATAACTTACAAGCAGGGGACTGTGTGCGGTAATACTTTAGCAATAAGGCTGTGGCTGTTGTAAAAATCGGATGGTTTCGATTTGATACACTTGGGAAATTATGATAATACACGTTTGTGATACTTGGCAGCCATTTTGTAAGATAAAACGTTGTTTATTTGTGGTGATCGAATTTGGAAATAGTTTTCTTTGGTGGATGAGTTTGAAGGTGATGTGAGCTTTGAAGTCGTCGAAGGTGCATCATTTAAATTAACATAATATGAAAAAACTGTATTGGTTTTTGAATGAATATATTATTATAAAAGAATATCTTTATATTATATTAAAGTAACAATAATATAATTTATTATAGAAATATTTAATCGATAACCACCTTGGGGAATATGTTTTGCAGTGGTGAAGTCTTAAATAATTTATAACTTTCAAAAAGCCTACACATTCGATGTTTTATAAATTAGAATTGTTTTAATATATTATACATATTAGTAAGAAACACCAAACAAAACGTTAAGCGTAGCACTGCTACGCGCTACGAGTCGATTAATGTTTCGACCCTATGTAATATTTGGTTCATATTATGCGCAAAAAATATCTTTAATTATGCTTTTTTTTCAATGATTACCCTACTTAAGCTTTATAATAAACTCTACGGAATAGCGCTACAGCGATTACAATTATATGCAACAATAAAATATCATTAATTCAGTGATGCTTTTAAATGCAGACAATGCATCTTCAATTACAAAACCCACTTGCCTAGAACAATAGATTATTTCTCTCTCTTTTAAATCCCATCTTACGGCTCCTATTGTTTTCGGGGCTCAAAAACTGATTCCACAACACAGCACTAATGCAATGCTGAAAAGATTTTCTCGGTCTATTCTGTAATCAACGTTTATTTTTTTAAATGTCTTATTTTAAATATAATTAAATAATTACCTATTTAAAAAAGATTTTAGTTGTAGCGATTTGTTTGTGTTTAAGACATGCCAGTTACCTTTACTGTACGTTTTATATAATAATAATAAAAAGCCTTTCGCTGTATTGTTTCAAGACAAGACTCAATAGATTTTTTAGTTCACTTTCATTGTACAATTTAGATATTGACTGAAAAAACATCGAGTATGGAAAGAATTCTGAAAGTAAAGTGCAGACACATAATGTCGGCACAACTTCTCTACGTGTAGTGACTAGAGCTACGTAAACCTCTAGAAATTGCCACAATTCACTCGCTCGCTAATTAACGTAATTGTTTGTATATTATGAAACTTATCTTGAGTTTCTTTAGATACGTATATTGTTTATTTTATTACTACTGGATGCCCGTTGTATTGCTTGCAGATAACATGTTGCATCCTAACATTGTTTTTTATCAATTTGAGAAAGAGAGACAGCGCTACGACGTTTAAAAACATTTGACGTTCCTATTTATACGCTGTTTTAAATATATGAAAATAAATAAATAAAAACCATTCCGGCATCGCACCCGTTTAAATAAAGATAACATCAACTTATAGAATATAGAATATATATTAGTATATAATGGTCCCACGCGATAAGAAATAATATTTCATATAGATGAACCGGTTGAATAAAAACTATCTCGAAAAACTTTTTTCCACAGTACCCAGTGTTTTTAATCTGTAATACGCGCTGTGGCTCTGGGCGGATGAACATGGCCTTAATTAATGAACTGTCGAACTGGCCGTGTTTGCATACAAAGCATTTTGACCGATTGCACGGGAATTTGTAGGGTTATGTGGTATAACAAATTTAGTTTGAGACATATACTTTATTTTGCAAACGCTTAATGTAGTAAACCTTCAAACTGAATCATTTACACAATTACGTTGATATAATGATATCGTCGTAAAAACCAGGTGCAGTTTTTTGTCTTAATAGTATGATTTTTTTTATAAAAAAAGGTGCAAACAAAATGGGTGAAGTCGCATAATCACTCACGTGGGAGTTCGTGAGTGTCTAGCCTTTTATAAATGGTACCTTTTTTTTCTTGAAGGTATTAAATTTAATTACTTATCCATTTATAATGTTATAACATTTATAATTTATGGTTTTATATAATAAACGTTGAGTACAATTCACATAATATATTTAAAATTCTTCATTGGTCCCATACAAACAAAATTCTTTAAAGATAAATAGGTTTAAAGCTTTATAAAGCCACTCACATATAAAGGAAGTTTCAATTCGAATAGTAAAGTGACTTCCGGATAGATTTTCAATTTGCCCGAAGGAATTAGGGTTCCGCGGTGAAGATGTCATCAATACACTTCCAGGTTCCGGATCTATTTCTATCAGGATAAACCTAATACGTTTACCTAGCTATCTGGTATGGATACTCCACAAAAAATATCTAATGAAAATGGTGGTGGTACGAGTACTTTACTCGGGAGAAATTATTATTAAGTACAGTCATTGCATTTAAATTGCAAAACTTATTTCAGAATAATCTCGTCGCATTATGAGATCTTTATCTCAACGTTTGAGCGTACTTGTACAAGCTTACAAATACGCTTTGGTCTATTTCGGTATCCGATATAGGGTATAGGAATTTCAACAAACTGCGCACAACACAACAATTTCTTGCATTGTATTATAAAATTCTTTTTTAAATGTATTTTTTATTTAAACTTGTCCATACAAATCGAAATAGTTCACACTGCGGTCTAGAAATGATAATTGACAAGTATGCGTTGGAGATTTATAGCGAGCGAACAGATACAATTTATAGCTTTGCGGGTGTAAATCTGCTGACACATGGGGGTGCACGCTGGCAATTTAATTAGATTCGTTCGTATATTTTTTTTAAAGATTTTGACTGAAAAAAAAATCCCTCGTACAAGTGATTATAATATATTTTCAATATCATCATTGTTGGAAGACTTTTGTTGTTTGAACGCGATAATCTTAGAACTACTTGTTAGAATAGAAATCAAATGTTAGAAAGAGTAACAAAAATGTAAAATATTAATTAAGTTGAGTAAAGTAATTAACCAATGTCTTACTTTAAGATACAGGAAGGCTTAAACCAAAATTTATGAGTAGAATAAAATAATACGACGAGAGACAGTCGCGAAATAAAGTCGTTTTACACAGGCGAAAGAGTATATTTTATTGTAGATTTGTATAAAAGGAATAGCGAAAAATAAACATTTTTTAATAGATTTTTATAAAGACGGATATTGGAATTCTAATACACAGATAAGTGGGCGTTGCTAAATCATAATTCAAAGCTAAGTGTTGGCAATATTTATGAGGTAATTAGGTCGTTGTAATTAAGACGATCTCTCAGACCCGCTCGGGTGAACATAACATAAATAAATAGCTCAGAGCTACTCCATAACAGCCCTTTAAATCCTCATTCAAGAGATTTGCGAAAGACGCTGAGATTTAGAAAGTATTTTGTTGGGTTGAAGTGAAAATTACTTTTTTCTTTGCATGTACACGTCTCCAGTAAATTTATAAAAAATCATCATAATATCGCATGGTATATATATATATATATATATATATATATATAAAACTCTTCCGTTACTGAGTGACTGACAGACAACGCACAGCCGAAACTACTGGTAGTAAAAAGCTTTTATAATCCCTAAAATCCCTAGGTCCCTGTAATCTTATTCTATGGGTTTATTTACTTGAAATTTGGCACTAACACCACATACACGTACATAGGCAAGTAAATAAGGTTGACATTATAATTGTTTCGTCCAAATTGGTTAAGGGAAAAAGTTATGGTCCATTGAAAATTTACTTCAACCACTGCTTCAAAACTTTTAAACACTTATATTGATTGATTAGTAATATATTATATTTAATTGCCTCCTTTCAGTTTTTTAGAAAAATATTTAATGTACAGACATTTAATTATTACTGTCTTATTATAAGTATAGATATTGTTAAATATGTTCTAATATAAGTTAATATTATTATTAAAACTTATGAGAGGTAACAAAAATAACAAATAACGCAGTGCGCGCGGGCGCGGTTGAAGTGTTGAACAAGGTGCTCGATAGATGGCGTTGATAAAACTCGTCATCAACCTAGATTGCGGTATCAAGATGCTTCATTGTGTAATGACTACCATGCAGTTCAAACTATCATTAATGATTAATCCTAGGATTATTATGAGTGAACACTACCCATACAATCAAGTAAAAGGAAACGAGTGAAGAGACGTTTATCGTTTGCCCACATCGAATCGTTGGATCCTGTAAAGTGTAAACCTATATCATCCCTGAGTAACACAGGCTATATATATACGAGTATAATTCCGATTGTAACAAGATTTTAGCATGTGAAAGAAAGCCCCGTCGAGATCATTAAAAACGCTATATACTTAACCAAATTAAACGTGGGCGAAGCCGCGGGCGGAAAGCTAGTATATATGTATAAAACTCTTCCGTTACTGAGTGACTGACAGACAACGCACAGCCGAATCTACTGGTAGGAAAAAGTGAAATTTGGCATGTAGGTTCCTTGAGATGTGTGGGCAAAAATGTTTCTATGATTTTTTTTATTCCTATTATATTATATTATATTATATTATATTATATTATATTATATTATATTATATTATATTATATTATATTATATTATATTATATTATATTATATTATATTATATTATATTATATTATATTATATTATATTATATTATATTATATTAAATAAATCGCTATTTAATTAGTTATTTTTCCCCACCAGTTATTTTTATACTACACAAGAGATAATATGTATGGCAAAGCAACGTTTGCCGGTTCAGCTAGTTTAGTTAAGTTAGACATTGAAAGACATTGAATAAAAATATCTTTTTATTTTTTTATAAAAATCTCTAGTTGAATTTCTTTTTTGTAAGAGACTGGAAACCATTTTACACGAAAGGAACAAATTAAAATATTTGAGGCACATGAGTGGATCCCAAAAAAATCCAAGGATAAGTTAACTGAGCTTTAATTAGAATAGAATCACAATATTTTTTTTTATAATTTACTTAAAACTGGACCGATATGTTGTTAACGAGAAAAGACCCTTGTCTGAGTCGTCGGCTTCCTTCATATGGGGACTATTACGTCACATAGGTAGGCTGGCATGAATCTGTAATATACAGAATATGGTTAATAACAGTTAGTGTATTGATATGAATATAAGCCAAAACTACAAATATACAAACAAAATAATCCAACAACATTTAAGCCATATAAATTATGAAAGCAATTTCGAATATTTTAATAAACAAATAAATTGTACGATTGAATATATATTTACGAATTGAAATCTAAACGAAAGTTTCGGAATAAAATACGTTGTGCATTTCTCGTATCAATTAAATGCATATTTGCTCGCATTATTTGAGTTTGCATATCATAAATTTTGAAATAAAAACCGACTCGACGGTAATAACATAATGTAAACAGAATGAAATATTTGTTAACATATTATGTTTGAGAACTCAAATGAGAAATGAATGTGAGGTATTGAGTTTTGGATTTTTTATGAAAACACTAGGCGATATTCCACTTTTCCGCGTGAGTTATAAAATATAATTTTGATATTTTGAAAGACAGGTTTTATTTCTTTTTGTCTTTTTGAATGGTTTCAAAACAATTTTCGACGAAATTGTGGGCTCATCAAAAGCAAAGATTTCTAAACGCTATACTATAGAATCTTCTTTTTATGGGTACGTCCCCTTTCTGATGTCGCCACGCTTCTGAACAATATTTGGTATTTTAATTAAACCATTGCCACTTTGCTTTGTATGAGTTGAAGTAATTCATAATTTTCCGTAACACGTGTTTAAAATATAAGAGTTACCGTAATAAAGATGGCTTGAAGTGTCGGTTCAATTCTGAACTGTGTCCGCGAGCGCAATTCAAAGCCACTGAGCTTGTGGAGATTAAGACAAAGTCCATCTGAATCAGAGACTCACTAGAGGGCGCAGTAATTAATTAGTGGTGACATGAGTAATTATACATTACATAGTTTGCGTGCGGAAACGTGCTAAGGTGCGTACCATTGTGATTAAAATAAGGTTGGTGATGTACAGTGACCTTAGTCATATTACTTCCTGTTTGGTGAATTATTTTGTCTTATTTACATCAATTACATAAGTTTTACATATTAAAATAAGCTTACTTCTCTCGTTTTAAAAAAAATGTGTAATAAACTCACGTCAAAAATGTTTGTAATGGAATTATATAATTATCTTTTTTTAAATTGAAGTCGTAAATCGAAAGACATTAAAACTGCAAGTAAGCTTTATTTTGATTATCTGATTTATAACCGTATGCGATATAAAACAGGATTTCCTGTAATGGTTTGTACTGGGCAACTTAAGCACTGGGTTATATATGTAAAATATAATGTAATAAAATGTTTAATTTGGTAATAGTCTGTATCTCCACAAAGTCTTAGATATTATCAGTGTATTCTAACTTTACTAACCGCAGGCTCTCAAAGATTAGTTTATAGAGTTACGACACAGTAACTCAATTTAAGTCAGTAACTCAATTTATGTAAACATTTTCATATCAGATTTTCAATTCAAAGGCAAGCCACGTATTTTATCGTTACTTTGAGCCCAATTTACAACCAAGGTCACCCATTAAATAGCTACGACATTTAGTGTTTGATTTTTTTTAGGGATTACATTTTTTATGTATGATTTTCTTAACTAAATTGTTATCGTCTCTCTCCCTCTCTACTTTTAGCAAGTCAGATCAAGATACTATTAACAAAAATATTGTTTTATTATTATTTTTATTACTTAATTGTTTATTGGATGAGAAAGGTTCCGTCGAATATATAATATATTGTTTTAATTTAACCTTTAATGTTACTCACACCTTAATAATTATATCAAAAACATTCTGGACCTAGGCTATTAATGTGCAAAAACCAGTAAATGTTAGGTTACTATACAAGTTATAAACTGTAACAAAGGCCAACGTTTCCCGCATTCAATTTTGTCCGCTCATGTATACCGCCTTAATTAAACATTAAGCTGATGATTTAGAGCGCCACCTACTGGCAAATACTATGTAATCAGTTTTGTATCATTTCAAAACATTTAAGATTACAATCGCACTGCGACTTTGTTGTTTGCACGCGACTTTACTGACAGTGGAAGTTTTCACTTTTTATTAATATATTTTTTGTTGATATATGGTCGCCATATATTCTGTGCTTTTAATTTGATTTGACCTTTGTCGGAATTGAGGAATAGAGACACTTGGATGTGACAAATTTGAAAAGACAATAACGCATTTATGTACTTCTGACAATATGAGGATATAATTTTAATGAATTCCGTTATTGAAATGGACACCTTTTTGGTATTTAAGAAAATTCAAAATGAATAAATACTGCTGTGGGTTTCACCACCGAATTACACTCATTTAACAAATTTCCTAGCGACATAAACCGTAGGTACATTATATCCTAATAAATTTAAACGTAAATTGCTCGTAACTGTACAAGTACAATTTAGCAAAGTTAATGACATTGCGATTGTACCGTGACAAACGACTTATGCATCTGAGTTAACTAGTGGACGGAGTCTGACCATCCATCATTGTTGGGCGAAACAAAACATACTGTAGATACAACTCCGTCTGCTCGATTAATCAACCTGTATATTTAAGGTTGTCTACTCACAGATGGGTTTAATAATTTAAATATTATGTTGCAATACAATATATAGTAAACTTATGTAAAATAATAATAAAAAAATATAAGATTTATTGACGGTTATTACATCAATTAGGTTTCAACCTAATCACTATTAAAATCTCATAATTATATATTTTAATACAAATACTATTATATATATACATTAAACGCATAGTTCAAAGATTTTTTTTATGAAGGTAAATTAGTAAAGCATCGTTCGTTCCAACAATACGCACTTGTGTTCATACTGTATGAGTTAAGTTTATAAAAAATACTTATAAGCACTCGTATATAAAAGCCTTAACTGTAATTATTAAATTCGATTAAGTTGGTATTTCTAGAGAAGGTTTTGCCAGTTCAGAAGCAGTGCTTCCGTCTAAGACATTCCGGCTCGAACACAACAAGAGAAATGTTTTATCATTTATATTAGACATTTATGTCTAATTCGTGTTATATTTTGACATTTGAGTTTATTAACATTTTTATGTCTAGATTTAATTATTTAAGAGTAAATACAGTTAATTAAATTATTTGTAGAGATTTTATAAGGGTGAAAACAAATATTAGTTATACACATAAATTATAGGTTGTGATTTTGGTTTGTGGAAATAAATGCCGAAGTCAAAAACGTGGGCTTAATACAAGTTTCTGATACGAACGAGTAACCGTTATTTTTTAGTACTCGCATCAATTTTTATTCAGATGCATTTTTAGATCGGTGAGTTATAATAGAGATAATGTGGCACTAGCTTCGCCCCGGGGTTATCTGTCATAAATGTTATTTCTGACGTTCGTTTTCTTAATAAAACTATAATTGACAACTTAACACAATGCAATACAGTTTAATTGATCTGCATTGTTTAATATTGGGTTCGTCCTGATAGCAATTGTATCTTAGGGCTTATTTTGTTGTAAGCCATTTTGTAGGCAACGTCACCCAAAAGTTTATATTAAAATAAACCAGATTTTTTTGTATTATTTACTTCGTTATATAATTGACTTACAAGCACAGTAGTTAAATATAATTATATATTATATAATTATAGTATACTCTCGTCAGGCAAGGTGTCAAGAACCTCCGGTCTATGTGCGAAGTGCTCTCAAGTTGAGCACAACTGTTGCACGGTGTCATTATATACTCCTTTTAATTGTAGCCCTCAGGGCGATAATTAATAATTACAAGCGTACAGTTGCTAAGGATATAAAGTCACCTTATATAATATACCCGAACGAGTCGCTTTTTATGGTTATATTCGGTTACTAATATATTTTACACAATTTACTGTAGTTTTTTCATTTATGTCTATTCTATGAAACAAATTATTCCAAAATAATACCTAGGGCTGTGCAATTACAAAACTCATTTATTATAACCGTTGACACTCAATAGCGACAGCCGAAATGGGCCATTTAATAAAATATACGGCTCGTATTTATAATTATGAATATACCGCGCGCATGCACCGAGTACGGGAGTGGGTTTCGACCGGTCATTATGAATAAAGCTAAGCGACGTTGCCACACCGCCGGGCCAAGTGATTAATGGATTCCACAGATGCGGGAAGCGGGGGTCTAGTGGCTTGCCGTTTGCGACAGTATGCGTCCTGCGCAACTCCGATATACACGTTACTTAGGTGATTTGATTTTACTATTTCTACTTAGTTAATAATTCTTTATTGGTTTACACACAATGGCGGATTCTACACAAAAACGTAAGGAAATGAAAGAGCGCTTCAATGCACGATTGCGTGAGTTAACCTCTATGAAAGGTCAAAATACACAAATATTATCGAAAAAAGCGTACCAAGAAACTATAGAAAAAGTTAAAGCGACTAAAAAGAAAACATCGAATAAAAGACCTGAAGACTATCAACGTTTGAAGAGGTATGACGTTCTCACTATTGGTAATATCGAAAAGTTAATTGTGCCTGTGAAGCAAACTGACTTAATTAAATTTTACGTACATACAGAAGAGGTTTACCAAATTATAGATGAAACACACACATCAATGGGTCACGCAGGCAGAAATAAAATGTCAACAGAATTGCATTCGCGTTTTAAAAACATTACACGCGAAATGATTAACATTTACATAGAACTGTGCGAGACATGTCAGAAAAAGCCTAGTTCTGGTCTGAAAACTAAACATGCGAGCAATCAAGATTACAATACAAGGTGTCAAGTAGAAATAATAGTAATGGAAGCAGATAATGGGTATTCGCATATTCTAATTTATCAAGACCTAGCCACGAAATTCATTCAACTTCGCCCGCTAAAATCTCAAAGTGTGATAGACATTGCCGATGCTCTCTTGGATATTTTCACTGTATTTGGTGCGCCGTGTATTCTACAGAACAGTGTAAGTAGGGAGTTGGCTGATGATATCGTTAAACAGTTGTACATCACGTGGCCACAGCTAAAAATGGTACACGGACCAGAAACCGAGGCATACGATCTCGTATCTGATGTGAAAAAAAGATTGAAAATCTGGTTAGGAGGGAATACCAAAAAATGGACAGAGGGGCTGCGATTTGTTCAATTATTAAAGAATTCAGACGATAGTTCAGACAAAACGCCATTTGAAGCCATGTTTGGGATAAAAGCTCGCATAGGCTTAAAGTCGCGATTACCTGAATACATGCTTCCTAATATTAATACAGAAGAAGATTTGGAGACTTTCATGACAGCAGGAGAAGTGCCCGTTTCTGTTCCCGATTCTCATGATCAAATGAAATATGAAGATAATAGAATCAATCTAGAGTTACCAGGCCCGAGTCATGACCAACTGGGTTTTGATAATATGGACATAAAGATTGAAGACAACATGATTATGAAAATGGACCACGACGCCTTAGAAGAGTTGTCATAGAATGCTATACTTATTTAATAAAATATTCAGTAACGCATATGGTTTTACTAAATTGACCTGTTAAATTATTTATTTTTATAGATAAAATTAGATAGTGTTGTGACCATATAGTCGCACTATTTCAATTTCAGCTTGTTATAATTTAGAGAATATGAAAAGCAAACTCATACAAATCCATATGTTTATTTCAGTTCTGGAGATCGTTAGGCTTGCACTTCAGACATAAACAAGCTAAGTCCCTTGAGGAACGCTTGAACGAGGCTAACGCTTATTCTTTACTACTCGATAATATTTCGCACAACATTTATCATATGTTCTTTAACCATAGTAATACTCGAAGACGCGACGGGCTGAGGCCAAATCTCAAGTGTCAATGTTATAGATATATATAGTACAACTAAAATATTTGTTTTATTACACGTATCCTTTAACTGTTAACCGTAATTATCTATCAAATATGATTACTTACGATTTTGTAATTTACTAATTATTACTAACTTGGCTCGCTGTATGTAGTTGTATTATAACTGAATCGCGAATTTACTGAGGAATTTGGAACAGACACGAGCAGGTCATTTGAGTTTAGGTGTCATGACATACAGCACCTACACTTCCCATTTATATACATTTAAGAGTTTTACTAGAAAAATATCTACGGATGTGGCAATAACCTCCCTGGCCTCATTCATACCTCGGAGCGGTAATGAGATACGTTCAATGTGTGATTTCGTTGAGGCTTGTTTCTAAGTCGAGATGAGACTTTCAAATGTAGACCAAAATATACCTGTTTTGACATGTTTACTTTGTGACGAATTTAACCGTATTACAGATGGTTAATTTATTTAGTGAAACGTTTTTATTAAGGATAACATGAAATAAAATGAGGATGTAACTTTATTAATGTATTAAATATACTAAACAATCATTAATGTAGTTATTGCTAAGAAATTTCACATCGACTACTCAAAAACGTATGTGAAAATGAAAGGTGTGAATGTGAATATTTCGGTGGTAGTCGTTATAAGGAACTGTTGTTTCGAATTCAGAACATAAAAAGAGTAATCTGTCAAATCAAAGTGTAGTTTCTCACAAAGTCCGCGAAAGCCTGAATGTGTGCAGATTCCTACGCGCTTAAAATATTACTCGTCCTCAAATGGGGTTCGTGTTAAAAGCGTTTCGCGATAAAAAGAATGATACAATTTTATAAGCTAATAATAGATCAGTAAATTATGCTTCTTTAGTATTTTCTGAGAGAATTTTTACATAATCCCAATACCGTTAATGATATAAACAGGTTTATTTTTTTTTATTTTGTTCCGCTAACTTTAGTAACGCCAACTACAATTGTACAGTTTTTTATGTAGAAATTGTAAATACAATCATATTATGTAACAATACTATTCTCGTTACATCTCTGTAAAACACAATAGTACTATGATAACTAAAAGTATACTTTCCACATGGTGTTTCGTTCGTTTAAATCACACGCACTTAATTTAATTATTGACAATGTGGTTCTTTCTCAAATCGAATGACAATTGTCTTTCCGCACAGACCAGTGTCAATATATGTTAGCGAACAAAACTTTGTGGTCTGCGCAAATCTGCGTCTATGTCTTGTACTTTATGTCAGTGACGTGTCACGTGACCCCCGGGGGAAATCTCGGCTCGGGGGTGGGATTACAGGCCTCGGTACGTCAATTCGATGCCGCGCTCGTGCATTTTACATAATCACTTGCGTGTCCAACCTTCCTTAATGGTATTGCTTTGTTTTTACGCGTTCTTTGATTAATGCGACTCTATTTAATATTTGATTCTGGTATTATTTGGAAGTGTGTTTTGTTTTATCGTTAAACTCAATACTGGTACTTGTAAACGAAAGGATTTATATATGTTTAAATATATAAGTGAATATGCTCACATTCCATATTCAAATTTTAACAACGAATATGTATATATACGGATATCAGAAAAGTTTAAACAAGATAATAAAACAAAGTTTACGAAGTATATCCCACAAAAATTATACATTGAAAGTATTAGTAGAATGACATAGCAATTGGTCAGTATGTAGATCTCAACGTCCCAAACCTTTCGCATTTTTCAAGCGTTTAAATTATTATAACCCTTTCGTTACACGACAAGCATCAAACTATAATAGTTTCCGATAACAGTTGTTTTACTGCTTTACCTATGCAAGACAAACCGTAGGACACAACATGTATTCAATTATCCGCCGCCATAATCCGGGTTTATCCGGCATCTATCCCAATTAATAGCATAATTACTACACGGCGTAATCAATTTCAAACGCTACTGTGTTATGGACTTATGTTGTGTACCAATACAGTGAGAGCCATAATAATGTCTCTTCAGCTGCTGTAGCAATCAAAATGTATTATAAGCTTAATTGAACTTATTGTTCGCAAAAACTAAATTGAATTGACGTAGTCGTGTTTCTGATAAACATGAGAGAGACACATATTCGAAAGATATTAACATAGGCTCGCTAATCTTTTTTTACCAAGTGGTTTGTATGTACTAATAGACGAACTACTGTAGTCTATTTAACAAAAATATGTTTATCACTATGCAATTTCAACTGATTACTGAAGTGACATAGGTCACCAAACGGTTTGCTGGACTCCATATTCACAACCACTTGATACAACTGATCAGATAATCAGTATTGTAACTATACATACTTGGATAATAACCAATAACTAAACAAAATGTGACTTCTTGTAATGCCATTAGGTTAACAAGAAAGAGAACAATAGTGGACCGAAGCGCTGCTAACTAGCATAGTGCAAAGTTAAAAATATATATAGTATGATACTTATGAAAATCACAGACATTTTGCGTGTATAAGTTATAATTATCGCAACAATTCATTTAATACAATGTCGAATTGTTAGAGATAAAAGCAATAGCTTATTGTGTGTTTAACGAATGGCCTAATACATTTATTAAATATAATAACTCTTGTTAAGATGTAGCAAAACTCATTTCACGCCCCTGTGCGTTGCGTTTACATTGCTAATTGTGTTTCTGCTAACAAACATACTATATGAAATGTTTATAACAAGGTTTAGTATTAGATTGTGGTTTGATAATTAAGATTGTTTCAATTAAGCTTTTACAACGACCATAAATTAATATATTGCCTTTACAGTAGTTCAGTATAATAGTGAATGAAAGATGTTTCTACAAATAATATATTAGCAATACATCAGCCCAGGGTAGTATGGTTTAAGATGCCGTGAGTGTGATGCGGAGCAGGAAACGGCACGGCATACGCTAGAGTAAAGTCCTATATGGTCACAGCATAGGTGTGATTTAATCACGGTGATTGGGCATGACCTTAGTCTACCCAGTGTGGTTTAGAAAATATTAGACAGTAGTGAAATGTGGAACTCAGTAGTATAATTGTGAAAGAGTTATATCTATAAAGGAGTCTGAGGAGCGTCTGAGAGAACGCATCTCCACAAACCCGACTGGTAGGAAGCGTAGGAGGCGAGTTAATCTTTTGCTTTCAGTTCCATAGAACCTTTCCTGTTTAGTGGGTTGACTCCCACATATCCCCGTGACCTTTAGGTTGCGTTGGTTAAGTAATGGTTTAAGTAAATCAACTTGGCTGTGTTTTGCTTGTAATTAAATCATTTCGAATCGACGTTGCAGAAACTGTGCTATACTATAATCGTATGTCACATAATTGATATTGATATTATTTGATGACGTATGTGTATGATTTATTAACTACGTATGTTTACTTTGGTATATTTGACTGTAATGTTTCAGAAACAAAATATTATACCGAGATTGAGGAATTGGGTACAGGTATAATTTAAAATATATTTTAACAGTTTTTGGCTACGAACACATTCTTATGTGTATAGATAATATCAGCTACATTTTGCTTTTTTTTTTAAATAGATATACAAACATGGTTACATGCACCAAAACCCACCAGGGGGATTAAACTTGGTGCCAGCTATATTTGAGATAATATGATGATAATAAAAAGTAAGTTATAACAACTTTTTTCTAAATGTAAACATGTCAATTAATATATTGTGCTGAAATATTGCACACAAAAGAGGTTTTAGTCAATCTCGTCAATTAAACCTGTATAAATAATAATAATGAATAAAATTTCTGGTAATTAATATACCAATTTCTTTCTGAAAACTAGGCGAAATAAATAATTATTTGAAATGTGTTTTAATTGCAACAGAGCCATATGAAAAATGGGGAAAGGCAAGCTGAATACTGCGTTTTAAATACATGAAAATTTATTTTCGTTGAATCTGTGTAATTAAGTTACCTTTGAGATCTAAGGGCATAATTAAGGACCAAGGGAGACGGAGTGAGATAGGCGATAATTCTCCAATTTAACGAGCGAGATGGAAATATGTAATAGGTTATTTTTATTAACTGTCCGACAATTACGGTTAAGAGATTTACTTTTTGCAATTAAAATATGAGTTAATTAGTTTTATGTTGTTCATTTTTGTATTTGCATATTAAAACGAGGGAAAGCAAACATAATTGGTTCTTACGGAAACGTGTACTTGTCTGAAGATTTTTTACTGCCATAAGGGTGAGACAACACATTTTGCCCAATCAATTTCGTATGAAGAATCGTTATTGATTGAAGCTTAGCTAAGAATATAAGGTTTAGCTGACTGAATATTTATGTCTTAGGAAACCCTAAAATGTAAGAAGGGAAATGCGTTAATTACACAAACTAAATCACGTACTGACATGTCACCGTGGAGACGACGAGGCTATGAGAAAAGCAGATATATTATTTTAATAAAAAGTAATAATACTTTTTATTTGGTACTTTTTATGGTAAGATATAAATCTTACCTAAACTTAAGTCATTAAAAAAACTCAGATTTTCCGACGCCCTCATAGTCGCCAACCAAACCAATTGCAAATGCTTACACAAGGTAAAGTTGTAGAGGACTTCAAGTAAACAGCTCTAAAACAAAATGGATCACTAATAATAATAACACCCACCACATCATGACAGTAATAAATAAAACACAGTTTCAGTATGTAAAAGAATTTGCATACCTTGGCCAAACAATCTACGCTAGGAAATCCATACTAATATTATAAATACGAAATTAACTCTGTCTGTATGTATGTAACGCTTTCACGGTTTAACTACAGAACCGATTTCGATGACATTTGGTATGGTGGACTAAACTTTAGGAAACAATAATCCGAGAAATTTAAAGCGCACGTAAAGGGTATTTTGGTTGAAATGGTATGTGCCGGCAATTGGCTAAGCATCGGGACAGTTCAATTCTTGAGTAGCCTTACAATGCTTTGTTATTTTAATTGTCAGTAGCACATTTTGTATCAATTGTTTATTTTAAAAGAGCAGCTATCGAGTTTCTTGCCGGTTCTTCTCGGTAGATGACTGCCTTCCGAACCGGTGGTAGTGTAAAAATTGACGATTCAAAAGTGTCTTTATAAAGACCAACTTGAATAAAGATATTTTGAGTTTGAGTTTGAGTTTATATACGAAAAAGGGTTGATGGGTTTGAAAGTAGGGGGCAAAAGTTTGTATGATAATTTCACTAGGACTCTGGCATTTATAAACCGATCTCCCAATTTCATTTTGTATTTAAACCACGCGGACTAAGTCGCAAGCAAAAGCAACTAGTTTTCTATAAAACAAATGAAGTGCAAATGGGCTGGTCACATCACAAGAAAGCCGTTGTGTTTCGTTGTGTTACTTATTACTATGCTCATTATGACATAAATACAATTTAAAATTATCGTCAAAGACATTTAATTTAAAATTGTCGCGCATTTTATAGCCCAACTCTTAGAATCTCCCCGAGTGCGGCGGTATCCTGATTTATGTGGAATCCATATAAATGCAATCTGCTTAATTGGCACTAAGCGATAACGGTTCTTGAGAGGAATCCAACTTTCCGAGAAGATTAGCTTGATTAATTTTTATCTTTAACCCCGAGTTAACAATAGGAATACGTAGGTAATTGAGTTATGCACGATTCTAAAATCAACAACGGAACCTTATCAGACTTGCTTAAACGCGAACGACTTGGCTTTGAGTTGAGATTTTAGTATATATTTGTAATATTTAATCGAACATACGTTTTACATATGTTTTTGACATATTATGAGCAATCGGGGAATTTGACAATTTTCCTTTTAAACTTAACGATATACTTTATAATTTCATAAATTATAAAGTATATCGTTAAGTTTAAACAGTATCAACGCTGTGTTCGTGTTTGTGGCATGTTTCAGAAAATTTCGCATGTTCAACGGGAGTTAATTTGAAATTTTTAAACCTTGCTTCAAGTAATACGTTTTAACCATTCGTGGCAAGTTGAAATACCTTTAAGATTATTACATTAATTTGATAAAGCCGAGCTGCTAAAATGATTGTTACATACACGTGCGACTCTGTATGATAATGATTCTGAGACTATTAACTACTTCATCTTCCTTAACAACTTCTTTCTTCTCTAATTAAATAGAATAGGTGTTGAGGCGGTAATCAGGTATTAAAAAACTTAGTCACATATAAGTATTTATTATTATGGTTTTATTTTTGTATACTTAGGAACTTTATAAATTCTCCCAATTAAAATGCCATACATAAACGGTAAACAAACAAATTGAGATACAGCGACCGTCATTTGAGTGTACCTGCGTCGCTCGTCTGCCGAAAATAATCCCCAGTTTGTTTTGAATGAAAATCGAAAAAGAATCTCGCGTTCATTAGGGAAGGGTGTAAGTTACGCGGGGGACATATGGGGACTATTCTGTTGAATACGCCGAGCGAAATTCATATGTGATATTTGATAATATAATATGTTAGGAGTAAAAAAATGCAGTAATTGTGGGATACGGTATGAAAAAAAAATCAAACAGATATGTTTTACGTTACAGCAAATTACCTACATGGTTTGAGATTTTTCTTTTAAAAAATGAGGAACTCTCGATTAACAACTTTTAGTTGATTATTGTTTTTAGCCTAAATGATTTTTAAATACGATTTCCGACACGGACTAATCAATGCTATGTTGGGAGAGCAGCAGCTACAATTTTAGTTAAACCACTTTTACATTACACCTTAAATCAGACCTAGAGTTTGAAGAACGAACCACAAGGAAGGCAGGTAAGTAACAAAACATTGAAAGAGATGGTAGAATTAGCGTCATGGTTTACGTTGCCTTACCCACAATAATGAATCATTTGCGTCAAACAAATAAAATAATAAAAAACGATAATTAGGTTTAATATTATAACTCCATGATAACGCGAAACCTCGTACAGCCTAAAAAACTATTTTAACTATACAGGAACTGCAATTAGAAACCACTCACTTTGTTCCAAATGGACTAGCATTTTTTTTTCGAAAATTTGGAGAAATTTAAATGATAAAAAGTTTTTTACCAAATGAAATGGCAATGAATAATGTTTAATATTTTGATTAAATAAATATGTCACATTAAAACAATTAAAACTTTTCGGTAAAAATCGGCAATTGTTAAATTGACGTTCCCAAATATCCAGAATGCACGGAAAAATATAAATACGCAATGTCACGCTTAAATATCGACACCTTACAGAATAACCTGCCGAGCCATTTTTAATTTGTACTTGAAGTAAAAACCTGAGGGCACATGAGATGGAGGCCTCGCGCTAAAATAGAGGAAAAAAGGCATTTGTTTTGACAGAACGAGGGTTTTTGTGCAAAATATTATCTGCCGAAAATATTCAGGCGAAACGTAAAAGGGTAAACACACAATCATCGTTGACAGATGGGACTTTACGTGTAATGGATCTAGGTTTTGGGCTCTTATGCTTTTTATTTAAACGTCCGCAAAATCCTTCCATTTAAATACTGATGAATACATTATAATTTTATGACAACGATGTCTTGTCTTGGCTGCGTGTTAGAACTAAAGATTTAGGACCCTCAAAGCTGTACTCAAAGTATTATTAAAAATAATAAATCAAATTGCTTTTATCTAAAGTGAGCATCAAAGAAAAAGTATACAAATAGACATATATGTATATTATTTGATGAATAGCTAAGTAAATATTGGCAATTTGTTTTTAATTACGGCTTATCGTTTTTCGATATTATTTTTCCGATTTCATCTTTAGACTTTATATTTTTCGCGTCATTTAAAATTTACAAACCGATAAACACCATTGGCTGATATTCTCTATATAAATTCTCAGTTACATTCAAGAGAATCCTTGATCTAGTAAAAATGTTATCTCATAAACTACAAGCTGCACTTTCCAACATTTTTCAAGGACTAGATAAACGAATATCATATATTTATATAGAGTGACATTGAACAAATCCTTGTTGAAATACAAGGTTCCAATCCGCCATTACGCCCACATGTCAAACACTGTGTATTCAGGTAGATACGATGTCATAAAGTATTGACACGAACGGCAAAGTGACATTTTAAAATCCGGTCTTAATATTATAACTTCAGGTAATATGTTTTATGAGGGTGTTCATTTAAGGCTGTTCAAAGACAATCATTACATTGGACGAAAGATCTGTACTAAGTTATTGGGCTTCACTGCTAAGCTTTTAGCACGTCGTTCATTATTTCCCAATAGTATACATAATATATAATTAAATTGATAATAAGGCAATCAAAACTATAAAAATATACGATAGCTATTTAAATAACCAAAGATTGTACAAAAAAATAATGTTCATATCTATTGAATAATCTATGCAATAACTATTTAGTGTAGTGTAAGTCGAAGCAGCGGGATCCTGCAACCTTGTTCCGAGGCCAAGGTTTATCGCTACGAGCTTTTATTATTTTAAATTATTACTTCAGATTAGAATTCATTATAAACATTAATGCACTAGATTTATGAAGTAAAATTAAATGTGATTTTTAGTTTGAATACAGGTTAAATATTTGTTGTGTTAACTTAGCAACGTTAGTAGTTAGTTTCACCACAGGGGTCCTTAGATTAAACTGATTTTTGTTAAACAATTTTGAATGTATAAAAACTGAAAATTAATATTATTTCAATAGAAATAAACATAGTATACGTTCTTATATAATTCTTGTATATTTTATGGTATGACAACGGACATCGATTCCGACTACAGAGCGTCTTTGATTTAGATATGTTATCACTTCATTAGACATTTCAACTAAAACATTGCTTCTCAGCTGAGATTGGAATAGACGAGGTCGCGTATAAGTCAAACTTAAGAACCTCGAAGAACATCGAATATAAAACATTTCGCTAATCCTTAGTAAGCGTACAAATAGAACAGGTCAACTTTAGCCTCTGTCCCGATCAATGTTCTACGTTGAGCTGGATACTAAGTAGCCAGCACTCGGCGCTGCACTCAGCGCTCAGTCCGTGCTGAGCGACCGCTAAGCTCTTTTCCCCGTTCTGGTTTTATAAAACTGTCTAAATTCCTGTACAAATGATATTGGAATTCATGGATGTGGCATATGGGTAAAACTTTAAAGATTTTTAAACGTTGAATTACTAATACTTTTTAATGTCAAATGTCAGTTTTCGTCTGAGCGTAGATACAATTTAGAGTAAATAAGTGTTTATGATCTGGCTTTCTTAACGCAAATGGTCGCTGATACGTGAAAAGATATACATTAGTTGTACATGTACCATGTTTAAACATCTTTGATGTTTTGCGAATGTTCGCCCACACAGATTCAAAAGGTTTAATAAACTACATATAATTAAGTACATAACTAAAACAAACAGGGTGAAATTACTGAACTCAAACAACAGCACATGAAAAAGGTCGACAATGGTCGCAAACAATACGCCCTTTTTAATACTTAACCCGTTTTTTAAGCAAATATCAAAGCATGCTGGGGTCTAATTAACCCTAGGTCGCCTAGATTGCCACGGGCTAATAGGGTTGCGCGTTTGGGTACTGTTTATAATGTTTGGTTTATGTAAATATGAGTATATTTTACATTGTTTTAATAACGCCATGTATTTATTACACATTGAGGATATAAAGCGTAATTTTATACATAACAATTTTTTATGAATCGAGTCAAATACTTGTGAAATGTCTGCTTTATGTACATAATGTTGAAACGTCAAAGTGACAAGCAAATATCTTGAATATGAGGGAGTGGTCTTCCGCTGTTGAGGTTAGTAATATTAAGAATATTCGGGAACGCATATTAGAAAACCAGCCTGATAAATACAGGATTTTATCATTCTGGTTAACTAATATTTGAGATTTTTTATATAATAAGTATATAATTATTATTTTTTTTGTATTTTTAATATGCTCATTTAGAACATTTAGAGACAAACCCTAGCTTATTAAATACAATGAATATTATGAATTATTCCTTAGAATGCGGAGTGCGTGCCCTCCGGCCCTCAGTCGGGGCGGGCGTCTTTGACAGATGACATTATATTATTAAATAAACCGTAATCATTTCACATAACTAGCTTTTTGTTGCAAACTCCGTCTGAATTGAATGCGGAAAATAATTGTGAGGACTACAATTATAGTTAGCTACTACATTCGCTAGGCTGCTAGGATTTGAATTCATTTCTATAAGGCAGACCTTAGAACAAACAAATTAATGCAAACTTAGAAGTTGTTTAATATTATCATAGTTATGTTAATTTAAGAATTCTAGATGGCCACAGTACAGAGTTACAATAATATTTTAAATGATTAACTGTGATCATACTCAGAATTCTCTTTCTAAGAGAGTATTTTTCATGTCGACAGTGGTCGAAAACAAGAAAATTTGGCTTAATTTATTGGCTGTTTTTTGGGAGTAAAGAACGTATTAAGTTATCAGGTCAGGTACTATTGTGCTTTTAAAAGGGTTAAGATCACTACATTATTACGGTTTTAGTTTTTAGAACCAATAAAGCAGTCCCGAAACACACATACCACTAAATAATAACTTTTAGTGAGTATTTTATCATATGAATGTTCTTTGATAAATAATAAACAACTTCCTAAGAATATGGAATAAGACTTCCTAGAATGAGACTTCTCACGCATTCAAGTCAAAGTGAACTTTGTAAGTCTTATCCATATTATTCACATATTCGCACATCTGTTCTCAGTCTGGTAGCCGAATGAAATTTTAGTAATTCGGTAAAGCGAATGCAAGGTACAGAACCCCGCGGGATCTTTTTACAATCCGTGCTTTTGTTTCGAAGTCTGTTTCAGTAGGAACGACCAATATCCCAAGATACCTCACGTTTCCATTGTGCGACCAATGAACCGAGTATTGGACGAAATTCAGAGCTCATGTTAACTGGATTTTAGTTTTGTAAAATACATTATCTTTGTTAGAGAAATGGTTGCTTGATTGAATGTTATATTAGTATGCAAGGACTATTAATATACTGCATATCACGATACAAAAATGCTTATCAAATGTTGCCCGTAAATGTTTGGCATTCGGTCTTGTTTAACCATTGCGCCAACTGAGTAATAACTTAGAAACAAGTAAAAATATTACATATAACTCAGACATACTGTCTACCTAAATAACTTTATTATTAAAGGTTTAAACTAAGAGTTGTTTTATGTATTGGACATCTTGGGTGCAATTCGGTTACTTTACCAGTCCAAGTTTCAAGGGAAGTTTATTGAACTGTCAAAAGCAAACGATTTCTTAACAACATTTGGAACTGTTCTACGAACGTCTGTTGTCCGTTGCTAAACATAACTCTATCTAAATCAATAACCTGTTACCAACATAAAGCGGTATTTAGTATTTTTGTGTATATTGTAAAAAATTAGTCAAGGCTGAGCTAAGCTCGCCAACAAGCTCGCTGAGCTGTAACCTCCAGGGAAACAGTTAGATCCAATTCGAAAAAATATATATTTAAAAGTTAGATGGTATCATAACTCTTTTTAAGAATAACTCTAGAATTATAAAACTTGAAAAAAGAGTAACTCCATATTTAAAGACCGAAATAATTGTATCTAGTTTACTACAGCAGTTGTTTAAAGCTCTATCAAGCAAAGTTTATGAAATAAGCGTAAAGTTTTCACAGCTGGTTGAGCAAACTAATACTAACAAAACGATTAAAGTGAGTTAGAGTGATTATTGTTATAAACATCGGTGTGGTCACGTACCAGTATAATGCGACTAGACTGCTCCGACTTGCAGATTTATTGTTTATTGTATTGCTTCATATTCTGCTTATTGAGAATTGTATTGACTATAACAAGTACTTTGCATAATACACTCATCTTACAAAAGATGCGTTTTGATTTTTATTTCTAACTTGCGGTGTATTGTAGCGAACAACAGCCAGTTAGCAAAAAAACTCAACGTAATATTATTGTAATATTGAAACTGAACTCATGAATACTTCTTCCATGTTTCAAAAAGCTTTCTATTTTTTAATCACCTTATACGCAATATTCATAAGATATATCTATATATATATAGTTATAGAGAGTTACTTAATTCTGAATAGGTACTTGCTTTGTTGTCAGTAATAAATAATATCTAACATATTCATTGGTAATGCAAAACGTATGTTGACCGGAATCCTCTAAAAACGTGCATATTAAATTTAATCAAAGTTTAGCTTACACAAATGATTTATCGTTTCATTCCATAAACGATATTGAAAATTAAATTAACCCACAATTAATGAAATAACTCTGTCAGCATTACTTTTATCGAGTTATTGCCATAATTTAACCATTGTTTAATCGCTCGAATTTGATTGGATCAGAGCCGCGGGGTTGCCCTCATCTGGGCAATTTACTGTATTGCCATTTATTTAATTGCATTGTCTATTTCATATAAGTTACCTATGTTTTATATAATTGAGTTATGCATACATTATGTCATATGCAACAGACTAGAAATTAAATTCACATTAATTGATGTTTAGCCTTTTATTAAAATTAATATACAACTGATAGGTTTATTTATATGCTATAAATAGGTTATATGTTGACTCTGTGGTCGTGTGCCTGTGTGACAGCTGTGTAATAACCGATTATTTTATGAATGCAATTGAAAAATTACAGCCGAAAAGATTCAAGAAATTTGGTGAGAAAATTAAATTATTTTTGGTGGTATTACATATATATGATTATGAAGGGATATATTTTATGACGTTATTTCTATTAATTATAACTGAATTAGTATTATTTCAACTTAAAATGAGGGAACGTAGAAGAACTATAAATAATGTTGAATTTGTTTAATAAAGATTAAATTTATTTTATTTTCCAATCAGTGTATGAAACAGTCTGCCATGTGTTTGTTATTTAACGCACTGGGTTGTGTTAGAGTAAACTTGAATTTGTATGGAAATAAAAAAGCGCGTCTAACGATTATTGTCTATTCTGTCTGTGTTATTTACTATTCTAAATGAATATTAAACTTTATGCCTTTAAAAATGAATTCCATTATTTTGTATATATCATGATAAAATTCTTTAAATATAAACCGCTGAAATAACTTCGAAAAATATCATCTAAATAAATAATATTTGAGAGGAAATTGGATCGTTCGCGACGACAACGCTACGATATCTAACGCTCAGCAAATCCACTTCAAATTCATTCTTATACGCTTACTCAACACTCAAATCTCGTGAGATTTTATGTAGAAAAGTAAAATTAGAATATAATGATATTACAATGTTTGGTAGTCGTGTTATCCTCATATACGTGATGTCTATCTCTATAATTCAATATTGATAGTAATAATTTATTCAAACAGTTATGGATCGGGGATCACGAGCACTTATGAGAGTATTAATTGAAACATTATTATTTCAATATACATTAATATGAAATTTGGCTTTATTAAACAGTCAGTTATGTATATACATATATTTATATATTTTTACAACGATTTGACGGATTAACCAAGTCCAATTGTAAGTACATACATTTACGATATGTAAAACAATCAAGAATATTTTGCAAAAGTATATGTTTTTTAGGTTTTATGCCGAGCGTAGAGATTTAAGCCTTAACCCTGGGTTAACATAGTTGCATATAACTAACAAACACACTACTTAATTGGGCTTTTTGTTTTAACAATTCAACTACAGAATTAGATCAAGAAACTTGATAGTTTCTGATAAGCTTTTATTCAGATGTCATTAAACTGGTAATTGTATCCGGGGCCCAATTAGCACTGTAATGGTTCATAATTCAGATTAACAGCGGTTAAGGTCTCAGCTTACATTTTGGTCACATTATATCATGTTACTGTACAATTCTGAGGTCTATTTTCATTGAAGAGTTTTCTATTTGAATATTCTAATTTATTTTCAAAATGAGTGTTATGCGGTGTGCGAAAAGTCTTGAAACGTTTTTTGTGAAATTGCGGCCATCGAGATTTTCTAGCACGTAATAAAGTCGCTGATTAAGGTATACTTGGTTTATATTGTTTTTATGACGGCACACTCTGAGAAGAAAATATGTAAGGCCTTACATATAGGAATAACAAAAATAATGAAGACTTAAAGACTGTAGACCTTGCATAAGGCCATATTCATAACAATACAAGCAGAAGTAATCAGATGCAATAACCACATTACAGTACACACCCAAAAACACATATTTTTTTTGTATGTATTTCTCATACATGTATGAAGTATGTGAGCTGTGAGTGATATTACAGTAAAAATAGATCGTGGAGGCTCTGAGCCCCGAATTTATTCAGATTTGATCTTAGATTATGGCCTGGACGTTAGTTATCGTTATATTATACGTTCTGGGGACGTAATGTGTGTCCGAGGGAAATATGGCAAATATATGCAGATGTACCGTCACGAAGAAAAATTGTAATTGAAAATTTTATTACGGGATTATCGCGCTGTTCCACATAATTTAATGGTTCACCGTTATATTACTACAGAAAAAAGGTTTTATAATTCATTTTTCAGTATAATCATAACATAGAAGTACTATATACTAAAATATTATTAATGGTGAGGTATATATGATAATAACTATTATTGAGTCTATATACTTATTATTTCTTGAAATAAAAGACTACAACACAGCAAAAGTAATTATATATTTTGTAATACTTGGATTGAATATCTAGAACTGATCGTCAATTGTATATTGTCAATAATAATTGAATTGCCATTACATTAATATAAATTATGATTTATAATTCAATAAAATGAACACTATACCATATAAAAAGGTTATATTCACATGTTTATTCGATATATCGAAAACACTTCGCTCGTTGACTGTACCACGGAAAGATAATGCTGGAATATATAAAAATGTAGGAGCGAGGTGCTAAAAGTAGTTAAATCATACCGACTCGATTTATGTGTCTACCTTTCTTAGAGACTGCCAAGGTACTGAATTTTATTCTTGCTATTTTGTTCTGTGAATGTACATTGTACACGCTGTTTGCGGTTATGACAATCTATTGCTAAGAAACAGAAAATGTACTACTCTTATTTACTAAGTGTTCAACAAGGACTTTTAGTCATATGAATAAATATGTGACTATAGAAACCAGTAATTAGACCGGTGTATTTTTGAATGATCTCTAGATAAGAGAATTATTGACGTACGGAAATGATCGCTTTTGCGATTCTATTTTCAAAACTGTCTCGGTGACGTCTCTATCTTAATTTTTTTTATATAAAAGGAGGAAAACGAGCAGGCGGGTCACTTCGAGTGATGTGCCAACCGCCGCCCATGGACACCTGAAACGCCAGGAGGCTTACAAGTGAGTTTGGATTACAATACAATGTGATTTTGTTTGAAAATCATAATTGTACGCTAACACGGAACTTGAAACTGATGTGAAAAAAATAAAGACGGAACGTGATTTAAACAACTCAAGTTAGTATCTGAGTAGTTCACAAACAATCCTCAGCGCTGAAGCAGGCACGCGATTATCCAACATCGAAGTAGCAAGTGCAGTTTTCTTGAAATATTGTTGTTGTACGCCTGTTATGTTTCCCGTGTACACTTTCTGTTAAATGTGCTTATATGATATAGAGCTGTTGTTACAAATAATAATATACTCGACCACAGAGCTGAATACGTACCTATAATTCAAATTTTACAAGCTTCTTTTCCACAGATGAAAAATCTGTGAAACAGTCTGTATATTGTCTTTACATTGTTTCTGTGACGATCACTATAAACATTTTTACTAAAATAGAACTTTGTATGTAAAGGCAAACTAAATATTTATTACATGTTTTGTGAATAGCTGTGGTAAACACGATTTTTGCACGTATTATTTATTAATTGTTTTTTTATTTCTTCTTATGTGCCCTAAAATATTGTAGCATTTGCGGTTCGCATTAAAAAGAATAAAAAGAAGTTGTGTTAACTCTATATAAATCAAATATTAGACCTGTGTTCAGCTAGAAATTAACTCGGTACGCGGCCGCCATTCCGCTAAATTATTCATACGAATTTACTAATACTGCTGCTAACAATTCCCTTCTAACTAAACTAACTTACAAATGCAAAGATACATTTTTAGTTTGGCAATATCATAATACCAGTTATGTATTTATGTAAAGTTACACTCCTCATTTTCTATCACTTAATTTACATGAGTATACTATCTATTATAAAACTTATAATAAATAGATATTTTAAATATTACATAATTGAAAATGCCAATTACTTTTCACAATTGTTTTTAGTTACTCTGATATTTATCTAATATATAATATAAATATACTAGAAGGTAAATTTCAGAATATTGAAATGTGTGATAATAATATTCGTTATATTTATTAAATGTTATTTTGTTTTTAATAGAACATTCGTTAAGAATATTCAGTTAGGATCGTTAACAGTCATTCGTAGATTAATCTTGCACCAAACGTTTTTAATCCTTTGTTTGAACAGAGTATTAAAAATATAAAGGTATATATTCTGTGGTAAGATTGAAAGCTCTTTTTCTTTTTCCCCACAGTGTTGCCAGCCCGTCCACTCAACGTCGCATATTAGCTAGTAATTAACTCTTCCACGACGTTCATAATTAACTTTTTCGCTAGACTCCAGGGTTTTTTTATTAATTCATAATGAGAGCGACGTTTCAAAAGATTTTTAAGTTTTTTTATGAAAAATGAATAGTGTCTATAGGTAACTCATAAATGGCTCTTAAATGGGGTGGGGAATATTATAACTGAATTTTTAGAGGTTTTGAGTGTACATTTATGTTTTTCATTTTATACATCAAATAGGTAATTGAGTTTCAAAAATGCTCGTACAGATTTGGTTTGCTTACCGTATTAAAACTTATTTTACATTATTAAACGCAAAAAACTATTACCAAATTATGCAGTTAACTACTTATAATTCAGTCTTTTCATTTATATAAAACTAGATGATCCCGGAAAACGTCGTTTTGCCAAAAAAAGTTCTCAGTCCTACTCACAAAATTTCAGGATAATCGGTCATCCCGTTTCGGAGGAGTAAGAGAACAAAACTTGTGACAGGAAAATTTCATATATTAGATTTATTTAAATCATTATGATAATCGTGTTGACAGCGATTTCTCACTGTCCACAATTTTTTGAATGCACTAGATGTGTGAATAACTATGTCTGAATCTCGCTTAAATCAAACACGTTAGGTTCTTTGTTATAAAAACTACGCATATCTTGGTGTAAATCAATAATTATTGATTGAGTTTTAATATAATTATTAAAACGATTTTATATTATTCTTAATATGCAAATATTAATATATAAAGATCTATAAAAACATTGTCCTAATAATCCTGAAGGGGGAAACTCAAGAAAATTCGAAAGAAAAACATTTGGGACGAATCATAAAAGTATATCTTCCAAACCTAATTCTCGCTTCCAAAGCAAATTTGAACAAAACCGTAAAAATACGTTTCAGTATCAATATTTATTTAAAATTAAAATAATAAAACGGAGGGTAGATTCGGATTCGGTCCACGTTCTGGCTGGAGACTACATAGTACCGTAAAGTATCAACACAGATGCGATTAAATTGGAAAACATTCACTCAATTTCCTGCCCGAAAGGGATCTGGCAACCGAGCGAGCTCTCTGTACTAAACACAAAAAAAATACTAATTTTCTAATATTTTGCAATTTTTATTATTAAATAAACTTATATTGATTAATGACGCGATAAAAACACATACAATTGTGGCTATAAACCTCTTCAATTTTACCTGCAGTTGTTTAACATTTTTATATCTATATATAATCATTTAATTTTGAATCAGCCCAATGCGTTTAAATAGATTATCGTGTTTTTGCGTCGTAAAACTTAGTTGATGTTCTGATATTCATAATTATGAATAATGTTAGCAAGCATATAGTGTTTCAGTAGTTCAAATAGTAGCAGTACTTGTAAATGTTTATTCGAAATCTATTTTGCTGACATTACCAAGCGCACTCAGTGCTGGTACACTGACAAATCCACGCGGCAGAGTAGCCAATGGCAAGACGTATATTTGCTGATGGTACGTTCAATATCTATTCCTTAACGAATGCTATTTCTGTTGAAAAAGTTTCACGTATCTTGCTTTTTTCATTAGGAGTAGGTAATCAAGTTTTAACGAAATTGTTACTTTGCTGATCTGTGTTTGTACAATCACCGCTAACGATAAACGTTCACACGGGGTCGTCCATTAAGTAATCTGTATAGTAATTGTTTTACATCTAGTAAATATTAGAGGTTAGTCTACACTTGAATGAAATTATCTGAAAATTAAATAGGAAGAAAGTTTTTATAAACGATTATTTATAGAGAAATACTACATGAGTGTTTATCAACCGTCCTAAACTAACAAAGTGGGTTTTTGAAAAGTATAACAACCCCTATGGTGAATAAATTCTTCTATTTATTTACACTCGTGAATTCATGTCTATTATATTATTATATAATAGACATTATCATACTTAAAATAAAATAAAATTGGATTTTATTAATGTTAAAAATTAAGATATTTCTATGCCGCCTGTGTATTGTGTATAGTTGTGTGGGTTTAATATTAATCCAGGTTCTTTTAATGAATGTGCTCATTTGTCTATTTAATATTTTGATTCAGATAACTTTTATAATAAACGTTTTTCCCTTTCTGTTTTAAGATATAAGGCATTGATAATGCTATAGTGAAAAGTCATTATTTCAAACTTTACTAAATTACTTAATGTTAACTTTGAGTGACATTTCTGGGAACAATGAGTTAGCTATAAAGTATCTAAGTGGAAAGCTCTATTTTCTACCTTTACGTTTAATATAATTAGCATTATTATTATTCAGTATCCATTGCATGAAACGACCCAAAAAGAAAATTAATTACAAGTTTATTACTCAAGCTTATATTATTACATTACGTAAAATGCATTCAATATATATACAATACATAATATTTAATTTTTAAAAATCTGTTATCTATACTAATAATAAGACAGTAAAAATCGAAAAACTGTACATTAAATATTTTTCCAAAAAACTGAAAGGAGGCAATTAAAGAAGAGTCATAGAAACCAAAAAACCAATTTTTGGAATTCTTGTCTGTCTGTCTGTCTGTCTGTCTGTCTGTCTGTCTGTCTGTCTGTCTGGTACTTTATAACTTGAAAACTACTGAACGGATTTGAACGCGGTTTTCACAGTTGGATTATATATAATTAGGAGCGTTGTCAAAAGTTTATTTTGTCAAAATCGGTTAAGAGAAAAAGAAGTTATGGTCAATTGAATATTTACTTCAACCACTGCTTCAAAATTTTTAAACACTTATATTGATTGATTAGTTATATATTGTTAAATATGTTATCAGAAAAAAGAATAACAAAAAAAAACACGAACAGAAAAAAAATATATATACTTAGTCTTGCCATAAATATTGTTATAAAGAAAAGCACGATTTTTTTTTTATACGTAACATTTATTCCTTTCATAGTGAGTTAGTTTAATACATCAATATATAACTATTAAAAATATACAATGTTTATTCGAAGTGGTCTCCATTGGCTGCAATACAGTCTTTTAAACGTTGAGGCCAGTTATCAATAGCAGCACGAACTCTTTCTAGAGGAAAATTCTTCACTGCCAACCGAATGGATCGTTTTAGGGACTTCAAATTATCATGGCGTTTAGAGCAAGCCTTACTCTCTAAAACTGACCATAAATCATAATCCAATGGATTTAGGTCAGGACTTGACGACGGCCAGTTTTCAGTGCTGATAAAGTCCGGAACGTTAGTTTTCAACCAAGATTGGGTGGATCGAGCTCTATGACCCGGTGCCGAGTCTTGTTGAAAGCACCATTCTTTGTTATTGAACATGGTGTTAGTTAAAGGCTTAACTACCGTCTCAAGAATGGTATTTTGATAAACTTGTGCCGACGTTTTAATACCTTTTTCACAAAAATATGGCTCAGTCACCCCTTCATAGCTAACACCCCACCAAACCATCACTGAAGTAGGATAATGCCCACGTTGTACTCTGTTTACTAATTGCGAAGCTTCTTTAGAGCTTCCAGCATAAATACGGTCATTTTGTTTATTAAAATACTGCTCAATTGTAAAAATTTTCTCATCCGTAAACAAAATTTTTTGTGACCTCCCTTTGCGTACCGCTTAAGTAGTTGTTTGGATTTTACCACCCTATTCTTCTTTAAATTATCAGTTAAGAAGTGACCAGTACGTTTCTTATAGGCTGCAAGTCCTAAGTCATCTTTTAATATACGCGACATGGTTCTAGGAGCTATCTTCATCTCCCGAGATAAAATCTTTTGCTTACGGACAGGATTTCTTCGAATTCTTTCCCTAACTGCTTTAATCACCTTTTTCACACGAACGGTACGTGGACGGCCAGATCTTTTTCTGTCACAAACAGAGGAGGTATCATTGTACCTATCAATAGCCCGGTAAACAAACATTTGACTAATACCAAGCGGGTGGAGGGTTTTAAAAATTGCACTTTTCTCCATACCTACTTTATGTAAGGCAATCACAGCGATTCGGTTCTCTTTATCACCCCACTCCATTTTAATATAACAAAATATTTAACAATATAATGGCGCGAAAATAAGAAAACACATCAAGCAATCATATAAAAATGACAGATTCCAAATTCAAACGTAATATTTTCTTTTTTTGAATAGTAACAGTATTTATGGCCAGACTAAGTATATATACACATGAACAAGTGGAACTATGTGAAGTACGAGCATTTTAGTGTGTGTGTGTGTATCAGTGTGTGCAATGGTGTTGCTGTGTGAGTGAGTGTGCGAGGTTGAGTCTTACTTTTTTTTTAAAGAACTTCTACTTAGGCCAAATATATCCATCGCGGTATTAAGATGCTCCATTGTGTAATGACTACCATGCAGTTCAAACTTTCATTAACGTTTTACCCTATGATTATTTTGAGTGAACACTACCTATACAAACAAGTAAAAGAAAACGAGTGAAGAGACGTTTATCGTTTGTCCGCATCCATTTTTCCACCTACGTCCTTAACGTTAATGAGGTTTACCTTTTATTATTTGGTCAAGCTAATAAGTAATAACCTCACAAGTACGTATTTCATACTCTTAACTTCGTAAGAATTTTCTTTCAACTCTTAACCGCTGAGGAGTTTTACCTTCCGTCATCAGCTCATCCACATAAGAAGATGACTATCAGAATATAAAATTGTCAGAATAGTAATTGCATGTACGTTAATTTGAAAGTTGCCCTCGATTTCTCTGAATCATCCGATCCTGTACAGCTACATCATCCCTGAGTAACACAGGCTATATATAATTCCAATTGTAACAAGATTTTAGCCCGTGAAAGAAAGCCCTGTCGAGATCATTAAAAAACGCTATATACTTAACCAAATTACACGTGGGCGAAGCCGCGGGCGGAAAGCTAGTTATTAATATATTTTCAAATTATGTTTGAGTTATAAGATTCCTCTCAGGCTGTGTGGTGTAGCAAAATGCAAGTGGAAACTATTGCTCGAAAAAATTAACAGGCGTTAATTAAAATCAAATGAGTTTAAAATACATGTTATAGACGAAAGATCGAAATTCTAGAAGAAGTATTTTTTAAATCTCAAATTGCAATATACTGTTCTATGAAGCAAGCTTCATAATATTTACTTTTTATGTTCATTTCCATAAAACGACTTTAAGATTTCCCGTAAGTTTGTTAATTTCTCTTAGATGTATTTTCGTTAGCTGCTTATAACAAGTAGATTTTCATCATCCCCAAGCAAATGTTTCATAAAAGTTTTATGTGATAATTCTTAGTTAACGGTTAAAATATAGAGTTAAAAGGGCTTAAATCAAATAGAAAGCTATAAATTGTCATTTCCTTTTCAGATAAAAGTTTCCCGGGGAGCGCAGGTACACATTAAGTGTAAAAACGCTAGCGTGACGAGTCGCGACGTATTAATAATAAATTCATACCGCCAACAGCTTTTAGTATTTACGATACGATTAAAATAATTATATCAAACCTGCGTGCTGGTTATTCTTGGTGTTGACAATTTTAGACCTTACTTAATATTTATAAATATTAAACTTTATATTTTCATATAGTATCGAATGAACCTTTAAATATATATATATAAATTTCATAGGTGTACTCACTACTTCACTCGAAAATACCTCTTGTTTTGTATTTAAGGGTCTTAAGGTATAAGATACTCGTAGATATTTCATAAAATTGCAATTTTATAGCTATGCGCTTTAAAAATGCTTCAGCATTTTTTAAAACCTCAGCTTCAGCTGAGCAATATTGTCAGTAATTGAATATGACATTGTTAATACAATTCTGCTTGGTATTTTAATATCTTTATTGTCGTATCATGTAAATCTGTAGGTAAACTTATAAATTGGCTGAATGCACCACACGACTAGGCGGTAGGCGGTAAACACCGGCTTGCAAACATATTTTATCAGCTTTTTATCGAAACATTATGGTACTCTTTTTAATTAAAGCGATAATGTCACTTGCTGTCTCTCATTAGCGATAGTTTAGGGTAAAAACTGTGTCGGTAAAACTAGACGACCTTTTTTTTTAAACCAGCATTATGGACATTTAATTTTTATGTGGCGTTGAATATACAATGCAGCCACGGTTTTAATTAAATTTCGTATCGGTTTTTAGGCATAAACATATTAACGAACCATTAAGTAGTTTGATTTAGTTCATTGTTTTTTTAACTAAAGAATATAGATTTTTTAAAATTTTATGGAAGTTATAATTTTTCTTGGATATGATACATATATAATGGTATATAATGGTACATAGCTAATATTCTAGAATTCTGATTAACATTTATCGTTTAGTCGTCGACGCCAGGAGACTGGCTCTTGCCAGGAGCCAGGTTCATAGCATAGCCATGTTTGGTTTTTCGTTTTAAAAACCATAGACTGTAAATACGTTTGTGATTGGCCAACAGCATCTCTTGACACGCTGAAACGACGTCCGATGGTCACAACAATTTTTTGTTTTATTTTCATTCTTCCAAAATCTTACATCAAGACAGTCACACAGCTGTGTATATTATGCGTAAAAAGGAAGAATTATAAGGAATAAAAATATAGCAACAACATTTTGAGAACGTTGCCAGATAATAGACAAACAGATTACAGTCTGGCAAAGAAAATGTTTATTAAACAATTTACATTAGCCCCAGCCTCAGTTTGCCAGTTCAATATTATAATCCGCTTAACTCCATGTAGTGGTTGCTAGTTAAGCTGCGGTTACATTATGTACTATATTCTGGTTGCTATAATTCGTAGACATATACAACATAATAATTATAGCAACAAACATCTCATATACTTATGAGTCTTTGTTACTTAATAAATTAATATATTATTATAGCAAGAACCTTGTGAATACGTGCTTTTAAGAAATGTTAGGTACTAGGATATTTCATGTTAAATCAGTCATATATTTCTATTGATGAATTACATTTTAATTCCGTATCATATTTTTAAATGTGTCAATTAAATTAAATAACATTTTTGAATAATGGTACGAGAGTTAGACACTTTAATTATCTATTATAGTATACGTTTCTTAAAGTTGATTAGTAATAATTTCTTCATGATAGGAAATGCATACGCGATATATCACGATCGAACCGAAGCCTACAAAGTTGGTGTAGAGTTAATTCCAGTGCTACAGAATAATAAGCCCACTTGCGAAGGCTAAAAGGCACTCAATTCCATCCACTTTCAGGCTATATGATAGGGACGGAGTTGATACAAAATATATGGGGCTCTTAATTTTTGCCTAAAGAAAACACAAATTTAAGGGTCATTTATAGAATTTCAGTAACTTAAAACTGTACTTTTCCGTTGAAAAGTTCTTATTGTTTCTACTTCTATTGCCAAAAGTCAGTAATCAATTCGTTTTGTTTCGAATCTGAGAATCCAGAAATCTAAAACCGTGCTAGAATATAGAAAACAGTATCTAGTATGAGAGTTTCAATAATTTTAACAAAAAAATATTAAGGGCCCCAAAAAAAATTACACACAATACGTCCCACCGGCCAGTGGCTCATGGGTACCGTGAAAATGGAAATCGTGGAAAGATGAAACAAAACATGCCTGAAAGCCTATTGTGATCCGATCCCGGTGCATTTGTTTGCTAAAATATACTACATTTACGTAGCTTTGAGCTTTGAGAACATATATTACATGTAAGCTTCTAATAAATTTAATTTTGACACAGTGATAGATTGTGTTGGTAAATAACCTGCGACATTTTGCTATTTCCATGCAGACAATGCCACTGACAGCCGATAAATAAATAATCGCAAATTTTATTATGTTTATTGTCTTATAATTTTGTAAATACTGTGTACTTTAATGTATATTTATTGCCGTTCGTTTTTATTTTATTCATGTACAACTTTTGCTATGTATAAACTAGTAATCTGTTTTAGGTTCTGACATCTTTAAGATGGAATATGATAACGTTTTTATCATTCCAATGAATCTACGGGAAACTTTTATGAGGATTTTCCCAACGCTCTAAATCTATTCTTAGATACATATCAGAAACTAGACTATACTGTTGTCTAAGTCGCATTAGGATATGTGGCGATTGAATGGCTGGTAATGCAAAGAAGCTGGTGGTGAACTCTCCCGTGGCGATACAAAAAAGTTAAGAACTCGCTGATCCTACTGATCTACTCTATAATTACATAGAAAGGAAGCCGTGATTAGTTGAAGGTTATTTACTCTAAGGTTTACCACGACCACGTGTTCCATAGCGGTGATTGATAATAAATAGCCTTAGTTAATCTCAAGCAACGAGTTACATAAAAAATATAGGTCACCAGATTATTTGTGAATTTCGAATATTTTACATGGACTTTTTATATTTACAAAGACTCATTAATTCGATGTCTGTTAATATTAATCATGTTTTTTATGAAGTTCGTGCCCAAATGAAAAATACCGTTTGTTAATTTTGTAGTATTATTATAAGAATTGTTACATCTTTGAAAATAATAAATGATCTGACGTCATTTTGTTGAAATGAGAATTCATGAAAACTGAGATGCCGATATGGGAATTTCAAAGACTTGATTGTATCTAAATAATATAAAGATATTCTTATATTAGTAAATATATAATTATGTGTAGTCAATCGATTATAGAACGAAGTACTCGTATACATTTTAACTATTGTTAGTATATTTAGCTCTACACTTTATTGTTCGTAAATAGGCAGTGTTTTCTTAATATAAGTATGCAATTTAATTAACTGAGTAACTAGATAAAAATAACAATAATTATATTTATTAACTTTAGTTTATTACCTTTTTTAATCTGTCATTTTTTTTTGATAAATGGCGACAATAGTATATTGTTTAATATAATTACAAATTATTATCTGTCAATTTGATGTAACAGTCTTTCAGTTTCTAAAAAGCGCTATATAAATTATTTGTACGAATAAATTTCATTAAAATTTCCCATAATAAATTAAACTTTTGTCTACTTTTAAGAATCGTATGATTTGTTAAATAAATGTGTGTGTGTATTATCGAAGCATTACATGCACCTCAGAAATTCCTCAAACCGAATCTTTGATCTCTTTATGTGTAACAAGTTGATGAATGTTTACGTCGAGGCGGTCAGAGACATTCAATTTATTTCATTTCTGTTTAAATTATTAGCGTTTTTGGTGAACATAAATGTTTCAATGCGTACAAAATATGCTTCCTTTACACAATTTAGGAGATGAAGTGAGAATGATGTATGAAGTTTTATTAGACAACGATGAAAATTGGTTCACTATGCATCTATAGACGTGACATATCTAGTTGATAGTTTAAGACTGGTATAATTTCTGATTGTTAGGTATGTGATTAATATTAATGTAATATAATAATAGAAATTTTTATTTATAAAGTAATTCTCACACGAAACTAACACATATATAAAAATGTAATAGTTAACTTTTGTAATAGTTATAAATTCGAATTGAGAATATTAGAATAGAGAAATACGAAAAAATATTTTACCAATAAAATTTGTATAATTTCATTCCATTGGACTAGAGACTTGGACCTTAAGGTACAAGTGAACAGGTTTAAAGAATTAGGTAGGCGCCTGCTCAGTACCGTTGAGCAGGCTCCTTCAGGACCTTGAGCCAAGAGCACCAGCTCTTGGCTCAAGGTTTGGTCTGGCACAAGGACCAAACTATTAAAATATATTTTAGTTTTTATTATATGTTATTTAATTTGTTTATTTATTTTTATACGTATAAGTTGTCAATATTAAATGGAATATGCATGCGATTAATGACCTTTACATTTTACATGACATTTTATGAATAACAGTTAGGTACAATAAATTAATTATAATAATTGTACCAACTCAACCGTTTGTTGCTACAATTTATTCCGAGGTTTTCTTTGTGTAAATGATAGCAGTTACCGATACAGTATTCCTATACATTAGATTAATAATTTGAAAATTGTGGTCAATTTCAAATTTGTTTATTTAACTGGTGTAATAAAAAGAAAATTGGGCATACATGCCGTGAGTGTTTTATTGTTTCTATTTCTTGATAATATTATTTTCTTAATAGGCAGTTCGGTGCCTGACAAACGCTGTTGATTTTAAAGCTTTGAGGATGCTAGTTTCCTTAACTTTCTCTGTACAAGACATACATTTTGCCGCGATACGATCGACCAACTCGAAGATATGAAATTGAGATCGTGAAATCATCACTCACTAAGAAGAGCCTTCGTGTTATTTGTATAGAGTTCAACAAAGCAATATCAAAAAAATAACTGTAACTAATGCCTTTGTTATACCCAAGAGACAGATTAAAAATTACAACCCAGTTTCCTATAATTTAGTTAAAAAGGTTAACATGAACAAGAAAATTAAAATGTTCATACAAATTGTTTCTTCGAAAATGTTTAATTTCACGGTTAGTTAGAGCGACTGAGCGCAGGAACATTTTTTGAGGTCAAATGCTTATTTTAACAGATAAAAATATTCTTTGTGTTTATTCGTGTATTGCTATGTCATCGCGTTTCGTATGCTTTATTGCGTTTTCAATTAAAAAAAAAGTTCGTGAAGATATTCTTACATGTACTGAGTGAAAATCTTATGAATAAATGAATAGCGTTTCTTTAAAAAAAAATTGATGGGAGGTATAATTTGCGATTAACTTTGAATGTATACATACTTTTTGTAAAGTTTACGGGACAACTAAGATGTTGTTTATACACCAAAGCGCACGTGTCCTATTATTTTCACGTGTTTTTCTTTAATAAAGTGTGCTTTGTGTGAAAATGTAGTACATTGCAAAAGTAACCTTGATCAAACAAAGACTTCAGTGTGTTTGTCAGTGACATGTTATTCACGTCAGAACAAAGAAAAAATGTTGATAAAGGTGCATCCACCCTTGTCCCAATTACTTTAAAATGCACTACAATGCATTCGCTGAGCAAATGTGCAAATATTGACTATGTTTGCACCACATTTTAGTAAAGGGCTTTTTGATGGCTACGTATTTTCTGAGTCACGGATTTGTAGCGTCGAAAGGTATAGGCGAAAGCGACTTTACTTTGCTAGAGATAAATGAAGTAAATTATAATGTCAAAGTTGTAATAATAATAATGAAAAATGTATGTTAATTTCTATATGTATTTTTTACTTAACTTTAAGACAATTCTTGAGATGGTACGAAACTGGATCAACAACCAAATTTAGGCCCTGAATTTGTCCCATAATTTTTGGCCTATTTGAATTTACTTTAATCTAATATAATAAAATATCAAACTCCAAAACCAAAAGCTATTATGCCACTATTATTTTGTAAATAAAAATCGTTATTTGGATATTTGAAATATCGACCATACAAAACGAGCAATTTACACATAATTATAACGCAAAGGGTCAAAATCATATTAAGTGCCGAAATATATTTATTTTAATATTATATCAATACACTCAAAGACAATTAGTTATAATCTGGACAAATAAAGAAGTATAATGATATGATATAATCACAGAAATAACTTAATAATCTCTTGTAATTTGGACCACACACGAGTGTGTTGTAGTAATTAATGAGGTGCGGTCAGCAGAATAAGCGTGTTAGTGTATTTGATGAGTTTTAGTTCGCGCTTCGGCTCATCTCCGCTTACTGCGCATTACAACTGTTTATTTATTGATTTGATCATTCAAATTGTCTATTACTGTTATTTCGTACTGTATTAAATTTACCATCTTTAAAAGTGTAGGAGAGGCAGTAATATCAGAGGAACATTTTCGTGTCATAATGGAGTCTGCATATACATAATATGTTTTGCATTATATAATGTGCTCATTAAAGTGAAATTTGTAATTATTCATGACATTAAGTCTAGTTAATAATTCAATACAAATTTCCGCGATGGTAATATGTGAAATTTTATATGAAAATGGTAGTAGATACAGAAGGATTTTCATAATAATGAGTGATGCGCTGTCGGTACATGAGACAGCTTTGCATAAAGAATGATCGATCGTGTTAGAGCAGGTGGATTGCCGTAATGACTCATTAGTGCATTATTGAGTGGAAAGCGACGGTAATTTCATTAAAAATTCTCTATGTGCCTTTATTTACTAGGAAATTCTCTTTGTATAAATATGAATGATTACTGAGATGTTTAAGCGCAGTTGCTTAAACCTACATATGGACAGATTTATGTTACGTTTTTTAACGAGATTATAATAAGTCTAGTTCTATGTATGTTCTCGCATCTGATTGATTTGTATTACAGAGTCAAGTAAATCTTTTTATATATTTTTTTAAATTAAATAATAGGTTTATCGAAATGATGGTTGGTAGCATTCGATTCGCAAGGCTTTTGACTTTTATGTATTAACAAGAGAAATCTGCCTATATAATGTAAATGGATAACGAAAACTTCTACGACACGTAAATTTTGATTTTAATTAAAACTTTCACGATTAATTAACAAATAACTGTAAAATAGCAATTATGGCTTAAGATAAACGGTGATAAATTTCGTGTTGGTTGAGTCACTCGTGACTAACAACGTTTATTTGAAGCACGTGCCAAATTGTAAACAAGTTAGTTCAGCGCGATGTCTGAAATAAGATCATAAAAGGAACTATAATTACACGTGGTGGGGCTGTTGCCGAATAAAACCTTTTTGGACCAATTTCGTTATGTTCTTAATTTAAAATAAAACTTTTTTTTGATACATCTTAATTATACTCTGTGTTTTAATTTACTTTATCTATGAATTTTGTATATATAGCACAGATTAATAATTTAACCTCTTATCAAATGTAATTTGAATTGCTAAAACCAAGCTGGTTTGATGTATTGTGAATAATATTACATATTATGTGTTCGTAAGTAAGATGTATCTTTTATTTTATTTCCCTTTGACAAAACTATGTTTTGTGAAAATTAAAAAAAAAACAAAATATAATATACATTCATATAATTTATATTCGACTTGGGGTCCTTTAAGAAAAGGCTATTTCGCCTTTATATTACCTCCTACTCGTTTTCCTCCTTTCAATAAAAAAAATGGTTTTAATAATGATTCCTAACAAAGAAAGTTAAGCACTAATTCTCATTTTTGGGTTATTTACACATTAAAAATAAAAAGCTTTTGATATTTCTTCCTGTCTAGAGACAGGAAGAAAAATATGTCTCATTGTACATTATAACGTTCCCAAATAGTAACAAAGTTTAACCATACCTCTTGTGCTTAACATAAAACTTGGACGATTTAAACTTCTATCACACTCGGGGGACGCTTTAAAGACAAGTCTTTAAAACTAGGCGCAAAATATTCTAGGTTTTAGTTGTCATAGCAATAACCAGCCTTTACGGTTATTTGGAATGAAGGTTATAAGCTTTTCCTTTTCGTCTTGCAATTAGCGGAAAAAAAACTAAACGATTTTTAAATGAACGAATGTTAGGTTAAATTAATTGTGATAATATAGCTATAAATGTATCAGAGAGCAAACAATCTCCATTTTGTAAGTCGCGTAATATGAGCTAAAGATAGAAGCAAATTATTTTGCTATAATTTAAGATACTATGAATAAATTGTGCAACTTTGAAATTAATTTCCAAAGGCAGCAAAGTTCATTTGCAATTTTGCATAAAGATGGATCTTAAGTCTGAACTCAACTTAAGTTTTAGGTCACTAGTAATTTTGTTTATTTTTTAACTTGCCACAGTCTTTGTTCTTTGCCATTTCAACTAATTAAACATCAAACTATGCGCATTTTAAAATATTCATTGTGTTTTTCTTTAAGAGTTCATTTTAAAATACTTTAAAGTTAAGTCATATATCGTGACTGTGGCGTAACCATATTGAGCTTCTGAATACATTCTCTTAGTTTTGTTTATTTTAAAAAAGGAACATTAGAAAATTTCCTTATTTTCTCTTATTATAACTTTTTTATTTGATTGAAATTATTTTTGGCCAGCCACAATGGACTAGCGTTTCAACACTTATATTGTAATCGACCTCATTGGTTATTTCACATTATCCACAATCCTAATTCAAAACGCTATTTTGCTCCTAACATGGAACATAATAGCTCTATTTAAATAGATTTGATAAAAATTACATTTTTGCCGTGTGTATGCACGTACAGTACTTATATAAAGATCCAGACTGAAATTATAGCAAGACAAGATATACCGACGAAAGATATTGTAAAGTTTTTGTGCTAGACTATTTAATGTTAGAGTGCACAAGGAAATGTGCTAAGCCTATTCTCCATTATTAATAAACACAGTAATTAATGCTATGTCCATACATTATCATAAAACGCTTCTCCAGGGTTGAACATAGCGTTTGAATTCGAAGCCAATTCTCAAGAGACCAATGTTGGCAGCCCTGCCAACGTCTACGCTACAGCATATTACAGACCAATAGAATTCTATCCCATTGTAATGGAAATACAGTTCATAATAATTTGCACTATCTTCGGGTGGCAAGTAAAAGGGTACAAAAATGTGGGGTGTTAATAGTTATTGTGGTTTTAAAGCTGTTATTATTATGCTTTTGTAATGGAGCCAAAATAGTTGCTCCGCGCTTTGATTTATTTCGCCTTTTTTGTTAAGATAACTTTGTTGCTCTATGTTAAAATCAGAATGGCTTACACAAAGTTTTTATGAAGATTAAATATATAACATACGTTTAACACAATTTATGACCTAAAGTTGTGTAAATACAAATGTGAGTTTTTTTAAATGTATATATGATAGTAAATGATAGACCACAGTATTATAGAGGGCTCAATTTATATCATGTTCCACAATAGTAAAGCGCCAGCCCTATGCATAATTATAAGGCAATCAGTTAAAATAAATGCGTGATTCATTTTATAAATGTGTCAAATTACGTCCTAGTCTTCAGTCGTTTCACCTTAGATCCTTAAACACTTCAGCTCCTCGGATCTATCTATCGTCTTTTAAATGCTGCGATACGATTTCTAGGTGATCGTTTACAAGCTATTTCACTTTCTGTCCTCCTTAATAACATAATCCAATAAGCTACTAGGGAATTATTTTAAACATCGATTTAAATAATGTTATACATTTGTGTATATGTGTGAGTTGGTTAAATATTATTCAATATTAAATAGGCGATACTATGATATTCCTGAATATCGATCTGTATCACTATTAGGTAATATTAAATAGGTAAATTAACTCAAAGTAATGCTTTAAGCTGAAAATTTGGCAACATACACCACTTATCGTACGATATAAACATCGTAGCTTAGTGGTAAGCCACGTTCTTCAGAGTCTTCGCATCAATCTATGCTCTCTACAATGAATGGACACAGTAGCTAGCTTTGCTCTCTCAACTTGATTTTAAGCTTTATTGTCAGTGATTTAAGTGTGACAATTGTTGGAGTGATGTTGGATCTACTAAAAATTTATTATGGTAGTTTTATTGTGGCTAATGAGGGAATTGAAATAGATAGAAGAGGTAAGCTGGGAGCAATGGATAATGCTGGCTTCCGATTGTTAAGGTCGATGAACTGATGTTACATTGGGTTGGGTCTGACATTCATAATGATTATATCAAAGTTGATAAATTTAAGATAAATAATAAATAATGTATTGCTTGATTTTGTAGAATTTATTCATATTATAAACAACAACCGTACATAAAGTCTACGGTAATTTGAGGTCCTGTAATAAAAATTCACAAAGGTAAAACTATGAATTAATAATGCAGTAATAAATCCCACTAAAATAACAGACTTAAACTTACTTAGGACCAAAACTTTCTCTTACGAAAGCTCAAACGAGCTTTGTATTTTAATTAACTTACGTGAAATCCCAATATTCATGGTCTCATTGCTGTTCTTAACACTTATTTAATTCTGGAACGTTATCAAAAAAAGCTCTTGTAATAAGGGTAACGTCAAAAAGTTTTAGTTTCATTATTAAATCAAATTCCATTTCAGTTGGAGTATTTAATTTACTTGGGCATTTTAAATTTGTATTTAAGGTAATCATTTGAATTAAGGCTTAGATAAGATACTTTTATCCTTATTCCACAATGTTAAGACTTATTTATGATTAAATTTGGTTTTTTTTAAACATAGATACATACAAAGATACATGATCTTTACGGTATTACCCAATACTATAGTGGCAAAGTAAACATGAAATTGGTTTACCTCATAATATAAAGTTTACTAATTATGGTATATCGAAAAATAAAATCGCCTTCGGGAATTCGGGAAACCTTACCCGAGACGTCGTTTAGTAATAGCAATATTGCCACCAGAGCTTTGTGCAATAGGTCTGTTCCACCCGTTGGCCAAACAAACGCAGCTTTTGCCTCCTCAAATACCTGCAAAGAAACAAACTTCTCAAAGTACACTTGTATAGCTCCCCGTAAAACTTTAAATGCAAGCGAATCGCGTAAAGATAATAAAAACCAAGTGACAAACTTATTAAGAATAGGTTTAACTCAGAAGTACCCTCTGGAATAGCTCTGGACAGTCTCTCTATATACTGTACATCTCGTGCACATACCGTCGGCGGCGGAAAATACTTTAATTATTTCCCCGGTAACGGAATCGATATGCTGACGTCACGAAACCTGCAAGTCTCGCCAATGACCAAGTTGCAAAAACATAGAATAGCAACGTGTGAATTCAAGTATAATTTATTGTCCATTTAGAACATTTCCGGTGTGATTAAGTGAACAACCTGTTACTGAAGACAAATTGGTCAAGTCAAGAAGCTTAGCCGTCTGCCAAACTCGACCGCCCTCCACGCATTCTGATGAGGTAGAAAGAAAATGGGGATTTTCCGCTTGTAAAACGTTAAGTGTGAAAAATGTTATGTATTTATAAATGAAATGAATTTTCATATATAAAGATGTAAATTGAATAATTGTAGTGTCTAATTATTAATGTAAGAAATTTTATGCTGACCTTAAACTCAAATGAAGTGGTTTTTTTTTTCGGAAATTACATTAGAACAAGGAAGCAGACAAAGCCGGTATTTAAATTGCATACCATATGTGGGATGTAAAATGTGTAAAGTTTGGTTAATTGCTGACTATAGGTTTATTAAATAATCACGTTATCGCAAGTCCCTTGATATAAACTTACCGAGGAAAGTGCATAAATCAATGATATTCCCTTATTAGCATTCATGGCACGCGGCAGGTCGTGGAAAAAATTCTATTGATTTCCAGTATTACTAAGTTAACGTAACTCAATTGTTGGACATGGTTGTTTAACATTAAAAGATTTTTTATTATAAGGCATAAAATGTGTTATATGGGTTATGAAAACTAATTTTAATCGATTCACAAGTGGAAAAAAGAAACGTAGTGTTTTTATATAGGTGTTTTTTATTCAAACACACGCCCACACTTAAGAGTCACACGCTAAAGCCACTTGGCTAACACTTCAATAGTTTCCTTATTATTGCTGCTAGGTTGTCGAAACTTCAAACAAATGAACGGAGATAAAAACATTGTGTTTAGAGTTGTTCATTAATTACACTGGAAAGAAACCTGGTTCGGAACAAAAACAAAATAACACAGTAGCATAATCAACCATAATTCTTGCTTTTAGCAGTTATAAAGCAGTGTTTTGATAAAAACAACAATTTAAGTAATTACCCCAAAGGGCTATCGGCTGACCCACACTGTCCCGTATGTTATGATTTCTAACGGTTCACCTCAAGACGCAAGGCGAGATTTACTCATTGTAAGACATACATTGCTGTCTATGATAATTAGTAATTCTTAAGGTAAGTTTTATACATATTTTTTTTTGGAAAGATCGTTACTCAAAATTTGTACTTATTAGCACACTATAGTTTTTTGTGGATTAGTTTTTGGTAGGATTGATTTTTCATTCAATTTAAACACACTTCTTTTAAATAAGGCAACTTTGTTAAAGGCGAATATTTTATTGAAGGCATGCATCGTTATCTCTAAGTTTAAAATCCTTATACGATAAATTTTTGATTATTATTATCAGTTGATTTAAAATTTCGAAATTTTGTTAGTAATAAATAACTTAATCCGTTTAGTAGTCAATGTAAGATTTCACTATAACAGCGATCTAAATAATACAGTCATAAACCTCCTCGGTGAGTGAAAGCTGCGCACGCGCAGACCGCAATAACATGGCGCCATCTAACGGCCCTTGATTGGATAATTCATGTTGACGCCTTCATTACCGGGAACTAGAATTACGCTTGCGGCGTTTTTTCATCTAATCGTTGTAAAACTGTATATTGTCATTATTGTGGTCGGGTCATATGAGCGTGTTTGTGTGAATATTGCATACAGTGGCAACTCATTATATCATTATACCGTCTTCGCTGCTTCACTAGGTATGCTACCTACCGATGTAGTTATTGATCTACTAACCCCGTTTTTTATAATGTAAAAATTGACCTCTTCTTGAATATAATGTATTGTGTGTATTATTTTTTCTTAATAATACAGAATATCAATGTCTACTTATGAATTAAAATATTTACGGACTTTAAATTTTGACTTAAGTGTGAATTATATATATATATATTAAACAGTTTACAATTCTTTTATAGTGGTTTTAAAACCGGTGACCCAAGACCTGGTGCTTTTGTTCTTCAGGTATCTTGTTCATTTCAGTAAGGTCACACTTTTAAAAAAAATCTTTGTTACAAGTCAAACATTTAAGCAATAGGATTGTATAAAAATTGTCAACCTTCAGATAAAATTATAAGTCTTATATAGTGATAAATATTTCGGTGTATGTAATAACATTAGGCTATCACCACGCTCATACATTCTCATTAGGTCTGCGCCGAAATGTGCTAAATACATTACGACGGAATTAGATTGGGTCGCGTGTGAAATTGACGTTTTGATATTTATATGTTGATGTAATTAATTATAATGTGACTTTTATGTATTACACATAAAATAACTGATTGCATTTAAAATATATTTCAAAACTCTATATGAGTTCTGAGTATGAAGAATCACAAATATTAGATAATAATATATGAGACAGTATTATTGTCGTTAGTGTCATGAATGTAGACACCCATTTTATTTATTATACTATATTATGAAGTTGATAATTCAATTTAAAATAAAAAAAAATCAAGCTCGCTTACGTCATACACTAAAATTAGTTTCATTGGTGACTTGGTTTCATATTTGATCACTTTTTCAGACCCAATCATATGCTGACACAACATGCGCTAAATTGTCAGTCATATTTGGTCTTCTCGCATCCCGAAACTACTGTGTCTCACTGATATGGGACAAAGACGAACTGATGGCTGAAATATTCCGCTAAATTAGCCCAAATTGGTTCTATATCTTCACAGAAAAGTTCACGTAGGCTGCGCTTCACTTCAATTTTCGACAATATTTCTGGAAAATGATTACGGATTAGATAATGTAATTATAATATTGGAAATTCACTCAGTACTAAATATTGTTGCCATCAGTATTATATATTATAAAAATTAAAGATCAACACTTAAAACTCACTTTTATTTAATCCGGTTTATCATCCAAACGTATTCAAACGCTTGTTAGGTTCAATCTGAGTAACCAAGCACACACTCCAGCAGTGTGAGAGAAGATAATAAGAGTTAGAACCTCATCCGAAAGACTTAATCCACAGTTTATTATAGCTACGAAATTTGAATAACGCCCTGAAGCGAAACGGCAACGACCGAACACAATCTGGTCTGTTCTACTTGACTCTATTGGTACGATATATATTTTATATAAAATGATATTTTTCACATTACTAATCAAAAAGTTTGCTGTGAGACCAGTTTTTTTCAGCATTTTGATATATTTTAGTGTAGAATATATTTTATAATATAACATTTATTTTAAACATTTCAAGGATTAAACTATTTTTTAAAAGGCGAATATAGACGCACGTCCTTTATGATCGTAAGACCAAAGAACCAAGTGGAATAGATGGCGTCATATCGCCCGAGCGATTGAATAGGCAACTAATTTCACAGCTGTGTTGCCTTTTAAAGGCTTTGAATTCGATATTGATGGGTAGCTGCGAATGGACTCGTCTGTAGGGTTACCATGGTTTGTAAAACATAGTTATAAAGCTTATATTGAACTTGGCTAAACATTTAAAGACCTATAAGGCTCTTTCATATTGTATAAAACTATTAAGAATAAATTAATTAAAGCGTCCTGCTGCCGAAGATATAGTTAAGTATATAAGGATTTAATCAAGGAGTGACTTATAGGCTGCAATGAAACATCTCCTATGTTTCTTTCTCTCCTTTATCTCTATCCTGATACCTAGCCGTATATTATTGACGTTGCAATTAGGTTTACTATTAATATGTATCGTTTTAATGTTCGTTCTTTAATTTATGGTTGTTAATGTTTCTTAAGCAAACATTTGAATTGTTGTGATAATATAAAAAAAATGCACGACTTCGGTACGAACATTTAGTCAGAAAAATTAACACTTAAATTTTTCATAAACTTTTTTGAAAATTTTGTGTAAAGTTATTGCAATGAATACTTGTTTAAATTAAATTCTTCTGCGGTTAGCTTGTTGAAATTGAAATATTTTATCAATATCCTTTTGTAAGTTTGCGGATCATTATCTACTAAAGATTAATTAATTCGTTGTCTAGACTCCAGACGAATCTGCAGTCTCAAGGCTGTATCGCATCTCTGCAAGAGACAGCGACTCATAAAAAATATGTATATCAATTGTAGGGATGTTTAAATATCTTTATTATATAAGGTGATCTCGGGTGAACATATTTTTCTTATATTCCTTGCAGCCCACAAACCAACATAATTTCCTCAGGAATAAGAGTAGAAATTGGGAAGTCGAACTGAGGACCTCCGGGTACAGTAGGTTTGTTTAAATATTACAATTTGAAAACTCATTGCTGTCTATTGCAATTTTTTATTTTCAGTCTTTATTATAGGTTTTTGGAACATCCAACGAGACGATTGTCTCTAAAACCTTAAAGATGTCTCTAGCCTATCCTTCCTTCAATCTTTGTTCAAGTTCCCTGCAATCTTTAAAGTGGCTCACAACTACTTCTGTATTTTATAATTACTCCCAAGTTTTATTAAACAGACCTGAAAAACTAAAAACAGCTACCATAAGTGTCATTGAAAAGCTTTTGAGTCGCTGAAAAGTAATCTTAGTATCAACGTACAACGCGATTTTTAAAAAACACCTCAAATACAAAAAAAATCTTATTTTGAATTGTTCAGTGTATACTGGTGCTGTTTGATTCGGTGAAACTAAGCTGTAAGTTATGAAATAACGATACAAAAGCTTGGGTATGGGTTACTCTAACTGCTGTCATGAGGGTTAGTAATATAGTGATCACGCTTAAAAAACTGATAGGTAAACTGAGTTGGCATCTTCTTGGACCGTTTTATTTAGAATCCTTATAATATATAAATAAACTATTGATGCACACAAGTAATCACTGATACGTTTCTATATAGAAAATATTAATAAATATTCTAAAATAATTAAATCATATTTACCCTACTCGTCGTATCTGTTAATCCAGTGTATGGTGAGTGGCGAGGTATGAACCTGTATACCACAAACATGCTTCTAGCTGACTGGACTTAAAAATTGAGCTTTTAATTGAGTTCTGAAATTTGAATACGCTGTTTGTAAAGCTAAAAATGTACCTAAATCATTGCCTACGAACCATGTTCTGGCTTTGGCTTTGTAGATTTGGTTATGCGCTGTGTAATAAATATGCCATCTAAAACCTGTAGCTAGCACCTACGATATTAGATAGCACTATTTATTTGAAGGAAACAAAACATATACATCACAAGACATAATGAAGAGAGAAATAATATACATCCTAATACATGTTTCACATATAAGATTTATAAACACAGTCACAAATACAAACAATAATTCATAGACAAAAAAGAAGAAACAAAATACACTATACATAAGAAGTTGATACAAAAAATACAAAGTATTACCAAACTAAACTTTCAGATAAGCATAATTTTATTTTTTTTTAAATGTAGGTAGCACTAACAAATGACTGCGTAGACTAAGTATATGTATTGAATATATAAAACATAAATTACATGTAATACTTAAACCAAAAATACACTGCACACAGAATGTAATGTTCTACAAACTACAACATTAGTAAGGCAACTGATGTTTAATGAGAAACCTGAAAAAAGTAAATGTTCCTGGGAAAATTCAGATAGCAACAGTGTACGAAATTAAATCCAGTCGTTTCTTGATTTCCATGTGCAAACAAACAAATATACGTGCTGTTTGTTTTTAATTAGCGACGTATGCACCGACAATGTTTCTTTAGCCGAGTTTTATTTCATGCTGGAGGCAATTGTAAACGCTTAAAGCAACGGGTAACAAGACAAGTGGCTATGTAATGTAGAATATGTAAGGGAAAATTCTTTATGCCTGAGCTTTTGTTTATCAGCTTACATGAATGTCTTAGACTGTATAAATCTTAGTTGCAGAGAACTTACACGGGCTTAGATAATGTGTATTCGATTTGTCAAATGTGAAGTTATAGTTCATATGATTTTGTTAATAAATTATTAATAATGACGAATTAAATTAACAAAATAGTTGAAGCAAGAACGTTAGTAATTTTCTATTTTATTAATAAAATATGAATTGAACACAACATATATTAAAATAGATGGACAGATATTCGACCAAAATCATTATTATACTTAGTCTGGCCATAAATACTGTTACTATTCAAAAAAAGAAAATATTACGTTTGAATTTGGAATCTGTCATTTTTATATGATTGCTTGATGTGTTTTCTTATTTTCGCGCCATTATATTGTTAAATATTTTGTTATATTAAAATGGAGTGGAGTGATAAAGAGAACCGAATCGCTGTGATTGCCTTACATAAAGTAGGTATGGAGAAAAGTGCAATTTTTAAAACCCTCCACCCGCTTGGTATTAGTCAAATGTTTGTTTACCGGGCTATTGATAGGTACAATGATACCTCCTCTGTTTGTGACAGAAAAAGATCTGGCCGTCCACGTACCGTTCATGTGAAAAAGGTGATTAAAGCAGTTAGGGAAAGAATTCGAAGAAATCCTGTCCGTAAGCAAAAGATTTTATCTCGGGAGATGAAGATAGCTCCTAGAACCATGTCGCGTATATTAAAAGATGACTTAGGACTTGCAGCCTATAAGAGACGTACTGGTCACTTCTTAACTGATAATTTAAAGAAGAATAGGGTGGTGAAATCCAAACAACTACTTAAGCGGTACGCAAAGGGAGGTCACAAAAAAATTTTGTTTACGGATGAGAAAATTTTTACAATTGAGCAGTATTTTAATAAACAAAATGACCGTATTTATGCTGGAAGCTCTAAAGAAGCTTCGCAATTAGTAAACAGAGTACAACGTGGGCATTATCCCACTTCAGTGATGGTTTGGTGGGGTGTTAGCTATGAAGGGGTGACTGAGCCATATTTTTGTGAAAAAGGTATTAAAACGTCGGCACAAGTTTATCAAAATACCATTCTTGAGACGGTAGTTAAGCCTTTAACTAACACCATGTTCAATAACAAAGAATGGTGCTTTCAACAAGACTCGGCACCGGGTCATAGAGCTCGATCCACCCAATCTTGGTTGAAAACTAACGTTCCGGACTTTATCAGCACTGAAAACTGGCCGTCGTCAAGTCCTGACCTAAATCCATTGGATTATGATTTATGGTCAGTTTTAGAGAGTAAGGCTTGCTCTAAACGCCATGATAATTTGGAGTCCCTAAAACGATCCATTCGGTTGGCAGTGAAGAATTTTCCTCTAGAAAGAGTTCGTGCTGCTATTGATAACTGGCCTCAACGTTTAAAAGACTGTATTGCAGCCAATGGAGACCACTTCGAATAAACATTGTATATTTTTAATAGTTATATATTGATGTATTAAACTAACTCACTATGAAAGGAATAAATGTTACGTATAAAAAAAAAATCGTGCTTTTCTTTATAACAATATTTATGGCAAGACTAAGTAGTACTTTTAAAAACTTTAAAAGAAGAATACTATACATATTATCTATATATTCTGTGCAAGTTCAATATGTAACTATAAAGGTTTTATATATCATCTACGTCGATATACAGAATAAAAATACACAAGCAATATACTTATGCATCTATCAACCATAATAATTGTTCTGAATTTTAAACTCGCTTAGCAAAACTAATAAACTAGTTGGGACGTATAGCGTTTACCGTGCAACTTGACGGTTAAATTTAACTATCCAAGTTAGTTTACGACGTCATCTGTTTAGGTGACGCGTCGTAAACTGTATCACGGGAGGTTTTACGCGCAATTTGAATGTTACTACCGAAAATATAGTTCGCTTTTAATAACGTGCAAATGACATACAATATTGTCATATATGTAACCTAAAATAAACAAAAGAAACTCGACGTATTAATTAAGCTGGGCTTAAAAGAAGCAAAATTCAAAAGAGGTTTAATACGAATCGTGCTTAATGATTGATTTCGGCTTTCGTTTGTAATAAAATCAAACACACATCAAAAATAAACTCACATTATCAAATGCACTAAAGCTTCAACAGTCAATATCTATTGTCCAGTCCTCACAATGGGCTATAGGGCGTCTAAACATTAAAATTTTAACGATTACACAACAGTTTTATTGCCAGCAATCAGTTAGGCGAGGGCGGTGAAGCAGGCTTTATCTCCGAAACAGTTAGTAGCGATTATCGGGACAGTTAAGATAGATTTATTTTGACAATAAAAGTAAACACCAGTGCTCTTCGTGTGCCATTAGTAGAGGGTTTCTGTTTGTGGTGCAAGCTATAAGTGAAAGGCTATTACAAAATATGAAATGAAAGATCGTTGCGTTTCTGTCTTGGGATTGGGCAACAATCCAATACCCCTGTTTTGATAATTCATGATATTAGAACAGTTTATCAATAAAACGGAAATTTTCATCTTTCGTCTGCTTTAAAAGCTTAAACTGAGTATAGTAGACTTATTTAAACGTGTACGTAGAGTAACATAATTTAAAAGATAGAAAAACGTATAATATATATATAATAAGTCAATTAAAAAATCCTAAATCTAAAATTACATTTTATTAAAATTCTGTTTCTTAAAACAGTTAATTTTTGTTAACTTTTCATTTTAATCGAACGCCTCGATATCAAGTAACTTTTGAGATTAGTGTGGCTATGAAAGTCTGTGTATTATCGCTAATGTGTATGGCTTAGACGTAAGGCATATTACTTGATGGCGGGGTCAGAGGTTTTGGTGAAATGTTTTCTTGTGTCGGGCCGAAACCGATTGTCAGACGAAAATGGAATGACGCGGAAACTCAAAAGAAAGGAAAAACCTCCCGGCCCGGATTATTCCCAAATCCCCGGATAACTTATAATGGGATAAAAATTGAGTATTTATTTTTCCACAAAGCAAATTGTGATTGAAATCGTGAAAAGAAATAATTAAGTTTTTTGTCGCGTCACTTACAGGTTATTGGACAGACGTTTAGGAATAAATTACTTTGCGCCAGTTGTTTGTTTAATGTTGACTTAAAAGTTTTATTGTTTTAAGGTTTTATTTCTTTTTTTTCATTTAAAATTTAATCAGTAAGTTGGATTTTTATTAATTGAAGTCAAATTAATTTGAAAGCTAAAAATAACTTATATAATTAAAGTACCATGGGGTGCAAGTGCACAGGCTCTTATTAAAGGATTAAGTAGGCGCCTGGTAGTCAGTACCGGTGATCCAAGAGCTGGTGCTTTCCTTGCTCAGCGTGTAAGCATCGCCATACAGCAAGGAAATGCCGCCAGCATTGTGGGTACTCCCACAGGGACCAAACTTTTTAAATTTGTTTTAGTTATGTGTTTTGTTTTATTTTAAGTTACTTATATTAGTTAGGTTAATATTAAGAATATTTTGTGTTCATTTAATAATTAGTGTCTATAATAAAATAATTATTTATAGATATAATTATATATGTTCTGATATTTATAAAGTATAAAATTTCATATATTTCACACACGCCGTGCATTCTGATCGTTTAAAAAAGTTCATATACTCTTATTCTTGTATTCGCTTTTTATATTTCCTGCAGATCTAAGGATTCTCCTTAATAGAACTGGAAATAAATATCAATCAAAATACATGTCCCTTGTAAAATAAGATTTGCCAATGCGATGTAATCAAAATGGTTTTATCGTAAAAATTCATTCCGATCCAAATACCGCTTCCTTTCGACATAAAACTTTCGTTCGCATTATCGTAACGTTATCGTAAAACGTGGAAAAATCGGAAAACTCGAACAATGGCCGTGACAATACATTCCTGATGAATAACATGGAACGTTTCATTGTACCCATAAATGAGGGTCGTAGATTTGGTTGGGGGCAAAGACGAGTCGTAAAATGCCCGGATTACGTGGACATACTTCCGTGGATGTGGGGTGATGAAATGTGGGAACTTTGAAGCTTAAAAAAAGCACGGGTTGTACTGTGAAGTAGTACTACATATTAAACTGTAGTCTTGTCAGTTATAAAAAATCCTTTAAAAACATGTTTCTTAACTTATGTTTGTTAATCATATAATAAATCAAATTGTAGATTGTATCAACTAATATTACTTATGTATGTTTAATATAATTTCTTTCTTCTCTGACTTGGAGTGAGCTTAGACGAAATGCTTCCGACAGAGAAGCCCCTCTGCCCCGATATAGGACCCCAGTAAGTAAGTATCAAATAGTTTATATTTTATCTTATTACATCTGTCCCCAAACATCTTATGGGCTTAATATATTAAAAAATAAACAATAAACTTATAAGATAATAAAACAAGGTATAGAAAACAATTATATGGGAACTTCAAACATTTAAGAGATAAAACATAATACAAAATATAAAATAATACAAACAAAATACAACATACATGCGAAGACCAACAGGATTTAAAGGTTGGATTTTTTGAAGGTGTTTTAAATCCTCTACGAAAGGTAAGCAGGGAGTCGGCAAAAACATCGACCGAGTCGTCCACATTTACAATATTATTATTATCATTATCATATATAATATGATATGATATATCATATCATTTATAATATGTATTGTTAAAATTTTCCGTACATTTCGTAGCCTTAGCTCTAAAAGTTACAACTAGGCTCCCACAAGCCATTGGCGGAAGTATAAAACGTTGCCGCTATAAATTGGCTCCCTTTTGGCCCGTGCATACATCACTAATGATTTGCACTAAGTCCATTCAGTATCAACAAATAAAATTACATAGAACACGTGACCTATATAGACAGACACAACATAACACCCGAGCACTTTTTAGACTTGCCCGGGAAAAAAAAAATGTTCAACTTTCACCAGAAACCTGAAAGATTTTCCGTTATCAAATAACGAAATGTATATTTCCAACCAATTTTAAATATAGCCCAATAAATTATAGTGATAACAATACGTTTGATAATAGAAAAAATGGTATTCAACAATAATAAAAATATTTTTTTTTATAAATTATTATGTTTTTTTCGATGAGTAAGCAGAGACTGTGAAAAGGGCAAAGATAAGCTTGGTGTGCTTTTTTTCAAAAGGGAAGAAGAACATATTGCAAATATCAATAATCTTATATTAAAAAATATATATACGATGGCATTAAACAGTAACATAAAATATAGATTTTGAAGCCCTCGTTATCAAGGGGCGAAATTTTTGACGACCCATACAAACTTTTTACGAGTTACGCCACATAATTACGGTATATTGTTTTCTAATGGTAATTCTAACTTCCATTTTAGAGATAGTTAATATCACCGGTAAATAAGGGATGTCGTGTTAAAATAATGAAGGTAAAAATGTGAAACAATTTATTTAGTTACATTATTGAGTATTGTATCATACGAACTTCAAAACCGTGTTCATTACCTACCTAATTTAATGAAAAAAATTGTGTATTTTTCATTTCAATTGTGTTTGTCCTAGTGTATGTTTTAACTAAGTATCCCTTGAAAGTTTTTGTCTACTGAAACCAGATTCGCAGACTTTCTCACATACCTATGCTACGTGTCTTAGTCCTTCTGCCATAGGCCTTTCAATGCTTTTTGAAGAGTCTCAAAAGTCAAAACAACATAGTAGTCAGGCACAGAAGGTTATCTGTAATAGATGCTTAATCAACCAAACTCCTAGTGAGCCCTCATACACCATTAAAGAGGTGGGTCTATACATGATATCTTATTGTAAGGTAAAAATTTCACTTGCAAATTTTAGAGATTGGCGGTAAGTTAATACCTCAAAGGCCTACACCGTGCAATAGATGAAGGCAGATTAGATAATAAATTGCCTACAATAGCCTTTCATCCTTAAGTGAGCTGCATAGACAAGAATTCTATCAGCGGAAAATGTATTATGTGTTGGAGAAAATATATCGTTAGTGGGTATATTAATTTTATTACGGAACCGATTTGTATGTAAAATATTATGTTATCGGTGGACGTTAGATCCAGATAATATGTTAATATGGTTTAAGGGACAATAAGCTATATAGGTGCCATAAACTAAGCTTTTTAAAAAAGCTTGCCCTTGTGCTTTGACTTGATTTGCTTTGTGATAAAAATTAAAGTGATCTCCATAATAGATAGAAAGTCTTTCTTCTAAATGATATATTTTTTTGTATATAGAAGAAACGCAAACGAGCACGAGGCCCACCATATATAGTTGAAGTCGCCGCCCATAGACAGTCACGCGGCTGGTAGCTCGTGAGTGCGTCGCCGGCCTTTAAAGTAAAATTGGGAAATTGAGGGGGTAGGAGAAGAGGACGAGGGAGGGGAGAGAATGGGCACCGGAAGATCTCACTCACCGAACGAAACGCGAGTACATAATGAACAAAGTCCAATTGTATCACTTTACGCCGGTTTTCTGTGAGAGAGTGGTATTTCTCCGGCCGTGCCTGCCTATTCGGCTGAAACTCTAAGTAAACGCATGGCACTCCCACTCGAGAAATATTTTTAAAATATAATAAATTAATAATAATATTTTTTTAATAATAGGAAAGCAGTTTAGTTGTTGTATTCTGATGTCTTATTAGCAGAGTACTTACCTTCTTAAGCCATTGCGTAATATCAATGTCACTTGTCACATAAAAAAGCTGAAATAATATTGATTTGAAAAATCGAAATCAGTTTACATACTACTCTGTCGATACGATCCATACGATAATCTCATCGTGGTTCTGGCAAAATGTGCCAAATGAAATGAGAAACATAGTTTATATTGCATTACGCGAAATACTATTGTCAATGTATTAACTCAAAAGGTAAAAACGTTTGTGGAAATACCACATAGAGTAGTATTAGTCTGTATTCAATGAACTAGTAGTGGTAGCTAATTAGAGGAACACACGGATTACACAGATCAATGGCATCACTACCCTTTGATGTCCTTTCATAGTAGTCTGATATATAAATGAAAATTTCTCCCGATACTGACCTATATGTTATGAGAGATAAGGTCGGGTTTTCTATGACGACGATTGTTGAAAAGGCATTTTGTAATTACGTAGGGATTACAGGTGTTGAAATAAAGGAAATTTCATGTTAACGGTTATTTTCATTGAATTGTATCTGTATAGGGATTAGTGTCTTTATTGTAGGATAATTCAGGTATTGTATTAAAATATATTCAGCTGTTTCCGTTAAATAGCGAAGCGGGGTGTGCTGTCGGTGTGTGTATTGTGGGCAATAAAAGATTAGCGTTATGTCTGATACTGATTGATAAATTGCATTTATAATTAAATCGTGATTTAAGTGTATTATTAAAGTCACGGACATTATTGCACTCTTATTTTATTTTTTACTAGCTTTCCGCCCGCGGCTTCGCCCACGTGTGATTTGGTTAAGTATATAGCGTTTCTTAATGATCTCGACTTTCTTTCACGGGCTAAAACTTGTTACAATTGGAATTATATATAATTATGTGTTACTCAGGGATGATGTAGCTTTACAGGATCCGATGATTCAGGGAAATCGAGATAAATTTCAAATTAACTTACAGGCAATTACTTTTCTGCAAATTTTATATTCTGATAGTGATCTTCTTATGTGGATGAGCTGACGATAGAAGGTAAAACTCCTCAGCGTTAAAAGAAAATTCTTACGAAGTTATGAGTACGACATACGTACTTGTAAGGTTATTAGTTTGACCGAATAATAAAAGGTAAACCTCATTAGATTAAGGATGTAGGTAGAAAAATGAATGCGGACAAATGACAAACGTCTTTTCACTCGTTTCCTTTTTACTTGTTTGTATGGGTAGTGTTAACTCAAAATAATCATAGGGTAAAACGTTAATGAAAGTTTGAACTGCATGGTAGTCATTACACAATGGAGCATCGAAATACCGCGATCTATTGACTATATTTGGCCTAAGTAGAAATTCTTTTAAAAAAAAACTAAGACTCAACCTCGCACACTCACTTACACAGCAACACCATTGCACACACAAATACACACACTCACACTTAAATGCTCGTACTTCACATAATATACTCCACTTGTTCATGTGTATATATATATTTTTATTTATTTTTTCTGTTCGTGTTTTTTTTTTTTGTTATTGTTTATTCTGATCTTAGATTATATTTCCGGTTCTATGTTTAACCATATTTTGGCTTTATTTTTATTGTGTAAACTTTTTTAGGTTTAAGAAATAAAAAAATAAAATAAATCTAGGTTGATGACGAATTTTAGCAACGCCATCTATCGAGCACATTGTTCAACACTTCAACCGCGCCCGCGCGCACTGCGTTATTTGTTATTTTACCTCTCATAAGTTTTAATATTAAGATTAACTAATAACAATTGACCATAACTTCTTTTTCTCTTAACCGATTTTGACAACGCTCCCAATTATATGTAATCCAACTGTGAAAACCGCGTTCAAATCCGTTCTGTCATCTGTCTCCTGTCACCTGTCACCTGTCACCTGTCACCTGTCACCTGTCACCTGTCACCTGTCACCTGTCACCTGTCACCTGTCACCTGTCACCTGTCACCTGTCACCTGTCACCAGTCACCTGTCACCTGTCACCTGTCACCTGTCACCCGTCACCTGTCACCTGTCACCTGTCACCTGTCACCCGTCACCTGTCACCCGTCACCTGTCACCTGTCACCTGTCACCTGTCACCCGTCACCTGTCACCTGTCACCCGTCACCTGTCACCTGTCACCTGTCACCCGTCACCTGTCACCTGTCACCTGTCACCCGTCACCTGTCACCTGTCACCTGTCACCTGTCACCTGTCACCTGTCACCTGTCACCTGTCACCTGTCACCTGTCACCTGTCACCTGTCACCTGTCACCTGTCACCTGTCACCTGTCACCTGTCACCTGTCACCTGTCACCTGTCACCTGTCACCTGTCACCTGTCACCTGTCACCTGTCACCTGTCACCTGTCACCTGTCACCTGTCACCTGTCACCTGTCACCTGTCACCTGTCACCTGTCACCTGTCACCTGTCACCTGTCACCTGTCACCTGTCACCTGTCACCTGTCACCTGTCACCTGTCACCTGTCACCTGTCATCTGTCACCTGTCACCTGTCATCTGTCACCTGTCACCTGTCACCTGTCACCTGTCACCTGTCACCTGTCACCTGTCACCTGTCACCTGTCACCTGTCATCTGTCACCTGTCACCTGTCATCTGTCATCTGTCACCTGTCACCTGTCACCTGTCACCTGTCACCTGTCACCTGTCACCTGTCACCTGTCACCTGTCATCTGTCATCTGTCACCTGTCACCTGTCATCTGTCACCTGTCACCTGTCACCTGTCACCTGTCACCTGTCACCTGTCACCTGTCACCTGTCACCTGTCACCTGTCACCTGTCACCTGTCACCTGTCACCTGTCACCTGTCACCTGTCACCTGTCACCTGTCACCTGTCACCTGTCACCTGTCACCTGTCACCTGTCACCTGTCACCTGTCACCTGTCACCTGTCACCTGTCACCTGTCACCTGTCACCTGTCACCTGTCACCTGTCACCTGTCACCTGTCACCTGTCACCTGTCACCTGTCACCTGTCACCTGTCACCTGTCACCTGTCACCTGTCACCTGTCACCTGTCACCTGTCACCTGTCACCTGTCACCTGTCACCTGTCACCTGTCATCTGTCACCTGTCACCTGTCACCTGTCACCTGTCACCTGTCACCTGTCACCTGTCACCTGTCACCTGTCACCTGTCACCTGTCATCTGTCACCTGTCACCTGTCACCTGTCACCTGTCACCTGTCACCTGTCACCTGTCACCTGTCACCTGTCACCTGTCACCTGTCACCTGTCACCTGTCGTCTGTCGTCTGTCGTCTGTCGTCTGTCGTCTGTCGTCTGTCGTCTGTCGTCTGTCGTCTGTCGTCTGTCGTCTGTCGTCTGTCGTCTGTCGTCTGTCGTCTGTCGTCTGTCGTCTGTCGTCTGTCGTCTGTCGTCTGTCGTCTGTCGTCTGTCGTCTGTCGTCTGTCGTCTGTCGTCTGTCGTCTGTCGTCTGTCGTCTGTCGTCTGTCGTCTGTCGTCTGTCGTCTGTCGTCTGTCGTCTGTCGTCTGTCGTCTGTCGTCTGTCGTCTGTCGTCTGTCGTCTGTCGTCTGTCGTCTGTCGTCTGTCGTCTGTCGTCTGTCGTCTGTCGTCTGTCGTCTGTCGTCTGTCGTCTGTCGTCTGTCGTCTGTCGTCTGTCGTCTGTCGTCTGTCGTCTGTCGTCTGTCGTCTGTCGTCTGTCGTCTGTCGTCTGTCGTCTGTCGTCTGTCGTCTGTCGTCTGTCGTCTGTCGTCTGTCGTCTGTCGTCTGTCGTCTGTCGTCTGTCGTCTGTCGTCTGTCGTCTGTCGTCTGTCGTCTGTCGTCTGTCGTCTGTCGTCTGTCGTCTGTCGTCTGTCGTCTGTCGTCTGTCGTCTGTCGTCTGTCGTCTGTCGTCTGTCGTCTGTCGTCTGTCGTCTGTCGTCTGTCGTCTGTCGTCTGTCGTCTGTCGTCTGTCGTCTGTCGTCTGTCGTCTGTCGTCTGTCGTCTGTCGTCTGTCGTCTGTCGTCTGTCGTCTGTCGTCTGTCGTCTGTCGTCTGTCGTCTGTCGTCTGTCGTCTGTCGTCTGTCGTCTGTCGTCTGTCGTCTGTCGTCTGTCGTCTGTCGTCTGTCGTCTGTCGTCTGTCGTCTGTCGTCTGTCATCTGTCATCTGTCATCTGTCATCTGTCATCTGTCATCTGTCATCTGTCATCTGTCATCTGTCATCTGTCATCTGTCATCTGTCATCTGTCATCTGTCATCTGTCATCTGTCATCTGTCATCTGTCATCTGTCATCTGTCATCTGTCATCTGTCATCTGTCATCTGTCATCTGTCATCTGTCATCTGTCATCTGTCATCTGTCATCTGTCATCTGTCATCTGTCATCTGTCATCTGTCATCTGTCATCTGTCATCTGTCATCTGTCATCTGTCTCTTGTAATAAGTTAAAGCGTTTCTTAGTCGGCTTAAGTTCATATAAAAATTTTGTTGCTTCTTAGCCATCGTATAGACTAATGTTGAAAAACGTTTCTTTTTTACAAAGATGTATTTTAATTACTTAAAAAAGGAGGGATAATGACTATTTTTTTAGTCCCGTAGTCAGGATCCGATGATTCAGGGAAATCGAAGGCAACTTTAAAATGAACTTACAGGCAATTATTTTCCTGACAATTTTATATTCTGATAGTCATCTTCTTATGTGGATGAGCTGATGATAGAAGGTAAAACTCCTCAGCGTTAAAAGAAAACTCTTACGAAGTTATGAGTACGACATACGTACTTAAGGTTATTAGTTTGAAATAATCATAGGGTAAAACGTTATTGAAAGTTTGAACTGCATGGTAGTCATTACACAATGAAGCATCTTAATACCGCGATGGATATATTTGGCCTAAGTAGAAGTTCTTTAAAAAAAAACTAAAACTCAACCTCGCACACTCACTCACACAGCAACACCATTGCACACACTGATACACACACTCACACACTAAAATGTTCGTACTACACATAGTTCCACATGTTCATGTGTATATATATTTTTATTTATTCTTTTCTGTTCGTGTTTTTTTTGTTATTCTTTTTTCTGATCTTAGATTCGATTTCCGGTTCTATATTTTAACCTTATTTTGGCTTTATTTTTAATCTATTTTTATTGTGTAAACTTTTTTTGATAAGCTGTATAGGTTTAAGAAATAAAAAAATAAAATAAATCTAGGTTGATGACGAATTTTATCAACGCCATCTATCGAGCACATTGTTCAACACTGCAACCGCGCCCGCGCGCACTGCGTTATTTGTTATTTTACCTCTCATAAGTTTTAATATTAAGATTAACTTATATTAGAACATATTTAACAATATATAACTAATCAATCAATATAAGTGTTTAAAATTTTTGAAGCAGTGGTTGAAGTAAATTTTCAATTGACCATAACTTCTTTTTCTCTTAATCTCTCTTAATAATTATATGTAATCCAACTGTGAAAACCGCGTTCAAATCCGTTCAGTAGTTTTCAAGTTATAACGTACCAGACAGACAGACAGACAGACAGACAGACAGACAAGAATTCCAAAAATTGTTTTTTTGGTTTCTATGACTCTTCTTTAATTGCCTCCTTTCAGTTTTTTGGAAAATATTTAATGTACAGATTTTCGATTTTTACTGTCTTATTATTAGTATAGATTTCATAAACCTTATACATCTTATCAAAATAAAGGTTAAAACATAGAACCGGAGATAGAATCTAAGATCAGAAAAATCAATAACAAAAAAAAAATAATAATATATGAACAAGTGGAGTATATTATGTGAAGAACGAGCATTTAGGTGTGTGTATTAGTGTGTGCAGTGGTGTTTCTGTGTGAGTAAGTGTGCTAGGTTGAGTCTTAGTTTCTCTTGTTTTTATTACGTTGGTGTCCAATGACGACCCTACTTAGACAACTTATTATATATATGTTTATGCGTGAAAGGTTAAGCGTAAATCATGACCAAGTTTCATCATCAAGGACCCAGTGGAGTTTAAAACTTCTAGATTGTTTATTATTTGATAATTAGTCAATTGACGTATAGTATAGTTGTTATCAAATATAAATGAAACTATACTATAGAGTTCTATCGATTTCTATTGCAAACAGACCACTTCAAAACGAAACCAAATGGAAACCTATGTCACAGTGTATGTCCTGTGTTAATGAGTGTTCGCATATTTTGAGATGGCAAGGACTAAATGGAATATTTTTTATTAATTTAACATTTGTATACATATGAACGTGTATGATGAGTATAGTATAAATAAATTAATAGTTTTAATATTGTTATTCATTGTATTAGGGTTAGACGCATTTACTTACTAGAAGTTTTTTTGAACTTATCTTGTAAAGTCACAACAATATTGTTTCACTAGATTTCCATAAACTGTGCGCACAGTAATCCTTTGTGTTTCATTTTACCTCTCGATGCAATAGTATCGAATTTAATTACAGCTTTGAACAACTTGTGGTATACTAATGATATAATATGAAATATGTGGTGAATCTCGCCGTGTAAAAAGAACAGTACGTATTCGTGAAATATGAGATCTGCCTTTATAAATATAATTTAAAATAACCAAAATTATATTAAAATGTTAATTTAAAAATTAATATTATAATATTGAAACATTTATTTTTGATGTCATGTTATATCAATGGTGTAATGACTTCAATTACTAGTTTATGCGAAAATAAACTTAAAAAAACATAAGTTTATTCAATCGTATTCAATGATATACAGTCTGTAACACTTATATACTCATGTCAAAACTGTTTTCCACGAACTCTAATAGTTATATGGTTTAAAATATTGGTTAACAATTAATATATTTATATGTAGAACATCTTTAAAGAGATCTTTATTTGATTTAAAGGTATCTAATAAGCCGAATATAATCAGAGATAAAAGTGTTTATTCATTCTCATGAATCCGAATCCAAACAGATATACGTTATAACAACAGAAAATGAAAAAAAGCAATTTATTTTAATTAAACTGCTAGTAAAATCTTAACTACAGCACGCAAATAAATAAATAATTAGAAAATATATCATATTATATAATGTCTGTGACGTCATAGGCCATTATAGTTTATTAATAATGAGTTTTTGGGTTTCATTCCAGAACAGAAGAGATAATAGTAGGTCGGACGCAGTTATAAGGACACCCTGTGAAGTCGAAGGAGGCCAAAACTATAATGGCAGGATGATGTGACTTTGAAGCCATGGGAATCACTAACTATAGCTATTGGCCCCTCAATAATAATGATACACTTCTTTTAAATGATAGGGCTTTATTCAAATTGCTGTTTTATTTGTAATAAGTACTTCGAATAGAACCTTCATGGTTTGAGATTTTCGTGAGTGAAACTTTTTCAAATGGTACTTATGTTGTGCTTTTCTCATCTTATAAATTAATCGTTAATTAACTATACCTTTGTCCAATTTGGTCATGCAATAATGTCTACTGTGAGACAGCCCTGATGATTCGATCTTCACAATTATTGCTTTATGATAACGGGAGACCTCTAGCACTCCACCACTATCGTTTTAACTGTACGAGATAGAACTATTTTCTAAGTAATTTTTCTTCCCATGAGGCAGTACAAGAAGCTTTCTACAGTTTGTCGCGATTAGCTCTCCATTCTATTGCAAAGGTGTAAATGACCATGGTATAGATAATATATGTAAATATTTTATCTATGATGAATTAAAAAAACACTTATATATTTTTTTCAGTACAATTCGTCAATTTCGTACTTTAAGCGTATATTATTTATTGGGTATGTGTGCTTTTGCATGTAACTGCTTAATCAAATCGAACCTTTGTAAATGTAAATTGCTAGCACAATATTCCAAAGAATGTTAAGCAAAATCGCTACAATGATATAAAATATAGTAAGATCGTATTTTACAAGGTATCTCGTAACAAAGGCCTTTGAAAATAATAAATTAAATTTTTACAAAAGGCTCAAAGTCTTAGGTATAGTTTCAATACAACATTTTTATTACTAAGTTCATTATTTCTTTCGTTAAGAGAATTTATAATTACATTTAAAAGAACGGGAGCCGGTGCGAAACAATACACAACGTATTTATCGGGGATATTTATTTATATTTTTTTCACATATAATCGTATCAGCAATCAGTTGAGTACGTCAATAATTTTCTTCATATGCATGGCTACGAGGGTTCTAAAATAAACCAGTGTGAGAAGATACACTCAAGAACGCTGAGTTTCTTTCATTCACCCCAAAGCTTTTTTATAAGATATACTTATGTCTACTACTTACACTGTTCTAATTATACTTGAATAGAACAGTAGTAGATTCTAACAAGGAAGTGAAAATAATGAGTAGATCGATAGCCTGTATCGCTTTTTGTCCACTTTTAACATTGTCTCAGTGGTATATTATTTTACAGTTTCTAAAATTGCAAAGCGCTTCATTATCTTAGTATGATACACATTGAAAGGAGCCTGCGCTTTGACACGCATTTTTTTGCTATAAGACATCTTTCACGGTACATATCTTTACGGGCAACGTACGTTTTAGGTATTAGGTATAAAAAAGAAAGATCGACTGTCTATGGTTAGTTCTAAGGTGGGAAAAGCCTCTCACTAAGAGCTCTCTCTAGCAACTCGGCAACATTCCCAATGCTATTGCAAACAGTCCAGATTGTTTAATAATGAGATAACTTATTAGAACTATTTCTATCCTTAAATGTAACTAATTTAACTATTGGCCAGTATAGATTTTAAGTTACTGTTGTATTACCATTATAGTTGTACACAAAATTTAGAACATTAATTATTTTAGAAATAGTGCTATTATATTTATTTCTGTAATCGAAATTTAATTAAATGCAAACCACTTACATACGCTAAGTTATATATAACTTGATGCTTTATAGTTGCAATGTTTTGATATATGAATGGTTTCGTAGTCAAAGGAACGTTTGAGACGTCTCCAAACTCGCCTTAGTATGCTGCGGTTTTCATTTTGAGATTGAATGCGAATGTTTTAGTTTCAAATTAACATTCACTCTTGAAATTACTGTTATATGTTGTTATTTAATTTTTCGTTTGCCGTTTCTTATGCGAATTTCAGCTAATTATTTGTTTGTAGTAGGCAGGGAGACTTTTAAATTGAAACATTTTTTCGATGTTCATTATATATTTTACGTTCATATACAAACACAGTTTTTACTAAAACTGCTTTAGCTGCCCTGTTTATTGGTAAAACAATCACAGCAACCCAACCGAAGGCCCAAATAATAACATTTTATTTTTTTAATAAACTAATTTGTCGGTAAATTTGAAAATAAATAAGTACATCAATTTAAAAAGTGGACAACACCACCTTAATCTTTATCTATTTACGACCTTTTTTATATAGATCGATTCAATCCAAAATACAAAAGAGCAATTTCCCCAAATCTGTTGAGAAAAACAAAAGTGAACGAAAGAAAGAATGAAAGAGGTTTTAATGTTATTATTGGGATTCGAAAACGGCTCTAGTTCGTTTGGACGGTGACAAATAAGTCTCAATAGCAACTCTGCCGGTTTCTCTGGGTCTCTTTGGCCAATAGGGCTGTCAGATTATTTATTTTTCACGATTTTATTATTACTATATATCTCACAGAAATTATTCTTCAATGTTCAATTAAATAATACAATTGTTTGGAAAAATATAAATAAAAGTCTTTAGTAAATAGCTTTGTTATTTACAATTAACAGTTTAAGGTTATTCAATAGTTGTAATCAAACCACTGAAACATTTTAAAGATTAAGAAATATACATAAATAAACCATAAACTGTATACTCACAGTGCATTATTAATTATACGTATCAAGGTGTTATAAAGCTACAAAATAATCAGCTAATTTTACTTTTGTGACAGCCCTATTGAAGACGTAAGGAGCACTTTTAATCTCTATTTTCTTCGCAGAGCGTTGCGTGTTCTTTGTTTAGTGATCACTTCGCACAGACGGTTTTACGAAGAAATATTTATTTTTTACTTTACATTCAATTGTTCTACAAATTGTTATCTAGTTTATATTTTTCACATTAGCCGTGTGTTAGTAATTTATTATAACTCAATGACAGAGGTAAATATTGACTTTAATGGCTTCGGGAGAGCATATTCTTGCTTCATGCTACATTTTTAGACGGACAAACAGCCTTAGTACTGGTTTCCTTAATTTTAAGGCGCGGCTTTCACACTTCCTTTTTTCGAGCTTCCTTAAGTATTTAGTAATAATATTGTATACTTTATCAGCAAGAGTCTTTGGAGTTCAAATCATTGTAGTTTTTTTTTATTTTGAGTTAAAACTAAATATGACTTCCATGTGTTAAAAGACATACATTATTGATATCCATTTTACCTGTTAAATCATTACAGCAACGATTACTCACAGATCATCTTACAATTCCTATAGCTATCGTATCAAGAGCCTCCCACTCGAGAAAAAAAAGCTGATATTAATGAGGCTCTTCAGCCATTGACCTTTCTGAGGTTATATTAGCATACAGACAGATAGACAGCCGGTGACTGACCTATGACACAGCGCTGTTATTGAATATACTTAACATAAACTGGTAATAACAGAGTGGTTACGATATAATTATACTCTTACACTGTATTTATAAACAAAGCGGCGAAGCTTCATTCGTTTTTAAATTTAAAAAGTTTAATAAAATACTGAAACGAAATAAATTAGTAATTAAACTATTTCACGGTATATTACGAGTAGACCCCATATACTTATTAGAGATACCGGTAGTACCCCGCATGTATAATATATATATATAATAATATTTTATAATATTTATTTATTGTAATAAAACAAAAACATGTTGACGTTTTAAAATAAACATTCTTAATATTACGAGTAGACCCCATATACTTATTAGAGATACCGGTAGTACCCCGCATGTATAATATATATATATAATAATATTTTATAATATTTATTTATTGTAATAAAACAAAAACATGTTGACGTTTTAAAATAAACATTCTTAATATTAACCTAACCAATATTACTTAAAATAAAACAAAACACAAAACAAATTTAAAAAGTTTGATCCTCGAGTACCCATAATGCTGGCGGCATTTCCTCGCTGTATCGCGATGCTTATATATAGAGCGTAAAAAGCCTTAATTTCAAAAATCTAATATTAGCCTTAAATTAAATTGTTATTGCTAAAAAAATTCTAAACACTTTTTATTAAAGACTTAGTTTAAGACAGAATTATACTTGTCTTAAAACTTGTGTCATCTGACTAATATGTTTTACGCATTTTATAACTGTTTTGGCAACACTTTCAACTGACTCAGAGACCTTGGATCTTAATTAGATTTATTCAATTTATGACTTACATATTATTACAGTTTAATGTGAGTTAAATGGTAAAACTTCATAAATGTTGAGGTAACATTAATGTTCAAGTTGGTACAAAGGATTTTAATGAAGACGTAACATATTAAAATAGTTTTTACATTGCATTCTTTCCTTGTGAATATGCATGTTTGTATTGCATGTATTCTATAACACATATCCCAGCGTGAATGCCTTATTCATAGAATAACCAAAAAAACTTTTATCAAAATAGTAAAATTAGAGTGAAGACGACGACATGACAGATCAATTCAAAAATCAAACCAGTAAGAAGAATAAGTAAATAAAAGACTCATCGTAATAATAATATCGTAATATCGTATCGTCTAAATCGTAATACAAAATAATTTAAAAGCAATACTTTGCTGGTAATTGTAGTTTTGCTATAACTTACAAGGTTTGTTTACTTTTTTGTGTTTGTATGTTATGTTATAATTTGATGTGCACGCCTTTTTAAATGGCTGCATTTAGATTTTGATTTAGTAATATTATTGTTAAGTGAAGCAATGTTGGCTAAAAATAAATAAATGCGTGTGATTGATTGATTTGTTGTACCTATGTATAAATGCAAAAGCATTTAAGATACAGACTCGGAATAGTTTAAATGTTAGTAATATATAGACTTTTATTTATATTATTAAACATTAACGCTTTAGTTTTTAGTTTCTGGTTGACGTTTTAGTGTTTTTCTCTTTATACAAAGTAGTCAATTTTGTGCGCGTATTATTGCACATTCCAATATATTCAAAATCTTAAATAAAGAATTTATAAAAAGAAACGTATTTTTGTTTGCACTATATTTCTGGGAAATTATTTTTTGGTGCTTAATGTTTTTACCAATAAAAAAAGCCATAAATACCTTAAGGAGTTACTTTAACATAATACTATTTATTAAGGCCATATTCAAGAGCTGGACTTAGGGAAAAGGAATATACTAAAACAGGTGAATTCTATCAATAAAGGACTACTCTCAAATATGCTAGTCATACTTTCAAACAATTTACGTGCCTTTGAAGGAATTTAATGATCGTGTCAAAAAATGCCCGGTGGACACATGCGATGAGGTACTTACACATGACAGTTAGTGGTAAACAACCAAATCAAATAATATATTGAAAGCAGCAAAAGCAGTTTTCCAGACAATAGCCCGATGATTCACGGCGCAGCAGTCAAACGGAAAAATTATTTTGTATTTACGCAGTTGCACTCTATGCGATGGAACGAGGTCACACGGCTTAAGGGCTTAGGGTTCCGTATCATAGAAAATTTATTAAATGTGGATTACACACCTTGTATCAATGTACAAGTGATTTGTCTATTTTTAGAGTTTTGATAATCTAAATGTCAATAGTATTATTTTTTTTTCATAAGGATATATTGAAAAAACTGTACTTACTTTATGGGTATTTGATAATACCTGTTTTGTTCTGTAAAACCTGTTTTGTTACTGGTATTGAAAACACTAATTATTATTTATTTATTTTACTATAATTAAAACGGCATATAAAAACCACTTACAAATAAGTATAGACGGTGCATACGTACATTTCTCTTACAGAACTTTAAGCATACTGATAATATAGTCTACCATCCATATATAAATGTGTACTTAAGACGTTAATTATTTAATCAATTTTATACGGAACCAGTGTCGTTTAAATACCGAACATGTAATTGCAACGCATAATTAATATACGCTGATTCATACTTTCAATTCTTTGTTCTTTGTGAGTTTTAATTTATGGGGGTAGACAAATGCGGAAATTCAACAAAGGGTTTATTTTCATCTTTGCATGTTTCATAATTTTCAGTTATGTCGTTTAACTAAAAAGTGTCTTATAACTATAAGACACTTTTACATGTCCAAAATGAACAGCGCTCGTCTTAAGACGAATGTTAAGATTAATCTAAATTTTTACTTATGTAGAACGTGGCTCTATTGATAAATTTTATTTATAAATTTAATAATAAATATAATTTAAATCTTTAATAAGACCTAAATTAACAATTAAAAGCCTTAAAATAAAAACAAAAACATTAATAGCTGACGGCATTTTCTTGCTTGATACAGCAAGATGCTTATACATAGAGCAAGAAAAGCCTTAATTATTTTAATGAAAAAATGAACTTTTTGTTAATTACACTTTGCTTCAATAACATATTATATTTTGAAGTGACATTTTTTTATAATTTCTTATAATTCCGGAAGATCGTACGCCTATAAAGTTCACAAAAATAAACAATAACAGAAGTATCTTAGCCCAATAACATACTGAGAGATTACAAATTCTAATTCTATGGACACAGAAACGTATAATCTAAATTAGTTTCAAAATGGCTGTCACCATTATCAAGATTTAGAAACCACAGCATACAAGATCTCTAGCGTCTGATAAACCCGAGTCAAACCTCAAAGTTGCGGTAAAACTCAATCAGCTAAAATATCGGCTAATGAAATGTAAGATAATTCGGTGGAAGTGTCTGCGCGACGCTGGGGTGAATGGCTAGTGTAGGCCCGTCTGGGGTCACTCACATCCAGACATGCTACATACTGCATAACCGGTAAGAGATTAAACAATTTTTTCTATTGATTTGAAGTAGGAGATCTGTTAGTCTTGTATGCTAATATTTAAAAAAACATACATACGTAATTATCGCTTAAAATAAAAAAAAAACTATTTGATCTAATTAATACTGTTTGCATTGTTTTTTTTTAAATTGCTTGCAGAGCTTTAAAGCTAAATAAGTAAACAGCTTAATATACGAATAGAGATATAATTTTTTATGTACCTAGACAATTTCCATATATACTATGCATAGAGCTGATTTCGAAATTTTAAGATCCAACTTTACAATACAAACCTAAATCAATCGCTAAGCGTTGATAAAGCAAATTTCAGATATTCAAATAAAAAATCCAAAATACGTATGCAAAAACCTTTTCAAAGTATACAATATATTGAATACAATATATATATTTTTAAATATTAATTTTAACTAAACTATCATTAACATTCATATTTGACTTCAGACATTATAAATATCTCACTAATCAAATATTCTTTGATTTGATATAAACATATCTACTCTTCACAATACATAGATAGATATGTATTGTGAAGATACGTACATACTGGACGGAGAGGTGTCTTAGGTTACGAGTGAAAACATCGAGATCCATTTATTATGCAGTGTATAATACATAACGTATATAATAATAATATATTTAGGCATACACAAACTAAATAAGATAAGTTCTTTAGGACCGTATGTCCACTTTATTAGATAGGTAGGTAGCCAGACAAATGAATTCACAAGTCGTTGAGTGGAAACGGGTGCTCGAGCTAGTTTTGGTAATACATTGCTTGATACTGAACTTTAACTAAGGAATTTTCTTAGAGAAGTTTTTTACTATTACGACTCCTCAAAACTAAACCGTACTCATAAGAACTGGTGACATTATCCTATAACATTAATATCCTTACTTTAACAAATATAGTAATATCTTGAAATTAATATGGAAATGACCAGCTTAAGTCATAATTTCTACCATAACCGGTCGTGTGTTGGAAAATCTATTAAAATTAATTACACATTACTAAATAGCCAAGATTTATTTTATAATACGCTTAAATTAACAATAAAACATAATAGTATAAAATTTAATTACTTCACAATTAATATCCGCACGTTTTATGAGCAATGAAATTGCTTAATTAAACTGTTAAATCATATAAATTGTTTGATAATATATACATTAATGCGTTACGTCATAGGTGTAGATTATAGCCTTCAGGTTAGCCACTACCATATAATAATTAAACTTTGGCCGTTTATTGTAATGACAACTGATCATATGGAAACGTATTTTATATTATAAAAGAAGTTTTATTATGTGTGCTTTTATGATATTGATTACATTATTTAAAAGTAGGGAGATAAAAGCTTTATACAATATAATTCACTTATGTGCTGAATTTATAATGGTGTATGAAAATATCGTGAGGAAAAGAGGCCGTCATAGACCTGAAAACTGTACGTGTAGCTTTGAAATTTTTCCAACCTATGGCCCTTAAAATTGCCCCGAGTGGTTTTCTGATGTCTAATTGTTTAATTTACGTAATTTATGTACCGTATACAGGAAGCCAGGAGTACGCTTGAAGTTAATATAGAAATATCTTAATAACGCTCAGTCTTAGTAATTTTAATAAAATGAAATAGCACTATTAACGCCATACATAAAGTACTAGAAGGGACATTAATAATAGTTGGTAGAATTCACATTATTTAAAAAAAAAACGTTAAACCAAAATGAACATGTTTTTAATAATAACGATTTCGATTTAGGGCAAGAATTTTAGAACTAATTTTCAATGTCTTATATTAAATAGTCGAGTTATTAACATGCAAAATTTCGCATATATTATATTAGTTTCCTAATGTGTATAAGTAATAGTTATTCATTTATTATTGTATGAATTGCAAAAACTTGGCCGTTTTGTTCTGGGCGTTTGGATACGCAAATCTTTATATGCTAAAATAAATGTGTTGCTTGTATATAATTTTATAAATTACAACTTCCAGTAATCTATATCTTGCGATGTTTAATTTAACGACAGAAATAAAGCGATGCAGTCGGAATTAACGCGATCCCAAGGCTAATCGCACGCGCAGATGTTTCCATATTATTGTTTACTGCTTGCTGCACTTCTGTTTTGATAAAACCTTGATAGATAAACTCGTCATAACAGACTTAACTCTATTCTTGTACACTATAATTTTAAATTGGTTGCATGGTAGTTTTGTTTATGGTTAGAGGGCGGGCGGGTTATTCTGAAGCGTACGTAGTCAAGTATGATACTGTCTGTACATATTAAAATTTTAATGACGTAAGTATTAAAAAGTTTCCTATGGGTGTCCGGAAATGCAGAAGTGTAATAAATGAAAATAATTTGTCTTTTTGTGTAGTCTTTGCATGGATACAAATCTAAAATACCTTATGAATCGACAGGAAACGGTCCCATTTTATAATGTGGCACAACTTTCGATTTCAAAAGAGTACTTTGCCTCACAAATGCTCCATTTAAAATTCAAAACTGATTTTCGGTTCAACATTTAGTTGGTTGTGCAAGAATAAAATTAACCCACTTAAATTTGATGGTTTAATGGAATATTTTTGTATAAAAAATAACTCGATTATAGATTTGATTTTAAAAGTAAAATATAGCGAATCAGAGATCATATAGAAATATTTTTATGAGGCATACACTTTATTAAGTATGAAACACTGCAAATTTTAGTTGAAACAATCTCTAGAGCATCACAAGTACATATCGATTTAATAAGTTTCTTAAAAAAATCTATAATTTTGTAGAATAATAAAATATATTTTAATTTAATATACTAAGTACGCGTTAGTTTAAAAATAAATGCATGAAGTATTTCTAAGCGCAGCGTCTCATTTAGCAGTTCTTAGAAACGCATCGCGTTAATTAATTCGTAGAAGTTTCTTGGCAATTTCATTTTTAAGGTAGACATGTCTTCTAGAAACTTCAATTGTAAAATGAGACTGACTCATGAACTTGATTTGTTAAAAATTTCCTTATAGTTTTCCTTCTACCACAAGTTTTTTTTAAGCCGGGGTTCAAACGCACAAAATTCATTAACATTTATGTTAAAACAAAAACAATCTGTCTTGTTTACAAGACAGATTGTTTTTTATTTAATCAACTACATATTTTTTTTACACAAGATTTAATTTTTAATACATAAAACATATACTTTGTATTTGGTTATTGTTTTTGTTTCATTCACAATTACACTTCCCTAAGATTAGTTATATTAACTACGTCACATTACTTTGAACTGAGTTCAAACAAATGCACATGACCTATTTACCTATTAAACTGTTATGAATTATTAATAATTGACACAATTTCTACGTCAATAATATGTGCAATTTCTTTTAATACAAACAATAATGTTAAATGTGCATGTCTGAACATGTTAAAATTATTTAAGTCTAGTGATGCATGAGGTCGTCGGCTCGAAGGAGGTAAACATATTATTTGTTTGCATCAATACTATTTCGCCCACAGATAAACAATGAAGCGAAGTCGGGGTTTTTTTTTCTCGAAAGTAATTATTATTACATCTGTGAGTAAAACGGCTGCGTCATAAATTGCACCAATTTTCAAATTTGGTAAAGTCAATGTACTATAATTATTGTCAATACAAAAGTTAGTGCAGTTCAGTGTATTATTAGGGGCCATACACATTAGACTTTAATTTAATACAAGAATTAAAATTATTATTCAAGAAAAATTGCTTCACCAAGCTCTTTTGTTACAAATAAAAAATATCCTTTGACACCCTTTATTTAATTATCTTATGTGCTAAATACATTTAAAACAATAAACTTATGAGATAACACAACTAGGTTTACACATAAGACCAATAAATGGGAACTTGAGACATTATACAATAACAAAATATGTTATGTGACATGTGACCACTACTAGGATTCAAAGGTTTGTTTTTTTTTAAGGTGTTCAAAATGCCTCTACGAAAGGTAAGTAGAGAGTCGGCAAAAACATCAAACCTACTTCAGGTTTTCTGACCAGGAAATATAGGCAACAAGATCCAGCTCATATAATTGATTTATAATATTATTAATATTTAAGATGTCTCTCACAATCAAAAATAGGATAATTAATGTAAATTATATTATTTATTGAAATTTCAACTGGCATTTTGATATAAATGTTGAAAAAGATGCGATGCGGTCACAGAAATTTTTATTCTTTAATAAAACATATAAATTGCAAAAACACCGAACGTACCAGCACCTTTGTTACAGTAATTATCTCAAACGTACAAAACGGTCCCTTTGAGCGATACACAATAAAATAAGTGCCGATTTCACGTCCCACTTCCGCACAACAGACGCATCTCACTCATTCTCGAAAACGCATTGTCATATCCCGAATATCGCATCACTTTTGTTATAATGGCACACGAGAGATTATTTTGAACGTTCACGTTTTGGTTAATGAGTTTGCTAATAATCCGTTACGAATAATCAAAGAGTTGGCACTGCACTTTCATAAAATATGAAAAACAATTCATATTTCATTTACGCTTAACACGATTAATTAATTTAGGAAAATTATTTGAAATCTTGCTATTCATAATCAAATATAGAATCAACGTATGTTTTCAGAATTTGCATGTGTTATTTGTTTTTATGAAAGGACTTATCCCATGTTAAAACAAACTCAAAAAATCAGTTTCAATCAATCATCAAAAGAAAGCTAAGTAATTTATAATTGAAAGATTTGAGCATTAATGATAACAATTAAAGTTATTTAAGGGGTAGCATCGCTATTATGTCTTCATTATTAGCGTCAAACTATGCCACCAAGGCCAAATTAATTAAATAAATATTTTCACTTTGAGGTAGAACCGCACACAACATACGCTCCTATAACACGGTCTAATTATATTTCCGGTAATGTCTCTTTGTAGTTATTTCGGGGAAAACTTAACAAAACGTATCTGTGTCAGCCCCCAGCGTCAAGGTAAGTGGCGAAAAAATATCGCCAGGTTGTCACTCGCTGTCACTTACATGTGTACTTGTCGGATGTTGGCTGTAAAACGCCACGAAATGCGACAATAACGACTCGTGCTTTGTTAGCTTTTTATATGCGGACAAGATGAGAAGGAAAACTTAAATACAAACACGTAAAACGTATAGAATATATACTAATACTTAGACTTTTCTGGGTTAGCGCTAACTTGTGTCGGTCAAAAGTATATTTTTAAATAATAGTGAGACTTGCGGTATAGGTTTTTGCATTAAGTCGTAATCTTTTTATGTGTTCATAGTTAAGAATTGATTAGCTTCTTGGTGTAACCTAAAAAGTTATTAACATTTTTCTATAAATAATCGCAAAGCTCATTAAACGTTAAATACAGCCTCTTTCAAAAGTTCTTTGATTAAAGTGGATTAAATTCGAATGTGGTTCGAATTTTAAACCTGCCTCATTTAAAATAATCTGATTGGCTGATTGATAAGGTCGAGTGCTGGCCACTGATTGAACGTTACACAGTTGTTACGCGATTGGAAGAGAATATTTATTTTTGATCTTATTATATGTATACTATATACCATATATATAGTATTATATACTCGTATAAGTATATCGTCACTCTTTCACAACTGTTAAAGTAGTATACAAAATAAAATGATATTTAAAAAGTGTTATACGGCGCAAATATTTCTAAAAGAAATACTCGTACGTTGTACTATGCATTTGAGAAACAATATAAATAAATTAAACCAACAAAATGATACACAGAAAACTATTCAATATAAAATCGAAATCCATCAGAGTTATACTCGTACACAATTTATCCTGCTTCAAAATATGCATTATATATTGGCACAGACTATAAGTGGGTGTATAAATTGACAGTGTGACAAATATTTTCAACGCTGGCAGTCTGTGACCTTGGTGTAAGTGCGTTTGGGGTTATTGTCTGAGTAAAATTAGGTCGTGCACTGCTAATGATGTACTGACGATGATAAATGATCGGAGTCAGTGACTTAGGTCATTAAACTTGCACATTTTGCTAGTCTAGGGCACATTTTCGTAGGTCAGTTTTACGTTGTTGTGAGTAATGGTAATATTTGGTAACAATGAGTAGTTTCTATTGAAGAGACATTTCGCTACTAGTATATAGGTAAAAATATATACTTTTTAATCTATGATGTGCCAGTATGACATATTTTCTTTAACTTTGATTAAATTTTCATTTAAATATATTAATATATTGAATAATAAGGGTCAACAAAAAATTCATGTTTTAACATTTTTTACTGTTTAGATACACTACCGGAATACTTCCAGCTAAAAACAAATTAATTTCCCACAATAATTAAAAAAGCATTACCTTATCTGACCAACTGCTGCGAACGGGACATAAATCTAATTATTTAATACAAGGTTTGATTTAGCGTCGTGCGGTTGAAATAAAATCGTAAAGCCTCAAAAATCGGCAGCTTGCCAAAGCTCGTCGCACAAAAAATCCCATTCGTAATTTAAAGGTATTTCTACCAGTGTAACATATAGCAACGCGTTAAACGCGCATCTACACAAACATTATACGATTAAATACTAAACAATACTAAAAAATTGCATATTTTGATAGATAGATAGTTACCGTAACCGTATCAAAGAGTAAAATGCCATGTAAACGATTACTTTTAAGGCAACATAAAGCTTTTTATGGCTAGCAGAAGAGCTTACTCTTACTGTACTAAAACGGATAAATAGCTTTCGAGTCTATGTTGCGAGGTTCTCATTTTTAGGTCTGATTTTCTATAGACTACAGAGTATTTGTTTTACTTTGTCAATCATTGTGACTGGCAAAGTAAGACATATATAGAAACAAAAAAAGTGCAGGTTATGACGTTCTGGTACAGTATATTGGTCTCATTATATATTCATAGTAAAAGACAATAAATAAATACAGAAATA